>WOVY01000501.1:0-436999 GCA_013436015.1 Rhipicephalus annulatus
ACGTGTCCATGTTACCTTGACGCACCATCGGCACCATATATGCACCGTAACTGAAGGAACAGACCAATCGCGTCAGCGTTCCCCTCATCAGCCCAGATTTCGACCGTGCTAAGATCCCTTACGAGGAATTGAGGAATTAGTGGAAGCGCTGTGCGTCCCACCGAGAAACCGAGGTCACGCCTCAACTGACATTTCGAACACACCTTTGGACGCTCTAAGCAGTAGCGTAAACAATCTGATTTCGAATATGAAAGCATAAAAAGAGACGTAGGAATGACTCGACTCACTGCGATAGCACTGGCAGGCTCGCCGAGTTGTCGGAACAACGGAATCGACGCACAGCGATCGAAACGTGCACCCCCGGCAGCGCCTTTCTTCTTCTCTTCTTCTTCTGCTGCTTACTTTCGCAGTAGGGAAGACCTATACCCAGTACGGGGGAGTGGTCGATAAATAGGGGATTTATACCAACTCGTAAAAGGCTGAAAAGGATACATTTCTGAATTACTATCAAAACAAGCTCATAACAAATGGTGCAAAAAAAAAACGTCAGGACGGACTTTAAGTTAAGATCGACACGAGCGCTACTAAGAAATCTAATGAAAAAAAAACTAAAGATCTTTGTGTCCGTCGTGTCGTTTTTTGCGCTATACCTTATGAATTTGATTCTGTGCCAACTAGCCCAGGAACAAGTGCTTGTGCTACCGAAACAACACATATGGAAATTGATAATGATCAATAATGAACTACCTAATTAAAATGTCCGTATGATGTAAAACAATAATTAAGTTTTGACTGGGCAACAGACGCCACCGGTGGTGGTTGTTATTCTTTGCTTTTAACCACCTACCTGTCCACCACTGTACCTAGCCATCGGTAACCAGCCACTCATGCTCTGTTGCCACTCCCTGCTATGTCGCTTGATGCCCTTATTACATTAAAGTAGAAGTTGCATTGATCGAGGTCACAACAATCGCCACAATCACCTGCCTATTTGGCTTCATGCATATCAAATTCAACTTCACATTGACCATTGCGACAACACTGTCGATTGTATGTTAACCCATCCCTTATGTAATGCCCTCTCGGGGGTCTTTAAGGAAGTGAAAATGAATGAATTAATGAATGAAATAATGAATGAATTATTAAATGAAGAGCTTTTTTAAGTACCTTCGCTGGTGTCTGTAACCGCTACGGTTACGTCGGGACATAAACAAAATAATTAGAAAATTTTCCAGGAATGAATAGGATTTTAGAACCTGTCGAGTATGCTCGTCGAATATTCACAAAGCCACGCTGGTCCTTGAAATTTCTCCATTAAAACACGCTATGCGGGTGTCATGTCGGACAAAGAACAGTGTTAGGTGCGACAGAATGCGAACTGCGCAACGAGTGGAACATTTAGTGCTGGCAACCCATTATATATATAAAAAACTCATCTGCAATTCTTTCCTATTATCACCGGCCGCACAAGGTGCCCATAATGCCTTACGCACGTGTAGCGGTTACCTCGCTTCTCCGCAGAATAGGGAACGGTAAGATTATTGCGTGCATACCTACTTCCTCAAGCTATTGAACCACAATACAAAAGTTTTGAGACGTGCTTCATGAGTCTCTGCGGAGCCCCTCTCTTGACGACCAAACCTGGGCGCCCAGCACGCCCGTGAGGCGGCATCGAGGCAAGCCCTTGACGTCCCCTCATGGGAGGACTAGGCCCGGCCACCTAAGCCTGCTGGTTTCTTACAATAAAGTTTATTCATCCTCCTATTCCCCTTCTACTCGGTCAATTCCCTTCAATGGGTGTGTGCCATGTGCGGGGGTCCTATATAGGCATTCTGCAAGTTATATTGGCGAATCTCCCAGAGTGTAAATGTGCCAGTGTTCACCGCAGCAACATACAATGAAGAAGCTACGGTAGGTATATACGTACGTTATTTTTCTTCTGGGTATAAAATTGAATACGGATGTGATGAGTGAAGAAAACGACAACAACGGAAGTGCGGGGCCAGGCGCGTGTAATGTGCGCGTGAGTGTCAGCGAATCAGCTGATGACCTGTGGTGGCCCATAGAGGCGGCGAGCCACGATTGGGCCACGGGTGACCATCACGTGGCAGCGGGCTTTGTGGCTGGGGACGAGCTGAAGCAGCGGCAGACGGGAGACAGTGGGCCGAAGCGTCGGACGCAGGCGAGCCAGGTTCCGGCCAGGGAACGCGGCCGTCCACGCTGCTGCCATCCAACCACCAGCTGGGGCGGCATTTCCAGCACGAGTACTGCATCTCGGGGCGCGGCCTGGCCTGCTGTTCTCTTCCTTGCCGAGGGCATCGCGGATCTCGGCGAGGCGTCTCCGTGGTCAGCCGTTCAACACAGCGATGAAAGTGGCCTGGCTAATGGTCGCGGTTGCGTCGAGCATCACGTCTCGACGCACGCTCTTCGCTGGACGGGCTGGCCATTCCCCGCATGGAGCATCGCGTCTCCGATGCGGGTTGACTGCTCCGTAGCCGCACCCATGCCAACAAGCGCCGGTGTCACCAGAGCGTCGCACATCGGCAAGAGACGAGCGAGACTTTCTGGCGGGCGAGACGCGGGTGTGTGCACGGACCACGGAGCCGTGCAAGGTCCAGGGTGGCCGAGGATCCAGGTGCCAGGGAAATTGCTGGCTGAATCGAGGATCGCCCCAGCGGGTGCCGAGTGACGCGCCAGATCGGACGCGGGTCACGAGCTCATGAGCTGCAGTGTACACCCGAGGGTACTGGCGGTGCCCTGGCCAAGAAGAAGGAACGTGCGGAAAAGAGAGCTCGAGGGTTGAGGCCACGAAGGCAGAGGAAGCGGTGCGCCGCTCGAGAGGACGAGTTCCTGGCAGCGTTCCTGAGCCGGACGTGAGACCCGTACATGTCGGCAGGTGGAGCTCCGGTTGGTGTCGTGTCAAGGTCCAAGGCCGAGACCTGCCGAACGGCTCCTGCCTGGGTGCAGTGGCCGGGAGCAGGTTCGTGGGCGAGGCCTACCGGGTGTGGTCTCGTGAGCTGTGGCCTGATCCTGGACCTCCGGAGTTGCGACCCTGACTGCTTGGTTGGCCCGCGACGTCCGACTCAACGACGTTGCACACGGTAGCGTATCCGTGCGTTGTCGGCCGTTCCACCATGCCATGAAATAATAAAAAGTTCATGTTAATCCTTTCTCGTCCGCTATCAACAAACATAGTGACGAACGGTCCTATTAACCATCACAACGAAAAAAGTCTCAATAATCACTCCATCATCCAATGATGCCCAACTCACTGATTGGCTATGAACCATGTTTGTGGACTCATCATCATCATCACACCCTACATTATTCTAAAGCTTCATATTTTACCGAAACCACTCAATTCTTGGTCAATCCCCCCACAGTGGGTATGCGCCACAATAACAGCATTTCCCAAGAACATGACATAGTTAATGGTGTAGCCAAGTCGGGAATAAGGGGACCTCTACTTTATATCATCCGCTTAGGCGACGGCTGCTCGATTTCGCAGGCGTGCGACTATGGAAGTATTTGGAGATACAGCCCTGACAAACTCCAGCGAATATCGGCATTTATTTTAACTTCGGCAGGGCAGCCTCTTGTCAAACTCGTAAACTATAGGAGTAGCTATCACGAGGCTGCGCTGCCGGGTACCGAATGTAAATTTTAACCAACACAGGTCTGCTCAGGCATCTTTCGCCACTGTGCGCATTCTATGGTGAAAGGGGAACATGCGATCTTTTTTTTAACCCGCAGGCGCTTAACAAGAGTACGAAATACCCTTTTAGAAATACATTTACGTGGTATTGGAATGGATCTATCTGTGCCTGCCACTTTGTTTTTTTGGAACCTATATTTCTGGGTTCTCCAATCTGAAGGTCTGCGTGGCTGTCAAGGACTATGTTCATGAAACCATTCGGTTGGCTGACTAATCAGCATTATATTACTAACGCGTCTTCACCATTATATACATCTATATAGTAAGGTATCGGTTAATTTTTTTAGCTCTTCTATATGAAATTTTTATAAGTTTTTATAGACATATACATAACATGAAGGGCCATAATTTTCCATGTAATCCGCAATCTTTCTATTTTATTACCTCCATTATTTTAAAACTTCATACTATTTTTTAAAACCACACAATTATTGGCCAATATGAGTCACAGTTAATGGGTGAACAATAAAATGGCGCAATGGGTGCTTGCATGGTTACTTGTATCAGTTTTGAGCTATGGATAGCACAGTCCAGCTTTCGCTGTAACTTTGCTGCGTGTTCTGCACAGGCCTGTAAATTTCGCTTTATTATTTTGAGGGATAGCGTGGTTACGGACACGGGAGATGGTGGCGGAGAACACGACACCCTTGTAATCGTCTAACAGCTTTCGGTATAAAATGTCCCTCAAACGTATTTGAGACAATTGAAATGACTGCCTGGTTAAAATAAGCCTTGTACTTAGCAGCGAATGGTTTTCACAAAATGAAAGTGCTTCCGATCCCCGACACAGCCAGTAAGTCAATACTTTCACACAAATTTCATCGTCATTAAGAAAGTGTGTTGTCTTCAAGTTGATGCCATTTGATATGCTTGTCTGTGAAAGTGCTGAAAAAAGATGTGTATTTTTATGTATAAGCAAAGGGTTTACTACCAGTTCGTTTGCCGAAAAGAAACTCACTCCACAACCTTTAGCATAAACAATCGCAAACCCAGCTTCGCTCAATGTGTACTGGTAGAAAACGGCATTTGCAAGTATTTTCAATCATTTCAAATTGAATTCTGTGGCATAAAATTGGCAGACCCCACGTACAGTAGGAATCGTTGATATGCGAAGCACTAATGAGAAAGGTTGATATATGTCACTTTAAAATCAGCACGATGTTATGAGGTGGAGGTAAATGATGCTTACATGACCTATGTGTCATGATTATCATGTTTGGATGTGTCGTTTACCTTCGTCATCTATTCACGTCACGTGACAACAAATTTAGTATAAGTGAAGCTAGCGAAACGGCCACGAGCACGCTAGCATGGTTTGTTGTCATGTTCTTACAAGACAACCTTGTCAGAATTATCATCTTTGCACCAGTCATATACTTTCATCATCCATTGACCTCACGTAACACCAACCTTGGTATATGTGGAGGCGCATCATGAGCATGGTATGTAGTCATGTTGTTACATGACACGCATGTCATGATTTTCATGTTAGGGTCTCTCGCTTGTGTTCGTCATGCAGTCATGTCACACCATACTAGTTTTTCAACATGCCATGTGAACGAAGCCATCTGTCACACATGTCCCGTTATTAGGGAGGCGATCGCCGGGCTAATTCCAAGAGCCGAAGTATCGGCCCCCCGAACCGCACCACGAAAGCGTGGACAATTTAGAAGTGGTCCTTATTGGCGCGCCAGCAGACGCCGGCTGTGGCCCAACGAACAAGCCAGAGCCGAGAGTTGATAAACAAACAAAATTATATTGTCACGATGAGTCACAAGTACTGGGGGAATATATTGAACGACCGGGTAGCTAGCTCTAAGACGATGCGTCAGTCGTGACTGGCTCTCGAGCCGAGAAGAGACACGCAAATCTTCTTTTTTCCTCCAGATGGTAGAGCCGCTCTTGCAGTCGACCCACTACGTGTGGGTGGCAATATTCTCAATAATGGCAGATCAGAAAAACAATACACAAATATGCTCACTCCACAATAGCTGAGGACAATATGTCACCAATCAAACAACGTACTACACAGTACAATCAGCCACACTCGAAACAACGGACACAGACAACAATACACACTACAATGTCGTCGCATGCATCGAACAACCAAGACACTTAAAGACTAAAGAGATAGAAAACCTATTCAGTCCAAAGTCCTTGGAACAAAAGTCTGAATGATACTCTTCCGAGAATCACTCACTCAAAGTCCAGCGTTGTTGTCGTTCCGCTGCCCCCTGAAGTTTCTCTTCCAGGAAACCTCGCCGAAGTTTCTCTTCCAGGAAACCTCGCGTCCTCAAATGGCCACTCTCCAAGCTTCAAACTTCTTCGCCGGAAATCCGTCGGCTTCACACACGCAGCTGTTGCACGCGTCTTCGCTCAATAGCGGTAAACACACACTCTTGCCGGTAGCTCGAGTCGTCACCCCTCAGGTGGAAATCATCTTCTTCTTCCTGCTTTGTCTCTACAGACCAAAACCTTCGCCGACTACACGGCGGTATACCCTACGCGCTCTGGCGCTCACTTCCGTCTTTCTCCTGATCTCTCATCTCCGCTGCTCGATTAAATACCTTCCGCACGACATTCCAGAAGGTTCTCGTCATTTCATCGGCGCGATACGCAGCGAAGGCTGGGAGAGGCGAGACGGTTCGAACGCCCTCCGCGTCGGATGATGACTCAACTCGGTCTGACCACGCCTATTTCCTTCTGGAACTTTCCAGCGCCTGCTAGGCCGCCCGTTGTGGGGTGAGGAGGTTCGTCAGCGAAGCCACGCTTCCGAGAGGAGAGCGCGCGCCCCGGGGAGCCTTGGATGTTTGTTTTCTTTTTTTCTTTTGACCTCGCGGCGTCTCTTTCGCGCGTTATCGCAAGAATTTGGCTGGCGCTCCCATTTTTAGTGCTCGTTCTGTGACACCATCACAAGAGCTTCAGGACCATGAAATGTAAATCATGACATTCATGACATACATGTCATGATTTTCTTGTTATTACTGCTCAAATATTTCTTCATACAGTTATGCTATGCCATAGCAAGTTTGGTATCGATACCATTATCGAAATGGTATGGAGAGCTAAAGGTCGTAGGCAGCTAGATAGATAGATAGATAGATAGATAGATAGATAGATAGATAGATAGATAGATAGATAGATAGATAGAAACGGTTGAAGTACATCTAGTTAGCAAGAAAATGCTTAGCAATCAGTAAAACTTTTCACTCTCCCTTTCTTGCACCTCAAGCTAATACTACAAACTTGAGATGTGAAGCGGGGTTTAAAGAGTCCATGCTCAAGACAAATATTTAGATTACTGTTTTACTGTGAACTCGAAATTTGTTAATACTCAAAATCTGATTGCAAACCTGTACGCGCGAGTAGAGTAATCTTGACGGATGCTTACTGCCACACGTAGCTATAGTGCCTCTCATCTTAAGTAGCTCTGTTGAAGCGTTTCACGTAAGCTATAAAGTGTGAGGCCAACGGGACGGCTTTATGCTCTCCCATTGGGGAGTATCTAATACTCTAAATCATCACCGATTTTGTGAACACACTGAAAATGCAAAGCTGCGTGCTAAATTGTTACCTATACTTATTCTAAACGATCAACACCACGTGTTCTGCACTGTTGAAATGTACTGTACAAAAGTGATTGATGTCCACTGCCTGTGAATAATTTTTTTTCTAAACACCCCCCAAATGCGTTAACGTGAAGTGACAGTCGCACGTATCTGCTCTTTCAGTGTAGAGTACTCAGTACGCTAAATCATTAAACACTTATCTTTAACACAGCTCTTCCATGTAGTAGAGCACCAAATTCTCTAAATCGTTAACCACTTTTTCTATATACACGTCGTTTAGCTGTTTAACGGTCCTCACACATTACTTTAGGGAGGGCAGTGTCACATAGATGTGCCTCCCATCATCTATAAGGACAGTGTCTCCCATAGATGAGTATGAAGTATACTCAAATCGTGAAATGTTTTTATAAACACGTTCCATGTGTTAATCTGTATGCTGGTTCGTTGTGAGCTCGTTCACGCCGTAATTTTTGTCGCCTCGGCATCATCGAGTGTGACGCCCAAGGGATGGCTTTATGCTCTCCCACAGTATAGTACCTAGTACTCTGAATTGTTAACTACTTTTTCAAAACACATAGCGCTCCCCTAAACACAGCTAGAACGTGCTAAAAGCTGTAGGGCCACGGTCATGTCTACAACGTGGTTTTCTAGTATTTCTACAGTAGGACAGACCTGGACAGACATGGCGACAAAATGCTACAGCCGTGGAGTAAAATGAGGGTGTGCTAGGAACTTGCGGCGTGGAATGAAGTTGTGCCTCAGCATGGTAACAAATACCGTATCTTATCCCCGTATTCAGAAACGCTCCGTGAGTTGAACTTGACTTGCCGCACCCTTCCACGCTGCGCGTTCGAAACGCATTTGTGCTGAATCGAAGGTGGTGACAAATGAACCTAAGTCCAGGAGGGTTTCCGAATACAGGAATTAGTGCCCAAGAAGTATAGCATGCAGGCCAGATCACGCGCAGGGCAATGATCATCGTGTGTTTAAACAAAGTTTATTTCCACTTAGCTAAAGTAAATTGAGAACGCTTTAGAGAAACACACGTACTATATGTAGTGCCATCATCACCATCATCATTTCTTGTATGTCGAGGAAGGAGAGGCGAGACGGCGGTGACGAGCCCGTACCGAGGTCACAGCTTTATTTGAGACGCAGGCGTAGGCGGAGTCGCCGCTCAGCGTCCAGCCAGGCCAGGAGCTGTTGTTGTTGTTGTTGTTGTTGTTGTTCTCCTATTGTTAGTGGCGCATACCCACTGTGGGAGATTGGCCAAGAATCGAGTGGCTTTAAAATTTACTGTTCAGATTTAGAATGATTGAGGTATAACAGAAAGATTACCGATAGCCTATAGGCAAGTGTGGTGCTTAATGTAATGCATACAAATATTTACATAAACAAATTTATTCTTAGAATAGACCAATATTCTGATTTTATACGTATATAATTATGTGGACATGTTAAGATAATGAAACTGGTTAATTAGTCAACCTAATAGTTTCATCAATAGCTAAGGCGTTCTGAAATACCTCGTGGCTCGCGCTACACGAGCCACGTGGCTCGCTTCTTTTTCAGCCCGGCCACTTGGCCAAATCTAGCGTGGCGTTACATAGGCTCCCCACCCCCTCCTAGCGCTATGCACGATTGAAAATATATGTACAAAAGAAAGGGAGGGACAGATGCTATATTCATGAACGACAATCCATAAAGTGTCCATTTGGGAAGTCCAGGTTGTCAACGAGAAGGGACCAACGGGAACCCAGTTGGTCAACATTTTTAGAACTAATTCTGGTGTTTAGAAGTGTTAAACGATTTAGAGACACATTCTTGTAGTGTTTAGAAAAAAGTGTGTAACGATTTAGAGTACATAGTACTCTATTCTGCCTGGCCATCTCCACGACTTCATGTGGCACCTGGGGAGGCAAGTACTCCCAACACCAGACAGACTGGAGAACTGTAACACGGTCCCATCCTCCCCTTACCCTGATTGCCCACTACAAGAGTGAAACTAGCATGCGCCGCAGCAATGTGTAATTGGAAGGATATTTTGGAGAGCCGTCAACGCAGGCTCCCGTGGCCTATAAAGGAGTTAATCGTTTCGTTGCTTCTGGCCATTGCTCACAAAGTCGCTTTCTGCGGGTGCTTTCTGTTTGTGGCTTAACAGATGCGAGGTCACTGCAGCGGGTTGCCGCCGCTGTGCTTTGTGTGCTACCATGGAACAATTGAACTCGGAACTTTTGTCCTTCCTGTCAGAGGAATTGTTCTCTTTTGGAGAAGGGTAATTTCTATGGCAACGGTCATGCCATTTCCTGTCGGTGGTGGATGGACGTGTGCGGCTTGGTTTCCATCTGGCCTGGTTCTCGCAGCCTTGTCATCAGACAATGCATAGTTGCCGCATGTATATAACATGTATGTATTCACTTTTCTGTGTGTGCATGTCCAGGCATCCGTGTTCTTGTATATTAAACTCTCATGTCATCACAGGAAAGCATGTAAATATATATATTGGAACAACAATATTATTGGGGTTTAATGTCCCAAAACGACGATATGATTTGGAGAGACGCCATATAGTGGAGGGCTCCGGAAATTTCGGCCACCTGGGTTTTTTTAACGTACGCCTCAATCTAAGCACACGGGCCAAGTCTTCCCGCATCCATTGAAAGTAGGCCGCCGCGGCCGGTATTGGATCCCGCCACCTGTGGATCAGCAGCCGAGTGCCTTATAGCCACTAGACCACTGTGGCGGGTAATTATGTAAATAGCTTGTGACAGAACATCTGATGTACATCTATACTTGCATGCCCATGAAGTTTTGTATATTTTGTATATGCATCGTCATGTAAATTATATATAGTGTAACAAATGTGTGGGTGTGTGCTAGTTCATAGAAGCACGTGTTACGGACTTCCCATGTAGGACTGGACATTTTTGTATTAACATTTTATGTAATTTGTTTTTTTTTCGTTTTTGTGTGTTCATTACTGTCCCTAATGTTCTGGGGTCTTGAATTCGCGAGCGACACGCCACGCTCTTGAAGTGAAAGGACGCAGCAGACGCGGTCGGTACAAACCAAACAGCAACATACATTTATTACATTTATTTAACTACTTTTGAACGACGATATCGTCCGCCGAATCGATACATCAATCGTAATTAACACACTAAGACATCCGTAAACTCTATTACCATACACTACATGACAAACACAATAACACGACAAACATACACTAACATGAAAAACACAATAACACACCCAAGGCGGCGTCGCCAACGCTTGACTTACCACGAGGGGCCCCGACGCGCCGCCCGCGGTGCCACGCACCGAGGACCCACGCTAGAGACAACCGTTCGCGGCAGCCGCCATGCGCAGAAGAGAAAGGAAGGAAGGAAAGAAAAACGTTATTCGCAAGGTTTTGGGACAGGGGTCATGAGCTTGATGAGTGGGGCCCCAAGTCTAGCACTCCACTGGCTGCTACCGCCTGCCTGACGTGACGTAGAAGTGCAAGCTGCGCCTCTGGGTCAGCGCTGGCGCGCTGTGCCTCCCATTGCTCGAAAGTATCACAAAGCTTGTAATGACCTAAAAAAATGGTAGCATATCCACGGAGTGAATGATGGAGAGTGAGGCGAAGCGTTCGTCCATCCATTCGTTCTTGCTTCCGTCCGTCCACGCGTCCGTCTGTGTGACCGTCCATGCGTCCATCCGCCCGTTTGTGCGTGCGTCTCTTCGTTCCGTCCCTGCGTTCGTCCATGCATCCGCCCCTGTGTCCGTTCATGCGTCCATCCATGCATCTGTCTGTGTGTCCGTTCGTCTATCTATTAAACACTCCAAGTACCACCATCTCGCACCTTTTCATCATATATTCCCCATATAGAAGCACCGTCATCCAGCGGAGATTCCAAGGAATAAACGAGAGGTGGAACACGCACGCTTTCTTACGGCTTGCGCTTCGGGTCTACTTCCCACCTTTAACCACCTCAAGCTCATGGTATATACTAGTTCACTGTATTCATGGCAATGCGGCCCAACGCTCGCTAAACCTTTCTAAAACTAAGGAGGTTACGCCCAGCGAGTATAACGCAGCAACCTTTTCCTGCCAGATAGTGCTCAATGTACATGCTAATGGCTACTAACGGAAATGAGAGACAGGAAAATTCGGCTTTTACTTTCTTACGGCTTGCGCTTCGTATCTACTTCCCACCTTTAACCACCTCGAGTTCATGGCATATAGCAGTTCATTGTATTCATGGCACGGCGGCTCAACGCTCGCTAAACATTTCTAAAACTAAGGAGGTTACACCCAGCGAGTATAACGTAGCAACCCTTTCTCGTCAGATAGTGCTCAATGTACATGCCAATGGCTGTTAATGGGGAATGAGAGACATCTAGGAGGATTCGAATTTTAGTTAACGCGGACGCTGCGAATTTTTTTTTATTGTTTAAGAACGCACGGGAGAAATCTCCCACCGGCATCACCTTGGAGGTCAAAATGTAACACTTGTTACACATTATGACTATGACTACGAGAGACGGACGGGTGCTGCTATAAGGAGCTTCGCTCCTAGAAGGTATCGGTTTAGGCATCCTCACGAAATGTGGTAGAGCGATGGCGAGCCGCCACACCACGGACACGCATGCCCATACAGCGTTGGAAAAATTTTATGTAATTTTTGAAGATTGGGAAAGACTTCCATTTGAATTCTGCGGAGGTCAATCGCGTCCTCCCCTTCTAATGACTTGTGGGGGGCGCTGTATTTTTGTCGCATGCCTCACTGGTTAGCAAGAATTTCGCGAGGGGACATTCTGGATGGGTCATTATCCTCCTCGATAGTTTCCTCCTGGATAGTTTCAAAGGATTGAATGTGCTGTCGAAGCTCTGCTCGGTTCGTGAGCCCTCGAGCACAAGCGTCGACACTTTCGTTCCCCTCTAGGTCTGCATGTCCTGGACACCTATCAGCCTGTATTTGTTCGTCAATCTCGCGCCTAAGAATTTGCTTATTTTTATCGGAAGGCGGCCTCTTAAAAAGAAACGGCACGGTTCCTGCGAGTCTGAAATGATAATTGTCTGTGGTTCATCTCGCTGCTCCTGCGCTTTGATTGCAAGGGCAATGGCAAAGCATTTCGCCTTGGCGATTGAGGACGTGTACAGCGATGCACATTTCACCATGCAGTTGTTGCTGCTAAGTACTGATGCAACTGACCGTTTAAACTGTACCTCGAAGCGTCCGCATACAAAACATTTGATTTGTTTTTTAATGTTTTTCGGAGCCATCGCACTCTCTTCTCTCTGCGCTTTCGGTTTGTTTTTACGTTCATTTTCTTGGGCAGCGGGTGAGATTGAGATCTTGCTGCGGACGGGATCCGGAATTTCTACAAGAACCTAGTCCAGGTTCTGGGGGTGTGGCGGAAAGCCCACCCTAGCAAGTATCTCTCTTCCTGCTTTCGTTTGACCTAGACAATTTCTCTGCGCAGTCAGTGCCACTGTCTTTAGCTCAGTGTATGCATACCGAGGTTCAAAAGTTTTTGGGTTGGTGTGCTTACCGGTAGCCCTATGACCACTTTGTAGGCGCCCCTAATTGTAGACTCGATGATTTCTCCTTCTGATTTGTTTAACGCATGATAAGGTTGACTATACGTAACTTTACACAGTACAAGTGCCTGTACTAATCTAATTGTGTCTCCTTCCTTCATGCCCTGTTTGTGGTATGTTATTCTATGGATCATTCGTGCAACTTGTTTCGTGGCTGATTTTAATATGTTTATTGTATGATTAGCTCGTCCATTACCTTGAACCCAGTAACCCAGAATACGTGCGACGGTCACCTCACGTACTTTGACACCTTCAATGTGTATGCCAATGCTTCCGTTACTTTTGTATCTTTTTCCATGTACCCTGATAATTTCAGATTTTTCTGGGGCACAGCTGAGCCCGCTTGCCTTCGCAAAGTTTTCAACTGCTGTTGCAGCCTCTTGAAGTGTCTGCTCTTTGTTAGCTAGAGATCCACGCGTTGCCCATAAGGTGATATCATCCGCATAGAGAGTGTATCCTAACTGCGGAACTCCATCCAGAGCTCGCGCGAGTCCTAACATGGCCATATTAAAGAGCAGGGGAGAGAGGATGGCTCCTTGAGGTGTACCTTTGTTTGGCATCTCAAAAGCGTCTGACGTGACTTGTGCTACGCTTATCGAAGCTCGCCTTTCTGTGAGGAATGGCTTGATGTAATTGTAGGTGTTAGCCCCACATCCAATGTTTAATTCTGTTAGGATGGCCTTATGCGAGATATTGTCGAATGCTTCTTTTAAATCAAGGGCTAGTATTAGATGTTCTCCTCCCGTATGTATATATTTCAGAACTTCCTCAGGTAATAGGAGAAACGCCTCTTGAGTGGAGAGGCCATTGCGGGAACCCAGCATAGTGGCTGGAAAAAGGCCGTTGCCCTCTATAAAGTTTTGTAGCCGATTATTAATAACCCTTTCAAAAAGCGTTCCCATACATGACGTCAAAGATATGGGTCTGATTGCCTGCAACGATGGCTTCTTCCCAGGTTTAAGTATCGTAATAATTTTGGCTACTTTCCATTCCTCGGCTTTCTTCCCTTTGAGCCAATAGCTGTCATTAAAATGGTTTGTCAGTGCATCTATGACATTATCGCGGAGGTTCGATCCTTATCATTGCATTTGTGATTTGATCTGAATCAGGGGCAGAATTTCTCTTCGCTGCTTGGGCAGCAGCAAAGACCTCTTCCTTGGTGATTCGGGGCGTCGAGTCTCTCACTGCACCTACCTGAGAACGTTCGTCGGTATTATCTGACTACATCGACAACGACAAGCGCGACAGCTGTCAGGTTCGTCCGTCCGTCCATCCGTCCGTCCGTCCGTCCGTCCATCCATCCATCCGTCCATCTATTCATCCATTCATCCATCTATCCAACCATCCATCCATCCATCCATCCATCCATCCGTCCGTCCATCCATCCATCCATCCATCCATCCATCCATCCATCCATCCATCCATCCATCCATCCATCCATCCATCCATCCATTCATCCATCCATCCATCCATCCATCCATCCATCCATCCAGTCAGTCAGTGAATCATTCAGTCAGTGAATCATTCAGTCAGTCAGTCAGTCAGTCAGTCAGTCAGTCAAACATCAAATAGAGGCGGCTAAAATATAGAGGTGGCAAAGAGTGTAGCTGTCGTCGATGTCGCTACCACTACCGTGTGTATATCTCTTAACCTGAGCAGTATGTCTTTGTTCCCAGGCCACCGGTACCTGGGTCCCAAAATCCACTGCGCAACGGAGATCCGGTGGACGAGGACGACGGCATAGCCAAGTCGCATGACGAAGCCTACGAGCGAGCCACAAGTCACGAGGACGTCTTTGCGGCTGACAAAGCATCTGCAGCTCTCTTCTTGAACGACTTTAGATGCACTGGTAACTGGCATTCAGCATTAGGTGCAGTCGGTCTGGGCACGAAGAATATTGTAGAACAATACGTTTTGGGCTGCAGCCTCTATGGAATGCCAGGAGATAGACGGAAACGTGCACATAACGGGCAATCAGTTACAGCAGACGCAAAGCGATACCAGCCTGACTCAAGCACCGGTGACGCCGAAATGTCGGCGCAGATGCAATCAGACGCTCCCGTCCGTCCAGGCGGAGCAGGAATTGGAGGTGACGTTGAAAATTCCGCAGAACTCGTTCAGCAGATTTTGCGCGTACCTCGCGACCACGGAGTGGTCACAGTGTTCAGTGACAGCAAAATACTCACCACATGGGCCTATGCAATGCTGAAGACGAATTTAGTGTATGACACCGAGAAAACGTTTCCATGAGTTTTAACAAGCCTCTCACGCTTGCCAGTGGGCCGGCCGTATCATTACATTCCTCACGGCACCTACCTTAACTTACCGTCTCACACAACAGCCGTGCGTTGCACTATCAAGGTTATACTCCCCATGGTCTACGCACCTCTTGGAAGACTGGCTCTTAGGTTGTCCCACCTGTCAACTCTGACATGCTAGTTTATGGTCTTAGCTCCGTCGGATTAAACCACTCCTTGGATACAGGCATGTGCCGCGTTAAGAAAGGTGAGACAAACAACCCGATGAAACCGCAGTCTTGCACTCCATTTCAGGAGAAGGACCAGGTCGATCTGGCTAAGAGCTACTGGGGTCTTAAAATCACACCGGGAAACGAAGAGCAAAATGGGGACGACGAAAAGAGCATACCTGCGTGCATGGGCGTGCCGCGACACAACTTTGCCTATGACTTTATTCACATTGACAAGGCTAGTCCCCGCTCGACCAAGTTTGTCAACCAGTTTCCCTTCAAAGGCCACGTGGGCACACCCATAGTCAACTATGAGTATCAGTTTGGAGGTGACGTGTGGCTAAAGATGGGCCCTACTTACAACGCGGGAATGAGTTGCTAACTCGAACACAGCTAGGCCTGCCTACTGACATTGTATCCTACACTACTAGCAACTTGTCAAACTACGGGTCGTACGAACAAAAGCAAGACCTGAACGTCACCATGCGTCTTCGGCCCTACGATGTGCACACGCGCCACGTGAAATATTTAGACCCTATAGAAAATACTTACTTTAACCGATGGTACATTCCAACATTCAGCCTAGTTTGAGTTTCGGTGTGTTGGCGGTAAGCAAGTCGAACAAGGACGATCCAGGCAGTACCGAAACGTTCCAAGATATTGCCGCTTTCTTTCAAATTCACACAGAATTGGTGGTTCATTCTGACGTGGACACCATAGTAGCCGACAGCGTGACTCTGCCGTCAAGCGTGGGGCCATACTTGCGTCAAACCAACGAAACAATCAAAGCAAGTTACAACAGTCTCACACGTCACGGGCGTCCAATAAACCTTGCTCGCACGGAGACCGAGGTGACCGAACAAAAGGCAGAGCTCCAAAAACTGGCAAAATCGCAGCAGCGTTCCTTGGTCTCAAGAAGCTTGGTGCCTTTTCTTCCGCAATAAAAGCAAGATGAAAGAAAGCTTTTCGTTTGACTTTTTATTACTTGAGCGTCGCTGTCGTAGTCGTCGAAGACTAAGAAGGGATATGTTTATATATATATATATATATATATATATATATATATATATATATATATACTTTCTCTGAGTGGAGCTACAACGACGACGACATACAAGAAAAAATATGTAGTGAGCCCCTGCTTTGCATAGGGCTGCAAGCACTCGCGGAATATTAACTAAACCAACGCCTTGTCTGCTTTGCATAATCGTCTCGCAAGGGCATTGCACATTAACTAGTAGTTGCGCAAGGCTTTCCTGCAAGCGCGGTGGCTTCCAAGGCCACCACGAAAGGTATATAAAGGGGTCCCTCGTAGCTAAAAATACGCAGTCGCCAACCGGCTGTCCACTCAGGAGGACCTCAAGCGGACAATAAAGACGCCTTAGGTAAGGCCATTTTTTTACTTAATTATACAATACTCTGAATTGTGGCTTTTTTGCTCTTTGAATAGAGACCATGCCAGAACCACGTAAACGTCAGCATGATGAACAAGAAGACGAGGTACCGCTATAGTACCAATTGGAAGTGCTTTTTGGTGACGCCGTCTATATTCCCTATCGGAAAAAAACGAATGGTGGGCATGGTGGAAACCACCACCCACCATTATAGTGGATTAGTGTAGTGGGTGAATGGTGGGAAACGCCCACCATGGCGCATGGTGAGTATTGTGGGTGCTGCAGTGCCGGCAACGCTTGAGCGCGAAATGACGTCATAATCACCGTGACGAGCTGCCACAAAAAATAAAAAAGAATTCTATAAAAAGAGTATAAAAAACACTCGTCCCGTAGAAAAAAAAAACAAGGCGCCACGGAGGATCGAACGTGCAACCTGCGGATTTCCACTCGAAGACGCTAACCACTGCGCCACACCAACATGACGTTGTATGGGTGTTAAATACTTATTCGGCATACAAACTTACGGTGCAACTTAAGTTATGTTTGTCGTGTACACAACGTAGACAAGATCTACACCTGCTACTAAAAATTGCACATTTATTAAACACAAGCAACTGCGGCCTGTAACGATTGCCACTATGTTAACGGCACTAGTGCTATTTTTTTTTTTTACAATTCACAACTTCAAGAAAAATCCAAGTGAACTGAGAAGCAGCAACAGTTTACCGGCGGGGTCTGCCAAGTTTAATATCCGTTTCGCGCTCGTTCTAAAGGGTGACATCTGCTCACGCTTTATGACACCTCTAGGCTCATTTCATAGATACGCCCGCCTAATTTATTTGATTGAGTATTGGGATGCTTTTCGCGCAATGTAGAGGGCGGTCACGCCAGCGCAATGCTGTAGCTTTTTCGCTAAAGCAACTTCATAACGGCTTGGCCAAAACGAATGCAGTGTGCCGGAAACATTACGCTTCATGTTGGTTCACCAAGCATTCCAATTGCCACGTCTGAGTTCTCGTACAAAAGCTAGAGAAGTGCCGGCGAGTGCGACCGGCGGCTGTCGGTGAGAAGACACTTAATTACGTTCTCTGGGAGTGCTTTAATCGCGTCGCATCGATGCTTGTTGCTTCTTGAGCGGACACCATACACAATGAAAAATGCTTCATTTAGGTTAATTGATGCCATGGCTGCGCTGTATTGTCATACTTAATCGTCGAAATCGTGTATTCTGAAACCCGGAAGCACGGATAACACAATTGTACGGGCTCGGTCAGTAGGCCTAACTTTGATGGAAATCATGGTGGTAGAACATGTAGTGTACTGATCCCAGATTGGTACACTATATAGGTTACCCGCTATTATGAGCACACCCATCATCTGCTTACTGCTTCCCAGCATTATCGCGATGGTGGGCAGAGCTTCTCAGCTTGGTACACCATGTGGCCCACCATAACAAGCAGCACCCATCATCTGCTTAGTGCTTCCCAGCATTATCGCAATGGTGGGAAGAGTTTCTCAACTTGGTACACCATGTAGCGCACCATAATAAGCACCACCCACCATATGCTTAGGGCTACCCAGCATTATCGCAATGGTGGGCAGAGTGTCCCATTATTGCCCACTATCTAGCCTCTGCTTTCCACCATCATTTCCACTTCACCCATCATCTGTACACCATACCACCCAGTATGCCCCGGCATAACCACCATATTTTCCACTACGTCCCACCATAGCCATCATAATTTCCACCATGCCCACTATTATTTCCACCATGCCCACTATTATTTCCACTACGCCCACCATGTTTTCCAGTATCCACCATGGCAATTTTTCCAATAGGGTTCCCAGGGACAAACTACAGAGTTTATTGGTTCGAGCCACTAGAATCGTGCCTATGACATTAATGAAACCATGGCGACACTTGCGGAACCTGATCGAGGCGTGGGAGAAGTATCAAATTCAAACGTGGCCGAACCAGGAACAGTGTCTAGAGGAGATGGAAAAAGTTTACAATCCCCTCCACGCTGGGCATTGCAGTTACACTCAGTTCCAAAACGAAGAAAGCTTGTGCATGATGTGTTTCCCGCTCGAAACGACGGATAAGCTCAGACAATTTGTAATGACATTGTCAGAGGATTCGAACAAGCACCCACCCAGTACGGAGTCGCAGCCGTCGCATTCTACACACAAGGAACCACTCTACCACACGTCCACGTCCTACACGACTGCAGCTAGAGCAACGGCACACGCCGATGTCTTATTTTCGCTGGCTTCGTCAGACGACCAAATCGCTCGTCAATTTTGTCTAAACGCCTGCGCATGGGACCTCTACAATCTCGTCCAGTATCTCAATAGTCAGCCCCGACTATTGGAATACCTTAAAGTGGGTGGAAGCGATTGGGGTCGCGACATTAGAAATGAAGTATTGGGCTCATGTCCAAGGTCCTGGACACGAGCCCGGCCGAGTTTTTGAAATACTGCACCCGAAACTTCCGCATTCAGTTACATGTGACGACGCCCATGGAGGTCAGACGAGCGGTGGAGACGCTGACAAAGTATGCGCAAGAAAGGGTATAAAGTGCCGAAAACGTGCAAAAGGAGCGTCGGAAGAATCCATCTATGACTGGCAACGCGAAAGCCCCGTATCGTCGTTTAGCAACATTGTGCGCACCCCCAAGTGGCAGGCAGACCCGGTCTTTCGGTTTATTCGCCTGGACGACAAGCGCCTTCAACGAGCCATCCAAGTGTTTAATGATGAGATGTGTTCGTACTCCACCCTCGACTTCATTGAAATGTACAAGAACACGCAGCCACTCTTTGATGCCCCACATGGCGATTTCGCTACCTTTTACATGGATGTGCCTCCGTCGTTTGATGCCATAATGGAACTTTTAAACTTTCAGTTTCACGGTATCCACGAGGAAGTATCGGCCTTTGTCGACAACTTGTACAGCCTGGTCGAGAAGGCGATCCCCAAAAAATTGCATGGAAATTGTGTCCCCTCCGAGTACAGGCAAAAACTTTTTTCGATCCTGTTCTTTCATTTTACATTAACCGTGGTACCATTCGCAACTTTAACCGCTACACTAGCTTACCACTACAGGACACCGTGGGCCGTCACATCCTCGTATGGAACGAGCCAAACTGTGAGTCATCCACTTTCGATACTGTCAAAAAAATTTTTGGTGGTGATGTAGACTCGGTGGCTGTCAAGAACACTGCTGACCAGACCATCTCCAGGACACCCGTCATTGTGCTCTCAAACAACGAGGTGTTTCCAGATGACGACGCCTTCAACCACCGCATGTGGCGCTACAAGTGGCAGGCGTGTCCTCCCCTGCAGAAATACGACAAGAAAATTCACCCGATGGCCCTGGTGCTCATTTTTGATACGTTTGTCATAGAAAAAACATACGTCGGTACGAGTCAGCTTGATCAATAAACAGTTTTTCAACCTAACATCCTGAGTACTTGGTCAATGCTTTGCATTTTCCGACTACATCGACAACGACAAGCGCGACAGCTGTCAGGTCCATCCATCCATCCATCCAGTGAGTGAGTGAGTGAGTGAGTGAGTGAGTGAGTGAGTGAGTGAGTGAGTGAGTGAGTGAGTGAGTGAGTGAGTGAGTGAGTGAGTGGGTGAGTGAGTGAGTGAGTGAGTCAGTCAGTCAGTCAGTCAGTCAGTCAGTCAGTCAATCAATCAGTCAGTCAGTCAGTCAGTCAGTCAGTCAGTCAGTCAGTCAATCAGTCAGTCAGTCAGTCAGTCAGTCAGTCAGTCAATCAGTCAGTCAGTCAGTCACAGTCAGTCAGTGAGTCAGTCTGACCGCCGACATTTCGGCGTCGCCGGTGCTTGAGTCAGGCTGGTATCGCTTTGCGTGTGCTGTATCTGATTGCCCGTTATGTGCACGTTTCCGTCTATCTCCTGGCATTCCATAGAGGCTGCGGCCCAAAACGTATTGTTCTACAATATTCTGCGTGCCCAGACCGACTGCACCTAATGCAGAATGCCAGTTACCAGTGCGTCTAAAGTCGTTCAAGAAGAGAGCTGCAGATGCTTGGTCAGCCACAAAGACGTCCTCGTGACTTGTGGCTCGCTCGTAGGCTTCGTCGTGCGACTTGGCTATGCCGTCGTCCTCGTCCACCGGATCTCCGTTGCGCAGTGGATTCCCGGGACCCAGGTACCGGTGGCCTGGGAACAAAGGCATACTCTCAGGTTAAGAGATATGCTTGGTCAATGCTTTGCATTTTCCGACTACATGGACAACCACAAGTGCGACAGCTGTCAGGTCCATCCATCCGTCCATCCGTCCGTCCGTCCGTCCATCCATCCATCCATCCATCCATCCATCCATCCATCCATCCATCCATCCATCCATCCAGTCAGTCAGTCAGTCAGTCAGTCAGTCAGTCAGTCAGTCACATTCAGTCAGTCACAGTCGGTCAGTCAGTCACAGTCAGTCAGTCAGTCAGTCAGTCAGTCAGTGATGTTTGACTGACTGAACTGACTGACTGACTGACTGAATGACTGACTGACTGACTGACTGACTAGCTACACTCTTAGCCGCTTCTATTTTTTAGCCGCCTCTATTTGATGTTTGACTGACTGACTGACTGACTGACTGACTGACTGACTGACTGACTGACTGACTGACTGAATGACAGCTGTCGCGCTTGTCATTGTTGATGTAGTCGGACGAAAAAGCACTTCCATTTGGTAACATAGCGGTACCTCGTCTTTTTGTTCATCATGCTGACGTTTACGTGGTTCTGCCATGGTCTCTATTCAAAGAGCAAAAAAGCAACAAATCAGAGTATAGTATAATTAAGTAAAAAAAAGGGTCTTACCGAAGGCGTCTTCAGTGTCCGCTTGAGGTCCTCCTGAGAGGACAGCCGGTTGGCGACTGCGTTTTTTGAGGTACTAGGGACCCCTTTATATACCTCTTGTGGTGGCCTTGGAAGCCACATCGCTTGCAGGAAAGTCTTGCGCAACTACTAGTTAATATGCAATGCCCTTGCGAGACGATTATGCAAAGCAGACAAGGCGTTGGTTTAGTTAATATTCCGCGAGTGCTTGCAGCCCTGTGCAAAGCAGGGGCTCACTACATATTTTTTCTTGTATGTCGTCGTCATTGTAGCTCCACTCAGAGAATATATATATATATATATATATATATATATATATATATATATATATATATATATATATATATATATATATATATATATATATAATTTATTCATTTACAAATATTCCTTCTTAGTCTTCGACGAGAACGACAGCGACGCTCAAGTAATAAAAAGTCAAACGACGAAAAGCTTTCTTTTATCTTGCTTTTATTGTGGAAGAAAAGGCACCGAGCTTCTTGAGACCAAGGAACGCTGCTGCGCTTCCGCCAGTTTTTGAGCTCTGCCTTGTGTCAACACCTCTTAAAATTCTTCAGGCCTTCGCCTCACGTGTCATGACGTCAGCTACGTCATCACTTGCCGTCCGACCAGTCCTGCGGGAGCGCGCCGCTCCTGGCACTCCTCTCGCAGTGAACCAGTTGTATCTCAGCAATAATGTTTTCTCTCGCGTCTGAATGTCTTCAGAGTATTGTGAATTATAAGAAACTTGTCAAACGTTGAAAGTTCCTGTAGTAAAAGTTAGTTTATTCAACATGTACACACGAAACAGGGGCACGAAGCAATGATAAAAAACACAAATAAATGAACATACCATTGAAAATTACAAATGATACATGAGCACTTTATTTTGGAGCAACAGTTTTCAATTTCCGTGCTTTTGCGACAGCTTGGGCATCGGCTTTAGCAACAGCGGCTGCGTAATTCCTCCCTTTGCAATAATTCTTTGGCAGAACATTTGTTGCACATTTTATCAACATATTTATCACCAAATCTGGTTCGTGCCCATTCGCACAAGTCACCATTTCCTCAAATGCTGGCAAGCTCTCCTTCACAAGCTGTTGAACAATACATCTGTGATTTCGTGCCTGCAGAAAGCACGCGGCATTTTTTTCATTCTGCAGCAACTTTGCAACAACAACTTCAGTGTGCATCACTACTGTCACAATACACGCGTTCGGAAATTTCAAGCCACCTCGATTGAGACTTGCTATTAAAGAATGAGCATCACCATTGCACTCAGTACCGCAACTGTCAGCAATAAGGTTCTCTTGACAGTAGATTGCACTTCAACGTTTTTACCACTGAGTTAGTGCAAAAGCCTCCAACATAAGCAAAAACCGCGACGCGTGTGCTTAAGCTGTCAAGGTCTTCAGATTTGACAGTAACTCTGAAGGCCTGTTGATTTGTGGCTGTTGCCGATAGAAGAGCCTCATCAATGAAATCGTCACTGCTCATTATAGGAAGATTATTTTGTAGGCGAATCCAGCCTTCACTCTCGTACAGCTGCCTTAGGGTACAGCTGCCTCTCGTACAGCTGCCTTAGCTTAGGGTCACCATTCAGGCACGAAACTAGCTCTTCATAAACATCTCTGTGGTGATGACCTTTGTGAGGTGTTTTAACGTTTACAATCTTCCACCAGCGGAGAACTATCCTGATAAAATTGGCAGTTTATTTGGCATGCCATAAAGCTTGAAAGTTCGAGTGGTGACCCAGTGCCCCAGCTACAAAAGCATTGAATATTTGTAGTACTAGCTTAACATTCTGCCTTTCGAAGTTGCTAGGATTTAGTGCCTTTGACAAAAGGCGATAGCTGTATTTCAAAAGCTAAGAAGCCTCTAGCTTGTGCAGCTCCCGAAGATCTTTGAATGATGCCCGCTGTATGCAGTCGGGATGGACACTGTTGTTTGAGTGATCAAACATTGGAAAATATAGGTTTGTCCCAATATTCTTTTGATTTATCCAGTTGTTTTGACTGCATTTCGACAAGTGCACAGAATTCACAACATAAAACATAGGTCTTGTTGCGTCTTTTGGATTTGGGTAAACGATGCTCAGCTTTGGCGGATCTGAAAACATACTGAGTGCCTTGCGATTGATTGCGTTGTTGTCTGAAACTACTGCAAAAACTTTCAAACCTATTTGCTCAAGGCCAATGAATACATTTTTCAGGACAGCATGAAGAGAGTGAGCATTCATTGTTCGTGCAGGCAGAATGTGCACCACCTCGCGAAAAGAACTCAGCATGCTTTGCACCATAAACACATGAGCAGAAGTAGCGGCCTCTTCACCATTTCCTGCTGCCCCTGAAATTTTTCCACCTTTAAAATCGAAGAAAGGCTGGATGTGAATTTCGTCGAGCATGAGAACCACCGCACTTTCATGCGGCTGCAATCGCTTAAATCTGTGCTTTATGTACCTGAGACAGTTTTCACTGGCTGACTCAGTGTCAGGTGCCAAGTGAAACGAGGAGCAGACATTTCGACAAGTACTGGGATGTGGCATGGCAAAAAAAAACCTGAACCCCTCAGGAATTTGTAGGCGTGTGGAGATATGGTATGCAATATGCAAGCAACCACCATACTTTCGGAGGAATACTGCAATCGTTGTTTTCCAAGCAACGCCACTTGTTCTCGCAAGAACCGACTGATACGTTTCTTGCTGTCAATGGCATCTCGTTCAAGTTGCTCAAGAAGGCTAAAGACTACGTCACAAAGACCTTCTGAGGAGCATTTTTCATCGAGGATGCTTTGAAGCCTAGTCAGGATGGCAGACAGGACATTCACATTCCCAATGCTTCCTGGCACGACATAATCACATATACGGCTTAATTTGGTACCATGAAAACATACACTGATACTCAGGTCGCTGAAAACAGTAATAGACGACCGCAACATCGGCATGCTCTCATCAACAATATTTAAAAACAGGGCACAGTTTGGGTGGTGAATTACAATCCACTCATTTGGCACAGGTGCACTTTTCAAACATTCCATAAGCTCGAGAAGCGAGGAAAAACAGCATTTCGTTTCTTCCTCACGATAAGAAGCCTCCAATTCTGCGATAGCACGAGCGAGGTCAGCCGCTTCTCGGCGCATTTTTTTTTTGTTTCCGGGCATTCGCTCGGAGAAGGGTCATCCTTCGACAAGTACGAAGGACATCCTGGGAACAGTGTGGGCACTGATCCCGAACGCAGGCGTCGTACTTTCAGTGAGACCTCTAGCATTCTTCCTGTCATAGAATCCGTGTAGAACGACTTGTTCTGAAGGCATGACTCGGTGAAATGTAATGCGCATACCTGCATACCAACAGCAGTCGCAGAGTGTCAGCGAATCTCTGAGTGCGTCTAAACATTGCACAAGCGCTTCGCGAACTGTTACAATGAGTATAATTTCACCATCAGTGTGATGCAATGGTGACATCCAGTTTGCTCTTACCTTGTTGCTTTCCGCAAAGAAATCCTTTCTTGGAATAGCACTGAGCCACTTCTTCCTTAGCACTTCATCCTTGGGGATTGAAAATACTTGAACTTTTTTCCCGGTCTTGTAATTACTTGAACATGCCGGCACACAGCACTTATTGGGCATGTCAGAAGCTTCGTGCAATAAAATTCCGGCAGTAAAATTCACTGCACACAACGCAAAAGAAATGGCTCGGCAGACTCGCGAAAAAAAAACACGTGGAGCACGGCCGGCACCACTGCAGCGAGTGGAAATTCGAGAATGCACGACGGAACCGGTCAGGAAGTATTGGACTGGTAGGACGGCTGGTGGTGACGTCACGACGGAGGGCGCAGGCCTGAAGAATATTTAGGGGGTGTTGCTTGTGTTCGGTCACCTCGGTCTCCGTGCGAGCAAGGTTTACTGGATGCCCGTGACGTGTGAGGCTGTTGTAACTTGCTTTGATGTTTTCGTTGGCGTGACGCAAGTATGGCACCACGCTGGACGGCAGAGTCTCGCTGTCGGCTACTATGGTGTCTACGTCAGAATGAGCCACCAATTCTGTGTCAATTTCAAAGAAAGCGGCAATATCTTGGAAAGTTTCAGTACCGCCTGGATCGTCCTTGTTCGACTAGCTTACCGCCAACACACCGAAACTCAAACTCGGCTGAATGTTGGAATGTATCATCGGTTTTACACCATGGGTAGAGAGAGAGAGAGATAAAGATGCAAGGAAAAGCAGGGAGGTTAACCAGACGCACATCCGGTTTGCTACCCTGCACTGGGGAAGGGACAAAGGGGAGAAAAGAGGTTGCAGAAAGATGAGAAGGTACACACAATCACGAGCACACTCGGGGAGCACACACAGTCTACAGGCGGTCGCTCAGGTTTGTTGACTTGAGGTAAAGTAGCAGTGCTTTTGTTGCTTTCTGCGCAACTGAGGCAGATGCCCAAGGTCCTAGTATTTTCTGCACACAAAATGGTCAGGGGTCAAGTCGATTCAAAACCATCCGAAGCTGGCATCGCTGTGTGTCGTAGCAAGCGCAACTGCACAGGACGTGTTCGATGGTCTCTTCAGCTCCGCAGTAGTCGCATGTAGGAGTGTCTGCCATACCAATGCGAAAGGAGTACACCTTTGTAAATGCAACACCCAACCAAAGGCGGCATAACAGTGTCGCATCGGAGCGGGAAAGTTGTGATGGTAGCTTTATCTTGAGCGAAGAATCCAGTTCATAAAATTGACACCTTTGGAAGCTGGTAGACGACCAGAACGTGCGTGTGAGATCTCGAGCCAGCAGGTAAAGTTGTCTTGCTGCATCATTCCTTGATAGAGGAATCGGGACTACACGGGTTTCTTCATGGGCTGAGCGGGCTGCATCATCGGCTAATTGATTTCCGGTAATACCGATATGTCCAGGCAGCCATTGATATATAATATCATGCCCTCGTGCAAGAGCTTCATGATGGCAATGTCTTATTTCTTGTACCAGTTGGTCATGACTCCTCCTACGCATGGCAGACTGCAAACTCTGAAGCGCTGCCTTCGAATCACAGAATATGACCCATTTTCCTGGACGTTCTTGAACGAGATATTGTAAAGCAGCCCTTATAGCAGCAAGCTCTGATGCCGTAGATGTAGTCATATGGGACAACTTAAACTTGATTGTCATTTCTGCAGCCGGAATTACAGCGGCACCTGATGAGCTGCTGGATAAGACGGACCCATCAGTGTATATCTGCGTTCGGTCTAAGTACAACTCATGTAGTAATAACAGTGTTGCTTGCTTCAATGCTACTCTGGAGTGACTGCTTTTCTTTTTGATTCCCGGAATTTCTAGACGTACTTGCGGCTGGTCAAGGCACCACAAAGGACAAGCCATTCTCGCAGCTGGCGTATATCCTGATGGAATGCTGTTTAGGTGCTTGGCTATGACGTCTGAAAACGTAGCACATGGTCTTCCGGAAGGTAGAAGGGCCAAGTGGTGGTCGGGGACACAGCTAGCATGTCGAATGTGCGCTCTGAGGCAATCCACAACTATATATGTCCTGACCGGATGGTCTTTGGCAAGCATGATTGTGGCATAAGTATAAGCGCATCGGGGCAGTCCTAGGCAGATACGCATTGCCTGACCCTGCAAACTCTCCAATGAATGAGTATTCGATTTGCAAGTGTTAGTCAGTACCGGCAAGCTGTAGCGCAATAGACCCAGAAATAGGGCCCTGTACAGCTGTAGCATGGAGGCCACAGAAGTTCCCCATGCTTTGCCGCACAAGAATTTCATGATATGCACAATAGATAGCAGTCTCTTCTTCAAGTACGCACAATGTGGGCTCCACGAAAGACTTCTGTCGATTATTATGCCCAGGAAACGATGCGTCCGTGCATATTTGACACTCTGCCCATTGATGTAAACAGGGTATGGCGTCATTGGTTTGCGTGTAAACGCCATCAACGCGCACTTCACAGTTGATATATTTAGGCCTTGTTTCAGAAGGTAGGCTGTTGTGAGGGTTGCTGCCCGCTGTATTCGTGCACGCACCTGAGGGCGAGTAACTGCAGCGCTCCCGAGGCAAATATCATCGGCGTATATGGATAGGCACACCGACTTTGGCAGAACCTTCACCAGACCAATGAGGGCCACATTGAACAATGTGGGGCTTAAAACACCTCCCTGAGGTACTCCGCAGTAGGTGTAATGTTGGGCAGTTGTACCCTCATATGTTTGTACAAAGAAACCCCTGCCAGTTATATAATCTTTTATCCCTTGAAACATTCGTCCACCAATGCCCATTGCTGCGAGAGAAGTGAGGATGGCATCGTGAGCTACATTTTCATACGCACCCTTCACGTCAAGAAAGAGTGCTACTGATATGCGCTTGCGACTTTTTTCTTGTTGAACAAATGTCGATAAGTCAAGGACACAGTCAATGGAGGAGTGGCCCCGACGAAAGCCTGCCATGCAAGAAGGGTATTTGGTGTATCGTTCCAAGTACCACTCGAGACGAAATAGAACCATTCTTTTCATCACTTTTCCGAGGCAGCTTGCGAAGGCAATAGGGCGATACGCTGTCAAGTCCAATGGTGATTTTCTCGATTTCAAAAGTGGTATTAATCGACTTATTTTTCCATTCTCGAGGAACACTGCCGCTGAGCCAGGAGTTTTTGAAACATGTTAAAAGTTCTTTTCTGGCTTTTTGTCCAAGGTGTCCCAACGCACTATAAGTAATACCATCAGGACCTGGCGATGACATGCGCTTAGAAGCGACTAACGCACCTTTCAGTTCTTCCATGGTGAACGGAATGTCCATTTCTGGTAATCGCGTCTCAGGAACGATCACGGCATCGATGCTCTCGTTCATAATATTCCCGGCAACTCTCGTGCAAAATTCTTCAGCCACCTCGAGTTCTGTTTTTCCATGATGGAGTGCCAAAGCTTTAAAAGGGTGCCGTTGTAGTGGAGAGGAGCGAAGACCACGAACTGTTTTCCAGATATATGACAGAGGTTTATGAGGGTCTAGAGATTCGCAGAATGCTTTCCAGCGTTCGCTCTCTAGTTTGTAAATTCGTCGTTGAATCTTTTTCTGGAGCCGCCTTGCTTCCTTCAGATCGTAAATTGATCTTGTGCGTCTGTATCGTCGTTCAGCACGCCTTCGTATAGCTCGTAATTTTTCCAGTTTGATGTCAAACTGTGTTACTTTAGACGAAGATGGTAATTTACATTTGGACGCTTGCATAGCTTCCGCTATGGTATTTTCCAGGCTGAATGCGAGGCCTTCTTGGCAAGCGTTCTCAACACGCGATGCAAACATCGACCAGTCAGTGCCAATTTGACTTGCAAGCATCGACCAGTCAGTGCCAAGAGAAATTTTTTATGATACCATCGATCGTCACGTAGGTGGGTATGTGATCACTCCCATGAATCTCAATATCGCAAAACCACTTAACTTTGTGAGAAAAGCACCGTGACACCAATGTCAGATCAAGGCAACTGCCATACGTGAGACCCCGCAGATATGTGGGGGTACCATCGTTCATGATGGAAAGGTCGTAATCGGAAGCGAATGTCACAATGTTCCGGCCACTGGCATTCATCCTAGTGCTCCCCCAAAGCATGTGATGGGCGTTGAAGTCACCGGTGATGATCCAAGGCCCATCGGTTCTCATTAGGACGTCTTCTAATCTTTCGCAGTCAAATCGCGATGACGGAGATATATATCCACCAATAAGCGTGAACGAAACTGCACCATGGGTAAAGTAAGTATTTTCCATACGGTCTAAATATTTCACGTGGTGCGTGTGCACATCGTAGGGCCGAATACGCATGGTGACGTTCAGATCTGGCTTTTGTTCGTACGACTCGTAGTTTGACAAGTTGCTAGTAGTGTAGGATACAACGTCAGTAGGCAGGCCTAGCTGTGTTCGAGTTAGCAACTCATTCCCCGCGTTGTAAGTAGGGCTCATCTTTAGCCACGCGTCACCTCCAAACTGATACTCATAGTTGACTATGGGTGTGCCCACGTGGCCTTTGAAGGGAAACTGGTTGACAAACTTGGTCGAGCGGGGACTAGCCTTGTCAATGTGAAAAAAGTCATAGGCAAAGTTGTGTCGCGGCTAGCTCATGCACGCAGGTATGCTCTTTTCGTCGTCGCCATTTTGCTCCTCGTTTCCCGGTGTGATTTTAAGACCCCAGTAGCTTTAGCCAGATCGACGTGGTCCTTCTCTTGAAACGGAGTGTAAGACTGTGGTTTCATCGGGTTGTTTGCCTCGCCTTTCTTAACGTGGCACATGCCTGTATCCAAGGAGTGGTTTATTCCGACGGATCTAAGATCATAAACTGGCATTTCAGAGTTGACAGGTTGGACAACCGAAGAGCCAGTCTTCCAAGGGGTGCGTAGACAATGGGGAGTAACCTTGACAGTGCAACGCACGGCTCTTGTGTGAGACGGTAAGTTAAGGTAGGTGCCGTGAGGAACGTGGCCGTTTTTGATTTTTCTGGGTAAAGCATGTTCCTTGGGGTGGCCCAAGTTTTTGCAGTGCTCAGAGTGTCCTGTAGTGAACTGCAGAACTAAATACATCCCTCAGTTGCATTTTAGTTAGCGTATTGATTTGCCTCCTTTCCTAAAGCAGCGATTCTGCGGAGAAGGCTCCCGTTGAGTCAATGGTTTTTCCACCTTTTCAGCATATGGCGCCTGCTCTCCCACAGGTGGAGCAGGTGCCTGTCGACTGCTGGTGTCTCTGCTGTTCTTGCGATACGTTTAGATGTTTGTTTGTGAACTGAGATTATGTACTCTGACCATTCCCAATCGACTCCGGTACAGAGTCGAGTGGGGGATCACGTCGTCTGTACCTTTCCCAGTCAGTGATCACCACGTCTCCTATGACCTTACGTAGTTTTGGAATTGACAGGGAAATGCTGATTATGTAGTTATCATGCCTAGATTCTCTTCCAGGTTTGTCCAGTTAATGTCGTTAATATTACGTGTGAATGTCAGATCTGGGAACGTGTCTGGACTTACGTTGTTACCCAGCCTCGTGGGAGTTGTGGGTAGAGTAATTAAGCTGAATCCTAGTTTGGATACGGTGTGTTCGAGACGTATTCCCTCAGGGGAGTCTCTCGAATAACCCCAGGTGGTGTTGGGTGCGTTAAAGTCGCACGATACCACAAGTCGATTTCTCGCCCCTGCAATGCCGACGACATGTTTAAGCAGTGTACTGTTATGCCAGCGAGTCCTCGTCAAACGTCCGTGCCTCTGAAAAAGGCAATCTGGGTCAAGGCCAGCCCGCAGTCTGCCTGGCGCGAACAACTCAACGGCGTAAACACGCGCGGCGCTTCTCTGGCCCACGTGCAGTGAGTCCGCGGCGCACGTGACAGCGAGCCGGCGTCCTCGTGTCTGGTGGTCTGACGCATGGCGCGGCGACCCCATTGGAGGAATCTGCCCTGACGACCAGCGGCGCTTCTGATTGGACATTTTGGTTGGACCCGGTGTAAATAAAAGAAGCCCTGCGGCGCGTCGCGATCGGCGGTCCTATGAGAGAGGAGGTCCCGTGTCGGAGAGCCGACATGTGTGCGAGTCGGCGGTTTTAGGCGAAAAGCTGACCTATGTGTTAGGGAGGAGAGCTCGGCTCTTCGAGTCTCTGTCGGCCCCAGTGCCGAAATTGTAACGCCTCTGTATATAAGCTGTACATAAACCTTATTTAACTCACCGTCGTCTCGTCCGCTCGTCTTATCAGCTCTGCGCAGAAGCAGTCGCGAGCTGAGAAACATACGCTACCAAACGGCTGGTGACCTTCCCGGCGGAGTTGAAAGCAGTGGCGCCTGTGGGACCGGGTCGGCGTCGCCGTCTTTCGCAACAGTGGAGGTCAGCGGTGGGATTTCGGAGCTGGCTTCGCAACAGTGGTGGCTTCGGCGGGATCGGCCCGTCGTTCGCAACAGTGGTGGCATCGGTCGCCGTCGTTCGCAACAGTGGTTGGCAGCTGCGGGATCGGCCGGCGTCAGCGACATCGATGCGGTGAGTGCCTGATGTTTTCCCCTCAGTTCACCAGACTACTCTAGCTCAGGTTGTAGTAGTTTAGAGAAAGGCTGTGTGAAGCATTGAAGTGAGCTTTGATCGTTTCAAGCCAAGTCGAAGCGCTTTGAAACCGAAGTTAATGCAGAGGGGGTAAACACAGGAGAGTGAAAAATTGCTTGCGCGTCTTGCTAGTTGACTTATAGTGGGTACGGCAAGTAAATTGTTAACAGGGGCAAACAGCAAGAGGCTAGTGTGAACGATGGAGAACCTTAAAGTGAAGGAACTCATCGAAATTTGTGAGGAACTCGGCATAACTTTGGGCCGTGCGAAACGAAAGCAAGCGATCCTTGAGATCATGAAGGATGAAGGAGTGTCTGCTGAGGAAGTCGATGAGGCCTGGGCGGATATCAAAGCACGCCACGAGGAGGCTGAAAGGCGAGAAGTAGAAACTCGCGAACGGGAAGAAGCTGAAAGGCGAGAAGTTCGCGAACGTGAGGAGACGGAAAGGCGCGAACGTCGCGAGGAGGCCGAGAGACAGGAGCGCCTTGAGATGAAACGACTAGAATTGGCAATCCTACAGTGTTCGCAGGCGCCTAGCGTAGCTTCTCCAACAGTTCAGGTCAGCGGTTTTAGAATTAGGGACCAATTGCCACCGTTCGTAGTAGGCGAGGACATGGCGAAGTATCTCGTCAAGTTTGAACACGTCTGTGAGCGAAACGCTTTGGAGCGGTCTCTTTGGGCGCGTAACCTGCTAGCTCTTCTTCCCGGCGAAGTGTCCGACGCGATAACTTGCTTGTCGAGGGAAGCGTTTGAGAGCTATGACGAGGTTAAGGAAGTGCTCTTAAGACGTTATAAGTTGTCACCCGAGGCTTTCAGGCAAAGGTTCCGGTATGCTAAAAAGGGGAATGAGTCACACGTTGACTTCGCGTTTCGTCTTAAAGCCGATTTGATTGAATGGCTCAAGGGCGAAGGTGTTTATGACGACCGCGATAAAGTGGTGGAATGCGTTGCATTGGAGCAATTCTACCGCTGCATCGAGGAGGATGTCAAACTTTGGCTGCAGGACAAACTTGGTGAAGTACAGCTAAACAAGGCAGCAGAGTTAGCTGAGGAGTATTATACTCGCCGAAAGTTGCATAGCAGGGCAGTGCGCGTTGAAAAGGATGAAAGAAAAGAGGGCTTTTCAAAGAAACATGATCAACGGAAACCCGCTCCGCACCGTAATTTCAAAAAGGACCCGTCTCTTACGAAGGACACTGTAGAGGAAGGGAAAACAGAAGCGGAAAAATCGAGTGAGGTTTCTACCACACAGCCATTTGAATCGGAAAACAAACGGAAGCCGCTAATCTGCTACAACTGCAAAAAGGAAGGACACATCGCGAGAAACTGTCAGGAAAAGTTTGCCTTCGCAACAATCCGAGAATCAGAAAAAAACATGCGGTTGGAGCCGTATCTCCAGGAAATTAGGGTGAATGAGAAAACGTGCCGAGCACTTAGAGACTCAGCGGCAACCATGGACGTTGTCCATCCTTCATTGGTGTCTCCGGATGACTTCACAGGAGAATGCGCGTGGATCAGGCAAGTCGCCGAGGAGCAGAGTGTTCGCTTACCAATCGCCACGGTTGTCATTGAAGGCCCGTTCGGTAAGCTTCGCACTGAAGCGGCTGTGTCTGCCGCGCTAAATGATCGTTTTCCTTATCTTTTCTCCAACAACTCCGAGCAGCTTCTCAAAGAGCAGGGCAAATCGTTCTTCCCCAACTTTGCGTGCATGGCCCTCACGCGATCGCAAGCGCGGAAGCTATCGCGGAAGCTTGATCTGGTTCAATGCGGTGAACTCTCAAGTGACCTTGTCGGCGGGTCGACGGAACCCCAGAAAGGAAATTTTCCGCATGAGTCATGTGAGCAGTCACGCGAGCGGCCCGTCGCGGAAACGGCCAGTGCGGTATGCGTGGGGGGAGACGACATGGCGCCATTGAGTCAGAGCGAGAGGGTTGCAACGCTTTCGCCTGTAGCGGAAAGTTGGAGCGAGCTGCCGAGAGTTGAACGAGAGACGCTCATTCGAGAGCAGCGTGAGGATCTCTCGATTGAAGCCCTAGTAGAAAGCCAAATTGAAGCGCTAGTGGAAAGCCAGAAAAACGCGGCACAAGTGCTGTCGAAGGAGCACTACGAGAAATCGGTGAAGAAGCGCGCTTTTGAAGTTGATAATCGGGTAATGCTGCTGCAGCCGTTCAAAAAGATCACGCTTGAGGTTGATTGGGAAGGGCCCGCCAAAGTATTATCGAAGCCTTGCGATACAAATTATGAAGTGAAATTAGGAAGGCGGCCGGACAAAATTTACAACTTGATGAAACCATACGTTCAACATCAAGCGGTCGTAAATCAGCTGTTGAATGCTTCAGAGGAAGAGGGAGCAGAAATTTGGAGTTCTAGTGATGTAATCAAAGGGGGATCGAAAGTAATCTGGGAACAGTTGAACCTAGAGCCTAGCTTAAGTGAAGGAGGACCTGAGAAAGAGGACCTGAGAAAGATTGGTTCCGAGTTTAGAGACGTGTTTTCGGACCGCCCCGGAAACACGAGGGTGATCGAACACGACATCGAGCTAAGCGGTGAGGAGTCAATCCGTAGCAAACCGTATCGTTGTTCCCCTGTGCAACGTCGAAAGTGTGAGCCGCTCTTGGTGCCGCATAGGTATCGTCGCCTAAAAGTCGCCGGTTACTGAGGTGGAGCATGTTGCTCCACAGCGCAACTTTGACGTTCGCTAAAAAAAAGAAAGGAAAGCTATACGCTAATGCAGGTGCATTGAGCCGTGCGTTTAGTTAGTACCTTCTCAACCTTTCGGTTTCTCGCTGGCGATTCGGGGCAAAATTTTGACCTCATCACGACCTGGGCTGAGCGCTCACGTTTAGAGTGATCTCAAGGGGCCAACTTTATGTGGTATTCTAATTCGTTGCGTTGTTGTAAGTGTGAAAATTTCAAGTTCTTACTTTAAGAGTCTTGTGTCCCACATGTGCCTCTTGATGTAGAGGGAACAAAATTCCGATAGACACGTAGATGGGTATATGTTGTACTATACTTTGTCTGGTGTTCTGTCGGGTGACCGAGGGCACTTGCTTGTGTCGTGTGTTGTTTGTTGCCGAACCGTTCTTAGCAAGTTGCAGAACCATCGACAAGTGCTTAAGCCGAAGATGGTCAGAAGAGACGAGTGAAGCTGGTCGACAAGTTGTGGCGACAAGCCAGTGGAGCTGGGATCCGTCGTCAAGAATGGGCTGTATTCCCGGAACAGTCTGGAGCTGTATTCTCCCCATGGCCCTGGAGGCGAACCTGGAGGGACCTGGCGAACGAGCGCACCTGACATCCGAGCCCCGTGGAAGCAGCTCGTCTTTCCGGTGCATTGTCTGGCGGCGGGGGTGCTGTTATGCCAGCGAGTCCTCGTCAAACGTCCGTGCCTCTGAAAAAGGCAATCTGGGTCAAGGCCAGCCCGCAGTCTGCCTGGCGCGAACAACTCAACGGCGTAAACACGCGCGGCGCTTCTCTGGCCCACGTGCAGTGAGTCCGCGGCGCACGTGACAGCGAGCCGGCGTCCTCGTGTCTGGTGGTCTGACGCATGGCGCGGCGACCCCATTGGAGGAATCTGCCCTGACGTCCAGCGGCGCTTCTGATTGGACATTTTGGTTGGACCCGGTGTAAATAAAAGAAGCCCTGCGGCGCGTCGCGATCGGCGGTCCTATGAGAGAGGAGGTCCCGTGTCGGAGAGCCGACATGTGTGCGAGTCGGCGGTTTTAGGCGAAAAGCTGACCTATGTGTTAGGGAGGAGAGCTCGGCTCTTCGAGTCTCTGTCGGCCCCAGTGCCGAAATTGTAACGCCTCTGTATATAAGCTGTACATAAACCTTATTTAACTCACCGTCGTCTCGTCCGCTCGTCTTATCAGCTCTGCGCAGAAGCAGTCGCGAGCTGAGAAACATACGCTACCAAACGGCTGGTGACCTTCCCGGCGGAGTTGAAAGCAGTGGCGCCTGTGGGACCGGGTCGGCGTCGCCGTCGTTCGCAACAGTGGAGGTCAGCGGTGGGATTTCGGAGCTGGCTTCGCAACAGTGGTGGCTTCGGCGGGATCGGCCCGTCGTTCGCAACAGTGGTGGCATCGGTCGCCGTCGTTCGCAACAGTACCTAAGTCCTCGGTTTTATCTTTGGGAGGGCTGGATATATTTAATATTGCGGTTTTAACTTTGCCTCTCTTCAGAGGAAGGAGGGTGAGTATCTGATGATTTATCCACGAACTTTCTACGTGCTCAACCTTTGCTGCAATACTTTTGCTAACCAGCGAGGCTACGCGGGGATAATTTGGATCTTGGAAACAATAATATCCCTGCAGTTTGGCAATCTTGGGTCTAACCTTCCGGAGGCATATTACGTCTGGATGAATTGGTACCGAGCTCATGTAATTTTGGAGTGCTGCGGCGCGCTTGTGAAAAGTGCGACAGTTCCACTGCCAAATCTCTAAATGCTCTACACTTTCTATATTATTTTTTGCCATGCTGCATGGTCATGCCCACGTTGTCGCGGCCCGTTTTGGATGGTTTGTAAGTAACTGGGGCGGACAGGGAGCGTTTTTTAGCGCCCTCTGCAAGCCTCCCACAGCATCATTAACATGCATGTCTCTCTATTTTCAGTTCTCCAACAAACGTTTTCATTTACGCCATGAAATCAGCTAGAAGTTTATGTAAGTAGCTATGCTTTCCTTGTTTGCTTGAACCTGCGTCTGCACTTGCTTTACTAGTTCACTGCTTTCTGATTGAGTAGTGAACGAGTCTTCGTCTATCGTTTCCTCACTCGTTTCTGCGCTATCCTTCATGTCGGCTTGACGCTCTAGCACCTCTTTATTGCCCTCGGTGGGGTAGCCTACCGACCCTGGGTTTCGTATTTTCTAAATTGCATTTTCTAATTTGCTTTCGATTGACGAGATGGCCAGTTTATACTCGTTGCACTTCGTAGCCATTTGATTTCTAAGCTGTTTAATTTCCTGTGTTAATCTTTTGTTCTCCTCCATAGAATTTTCCTATACTGGGGGATATCAGTTACCGAAACATTGGGAGGCACTGGACTCGCCCAGCTCACCTTATTTGGTTGGTTGTTTTGTACGTCCTCCGTACTAAGGCCAGTGGTTGCTGCTGCTGCTTCTTTCCTGGCATGGGCGCAGCTTGTTTCCCAGCTGCTGCTCGGTGTTTTCAAGTTTGGCTTGCCAGGGGCCTCCGCAGGCTTGCTGACGTTTCGCTGTTGCGAGGTCTTTGATGTTGACCTCGATCTTGATCGTGAGCTGGAGCTGGATCTAGATCTCTGTCGCTTCTGGAGCGTCGCTTCCTCTCGGTCTCAGCAGAACCAGAGAGGAGGTTTTTCTTGGTGTTGCTCTAGTTACGGTACGGGAATTCATTTTCGGCGTAGGTACACTCTGTTTGTCTTCGAGGCGTCTCCACTCATGATATTTGGGGAGCCACATTTTTCAGTTTCTTTCTGCACGATTTGTCTCCTGTGGCGTGCTCTTCACCACATATGGCACAGTTCAGGGCACATTCGTGTCCTTGAGTAGGATCACACGTCCCACACTTGGAGCACACGTTGGCGTTCGGAGTCGGGCACACATCGGTTCAGTGTCCAGTTGATCGACAAATCTTGCAAACCTGTACGGTAGGCTTGTATGAATAACAGATCGCCTCTGCACCCATAAAATAGACACACGTGAGGAGCACGTCACCCGTAAAAGTTATTATTGCTGACTTCGGAGAGCCCAGCATCCTGGCTCTCTCTATCTTCACCCCTTGTGTCCGTATTCGTAGGTTTGCCGTCAGGTCGGCCTGAGTGGTTCCGGGTGGTAGTCCGTGAACGATGCTTCGCAGCACGTCTTCACGTCTTCTGTGTCAGCCACGTACGCATTGAAGAGGTGAATCCGTCCTCTGATTTTCAATTGGTTGACCTCTCTCAGCCTGCCCACCCCTTGTTCCTGTGGCGTGGACAATATTATGATGTTCGATCCGGGGTGGACCCGCAGCGAAAAACTTTCTCCTCCAAAGCTGTTCCGGGAGGCCTCTATCACTGCCATAGAGAGCTCCGATCCGAATAGATTTTCCACATTGAGGCCCTTGTGCGGTCTCAGAATAACCTTTATGTCTTCCTTGAAAGGGCGTCAGGCCTCGGTGTTTTCTGCGCTGGAAATCCCGCTTGACTTGGCTGTCCCGTGCTGCGTCGACAGGCGGATGGCCTGCTGACTTTTCGTTTTTTTTCTCTAGTTCCTTCTCGGGTTCTTTCTGGCTTCGTTTATGGTTCTTTTTTTTCTGTGTGAAAGGACGGTGTGCCAGCCGTCCCCGGCCATCCAAGTAAGAGCCAGACCCGCGTCGTCGTTCTTGATATCGAGAGACGCGCCGCTGGACGCTCGCACATCATTACTTGGTTACTCATTTGACGAAACGCTATTCGCGTCGTTGGGTTAATTCTCTGACACCAGAGATGCGCCGGGAGGGTCTTCGTCGACGTCCGTGTAGACGAAGAGTTTCTAGGCGTCCTTATGCATGCATGCTCTGTAGAAACAGAGGAATGGGCTGACCTCCGTTTTCCTCTGCGCAAGGCGTATAGACCAAAAGGGGGGTCAAAAGGCACTTACCATTGACTTCTAACTCAGTCAAAAAATGTCGGAGAAAGTCAGTCGAATTGTTGTGAGCCAGTCGACACGCAGACACCCGTCGCCGCACCGCGCATGGTTTGGCGTCCCGGCGCCGCCGACCGAAGCTGGTGATACGGTAAGCTGCGTTCATGACCGTCGTGTCTTGCAATGTTGATAGGTTCTCGTGAAGCTGGTCCAGGTCCCAGATTTTGGTGTCCTATCCTCGCAACTTTAAGAAAAAAATGACGCACTTTTCAAGTAGGCTTGAATGAAATTTCCGCCTGAAAGCATTTCATAAAACGGAGAGCGATGTGAGCACGTCCTCACCACCCTGCGGCACCCAGCGAATCCGCGCAGAAGAGACTCGCTCAACTCTCGCCCACCACCAAGGCTTGCATTCCACCAGGGGTCACCACCAGCGCTACTACTCTACCAATCATGATGATGATAGTGGTACTCAACGCGAACACAACGCCATCTATCGCCCGGTGGTTGTAACCCGAAATGCGGCTTTTGGGCGAGACACGTGCGTCACGCGATACAAAAAAACTTTACAGGGGGTGTCAGTGCCCCCACACCCCCCCAACCGTAATTCAAACCATATTCCGAAAACAAAAAGATTAGCTACACAAGCTCTAACAAAAAATCCCAGCACATGTTTCTTCACATTGTCCTAGCACCACGACACCACCGCCGGTAGACACTGCTGCACTGTCCGGCTCGACTTCCCCTCAGTACCGGTCCAGCAACAGCAACGTTGCCGTCGGCGCGACGAACCGCCACTCGTGCCGACACGTCTTGCAGTTGCGACCAGCACTCACGAGGGCGCCAGACTGCAGGCAGTTGCGCAGGTCCCAGGCATCTGCTTCGCCCGACCGCATTCCTGGCCAGCGGCGTTGACGATGTGCACAAGACAGCCAGCCGTGGATCACATCACTCCTGCTGCGTACATTCCGAAACACTCGACAGAAACAATAGAGCAGGGCCTAGGGAAGGGAGCTTCGGGTTTTTCGCCCACGTGGTACGACGGTCAGTACCGCTAGCTAATACATCGGCGGTGGCCGAGACGCCCATCAAAAATGCAACAAAAATCACTTTTCATAACTCGTGCATCGCAAGATAAAAAAAAGGCAGCACATCCTCGGAGTGAATGATGGAGAGTGGGGTGAAGCATCCGTCCGTCTATTCGTTATTGCTTCCGTCCGTCCATGCGTCCGTCTGTGTGACCGTCCGTGCGTCCATTCGCCCGTCCATGCGTGCGTCTGTTCGTGCGTCCGCACGTTCATCTGTGCGTCCGTCCCTGCGTTCGTCCATGCATCCGCCCCTGCGTACGTCCATGCATCCATCCGTCGGTGCAGCCATACGTGAATCCATCCATGCATCTGTCTGTGTGTCCGTTTTTCCATCTATTCAACAATCCAAGTACCACCATCTCGCATCTTTTCATCATATATTCCGCATATGCACCACCATCCAGCAGACATTTCAAGGACTAAACGAGAGGTGGCACACGCACACTTTTTTACGGCTTGCGCTTCGTGTCCACTTCCCACCTTTACCCCCCTCGAGGTCATATCCCCCGTCATAATATATACTAGTTCTCTGTATTCATGGCACTGTGGCCCAAAGCTCGCTAAACCTTTCTAAAACCAAGGAGGTTATGCCCAGCGAGTATAACGTAGCAACCCTTTCTTGTCAGAGAGTGCTCAGTGTACATTCCAATTGCTGCTAAGGGGGAATGAGAGACAGAAGAATTCGGCTTTTAGTTAACGCGCACGCGAATTTTTTATTGTTCAACAACGCACAGAATAAATCTTTCACTGGCATCACCTTGGAGGTCAAAATGTAAGACTGGTTACACACTACGACTACTACTACGACTACGATGGACGAACGGGTGCCGCTATAAGGAGCTTTGCCCATAAAGAGTGAGGGAAGGAGAGTGCTACACCTCGACGCCACAATCAACCTAGTTGGGCCTCGTGCCACAGGCGGCTGCGCAGAGCCTTAGGCCTAATCAGTCACTTTGCAACAACCGGCATCCACCCAGTACCCAGCCTAGGCGCAGAAGAGGCAGCCGCGAGGAGACATCCACTCTGTGAGGTGGCCCTATCGCTCGCCGCACACAGCAGCTTACCCAGCGATCGGCGTCCACCGTGCCGGACGGTGTCACGGCGTCCTGGCGTCGAGCCACAATACCAGACAGCAACGACACCCGACTCCCTGAGCCGAAAGAGATGGAAGAAGCTATTTACAGAAAATTGAACCACCCACGAGGCTTCCGTACTCACTCGCTTCGGGCCTGGCCTACAAACCACGTGCTCTGAGCCTTGCTCACCCCAGGATGCAGACCGCACGGCTCTCGTCCCACCTGAACAACGTTCTTCACCACCCCCCCATGACAGCAGCAACAACAACAAAAACACTTACGAGCAGAAAAAAAAATAAAAACTCGAGTGCCGACAAGTTCAAACACGTCACAACAAAGCACACCACCAACGTTAGCAAAGAAGTCCCCCCTAGATCTACTCTACCCCGACCCTAACAAAAGCTTGTACCTAAAAGCTAAAAGTGTCGTCCGACGCTCCAAGAGCCCCACGTTGGGCAGCCAGTGTGGGGTCTCGAATTTGCGAGCGACACGCCACGCTCTTGGAGTGAAAGGACACAGCAGACGCGATCGGTGCAAACCAAACAACAACATACATTTATTTAACTACTTTTGAACGACGATGTCGTCCACCGAATCGATACATCAATCGTAATTAACACACTAGGACATCCATATACTCTATTACTATAATGTATGGACACCGCTTCCTAGCTACTGTTTGTTCCGTACCATGATGGAAAAAGTAAACACTTAATTGCATAGCAGTAGCACGTGTTGCTTCCCGAGAAAATCCGGTTCCTTAAATTATCGCGCTCTAACACCGAAGCAGAAAGCTTGCTTTTTTATGTTGTGCAGAGTAAAGAAAAACTCAAAACTTTTTTTCCAGCTTTCAGGTAAAAGCAAGGCTCTGAAAATAAGGGCTTAATCCTATAATGCCGTGCGTAGCTGAGAAGAAAACATTTCGAAAATATTTGGCCTATCACACCGAGAAAAGTGCTGAATATTAGCGGGCTACTCGCTAAGGCTTTTGTTCCCCGACAATGATACTACTTAGCGCCGGCGCACAAGACCGAAAGCCATCTAAGACCTGTGTTTGTAAACAGCGAGCGAAAGGGGTATACGATACTGTTATAGCCGTTGCCCCGAGCGAAAGAATCAACTTTGGCTGCACTCCGCTTCTCAAGCTGATACTGCTGCCACGAAGGCACCTGAATACAGCGACTTTCTTTTACCCCTCCGCCAGAGTCCTGTAGTGAGGGCAGGCGTTGAGGTGTGCGCATCACTATTGTTGAGCAGTGTCACGTGGTGGCGCTCGAGCCATCTCTGCAACCCAAAAGTTGGTGGGATGAGGAAGTTAAGAGAGCCATAGCAAAACGTCAGGAAGCCTCTAGGGAACACAGACATGCTAAGCAGCGGGGCGAACCGATAGATGATGTTGAAAGAAAATGGGCAACCTTTCTAAGCTGTAGAAGGGATGCATCCCTTCTGATCAATGAAAAGATTAGAAGGAAGGGAGCTCAGTGGCTGGCAGAAGTACATAAAAAAGATAGAAAGGCAGCTGCGAAATTTTGGAACCATCTAAACTCCATAAGAAATGAGACGAGCCTAGAGCAGAGTTTTATAACTACAGCCCAAGGTGCTAGGCTAGAAGGGGACGAAGCTATTGAATATATAAGAACAAGGGTGACAGAAAAATTTCAACAAAGTTCTTTACGCACCACAATAGACAAGGACGAATCAAGTGGTGCAATGGCTCCATTTTCACAACAAGAGTGGGAAAGGGCTGAGAAAAGGGTTCCTAGTAGTACATCAACAGGCCCAGATGGCATTCCAATTGGGCTGATAAAGACATTAGGTCCGAAGTCTAAGCAGGCTTTGAGAGAGGCAGTGAGCACAATAATAATCGATGGTGAAGTTCCCGATGGATGGAAACTTAGCAGGATGAGCATGATCTATAAAGGAAAGGGGGACAAAGCTGACATAAACAACTACCGTCCTATAACAGTGACATCAGTGGTCTACAGGCTGGCGATACAGATTATAAAGGAAAGACTGCAGGCGTGGATAGATGATGAGGGGGTGCTGGGGGAACTGCAGAATAGGTTTCGGAAACACAGGAGGTTGGAAGACAATCTGTTCTCACTGACGCAGTGCATCGAAATAGCAGAAAAGGAACACAGGCCTCTGTGGCTAGCATTTTTGGATATCAAGGGAGCGTATGATAGCGTGGTTCAAGAGGAATTGTGGGGAATACTGGACGCACTAGGCGTGGAACATGTAGTCACTAATCTTTTAAAGGGTATCTATAAAGGTAACAAGGCAGTTATAAAGTGGGAAAAACAGGTATCCAAGCCTGCAGAGGTAAAACGGGGGCTTAGGCAGGGGTGCCCCCTGTCACCCTTATTATTCATGATGTACCTACAAGCATTGGAGGCAAAATTAGAGAGAAGTGGACTGGGCTTCAACCTCTCTTTAGTCAAACAAGGAAAACTTATTGATCAGGCACTACCAGCATTAATGTACGCAGATGATATAGTGCTAATGGCCAACAACAAGGAAGATTTGCAGAGATTGATGGACATCTGCGGTAATGAGGGAGACAGGTTAGATTTTAGATTCAGTAAGGAAAAATCAGCAGTCATGATTTTCAATGACAACGAAGGTAGTGAGCTTAAAATACAGGAGGTCACGCTAGAGATAACAGATAAATACAAATATCTGGGCGTATGGATAAGCAATGGGACCGAGTATCTGAGGGAACACGAAATATACGTGACGACTAAAGGTAACAGGAATGCAGCAGTCATGAAAAATAGGGCACTGTGGAATTACAATAGGTATGATGTTGTGAGAGGAATATGGAAAGGGGTCATGGTTCCTGGGCTGACGTTCGGCAATGCGGTCTTGTGCATGAGATCAGAAGTTCAAGCAAGATTAGAAATTAAGCAACGTGGAATAGGTAGGCTTGCTTTAGGAGCTCACGGGAATACACCAAATCAGGGAGTACAAGGTGATATGGGATGGACATCATTTGAGAGCAGGGAAGCTAGCAGCAAGATAAAATTTGAGAAACGATTGAGAGAAATGGGGGAAGAGCGTTGGGCTAGGAAGGTTTTCAGCTACTTGTACATGAAGAATGTCACTACAAAATGGAGGAAGCGAACCAGGAAGTTGACTGGTAAATACTTGGAAAACAGCAGGTGGCCAAACCAAAAAGAACTATCGGTTAAGAAGAAAGTGAAGGAAACTGAGACTGACATGTGGAGAATGGGCATGATTAAGAAGTCCGCACTAGAGACCTATCGAACCTTTAAGCAGGAAATTGCCAAGGAAAGGATCTATGATAATACTCGGGGTAGTTCTCTACTGTTTGAGGCCCGGACGGGAGTACTGCGAACCAAGACATATCGGGCCAAATACGAAGGGGTAGACACAGTATGCAGTGCGTGTGGAGAGGAAGAAGAAACTGCCGAACACTTGATAATGTTCTGTAAAGGGCTTCACTCTATAGTTCAGGATGATGGCGCGGCGTTTTTCAAAGCACTGGGGTTTAGGGACCGGGAGGGCAAAATAGACTTTAAGCGGGTAGACTTAACTAGAAAGGGTTATCTGATTGGTGGCTAAAGTCAAGGCACGAGTGAAAATTAAACTCTTCACTGCAAAGTACGAATCCTCAAACTCACTTTTTAAGGAAAAAAAATATAAATATAGTTTTTGGTTCATTAGGTATTACGGCTTGGTGGCGCTAGCCACCGCCCGATCTAAAGGGTACAGCCATATCCATCCATCCATCCATCCATCCATCCATCCATCCATCCATCCATCCATCCATCCATCCATCCATCCATCCATCCATCCATCCATCCAAAGGTGAGTTGGCAAGTGTCCGCGTGCATCCGAACCTTCGTTTTCTCAATATTTCCCTTGTTTTATAAGCGAAGCTTCCTATGGCCGAGCTCAATGCAGTGTGCGCCGTGGCCACTCATACTGCACATGCGTGTTCCTCCTCCCCCTCTCTCTCCTTTTCTAACGCTCCTCCCTCTCTTGCCTCACAGGCCCGACGCAAGCAGCATCTGCTTGCGAGTTTCTTGATTGAAAGAACCGATGGTTCGCGCTGCACAACCGTTCATTGGTCACACCGTATATATAGGCACTGCATCTTGACCTCCAAAGTAGTGCTGACGGGAGATTGCTCTTTTATTTACATACAACGACATTTGTGGGCACTACCATCTCGGTCGCCGAACCCTACCACCTTGACAGCGTCAGTTCTCCCGCAGGCGTGAGGTCCTCCGGCGTAAACTACAAACCCGAACTTTTCTCTCCCCTACCTTGCACCACAAAATTTATCCCGGAATATACCCTAATTCAGACTGTAAGTTTTGTACGGTAAGGAAAGCGGACCTTAACCACATAATGTGGCAATGTCAAAATCACTCCCTTCCCCCGAGCCTTCGTAAACAAATAAGTAGTCAGGAGCTGTGGGAGGCTGCCATGCGCAGCTACAACCTCGACCTTTAGGAGGCTATCCTGAGGTGGGCTGAGGTGGTAGAAGAGGCCTACTGCTGGTAGGATTCCTCACTTTCTCGCAGCCCCTTTCCCTTAAGATGGGATAATGTTGTTTCTCTCTCTCTCTTGTGCATTGTTGAACGATAAAATCACAGTATATCCACGGAGTTAATGATGATGATTGGGGCAAAGATTCTGTCTATGTGTCCGTTCGTTCGTGCACCCGTCCATCCGTGCGTCCATGCGTTCTTCCATGCATTTGTTTGTCTGTCCGTCCATCCGTCCGTCCACGTGTTCATCTAATGATCTGTCCATCCATCCATCCATCCGTCTGTCTGTTTGGTAGTCCTTACTTCTGTATGTAAGTATGTCTGTCTGTCCATCCATATATCCGTTCATCAATCTAGTAAAAGTACCGCCATCTCGTAGCTTTTGATCATATATTCGTCATATATACAAGTACCGCCATCTAGCGGACATTACAAGGATTAAACGATAGGTGGCTACCTACTACTACTACAACATACAACGCGGACGCACGAGCCACAACATAAGGAGCTTCGCCCCTAAATATTGGCATCGTGCGCGTCAACTAAAAGCGGATAGAGGCTCTCTATGTCCAATCGATGTCATCTGTCTCTCATTGCCCATTAGCAGAGATTGGAATGTTCCAATAGGAAACCCCGGCCTATCACTGCGTGCTTTGCCCCTCCCCAGGTTTCTCTCCAGCGTAACGCCGCCACCAGTGTAAGCGTTAGCGCCCGCTGGGTCGCATCTACACGTGGTCCCCTTTAGCGGGAGATGGTGTAATGTTTTCTTTGCCCCCTGTTTGCGTATACTTTACAGCGTCATATCCTTGGCGGAAATACGTTAGTGGAGCCGTAATAGACTCTGGCATAAAACACTTTCGTGTGAAATACCATATAGGGACCGCCACCTCATCATCAGCGCGATAATCTGAAAGCGCCAGACACGTCCTTGCGCGGGAACCGACAAGAGACATTAAATTTTTTTTGGACATTTGAAGTTTTTCTTCATCATCCTTTCTTCCTCATCATAATCAACTTTCTCCTCTCTTTACTTCCCCTTCCCTTTTCCCATCGTGGGTTAGCTGGCCGAAAAAATGGATACAGGAACATCTCAGTTTTTGTGCCACAATAAACATTTTTGTCCCTCTCATTAGATCGACGTACGTTTGAGTAAGTTGGTATGGATTCATGATACAATAAGATAGGCATGTAAATACGAACACAAAAAAACAGAAACATCGTGTTTCTAAAGTTTTAACCTCTTCGCTTGTGTCCGTGTTCGCAAGACCAACTTCAGGCGTGGTTGCTCAATTCGGTGTGCCCATGTCGATTTAGAAAGTATAATACAGCTTGCCCGTTCTAACAAACAATATGCCACCTCAGTAACCCTAGACATCACAAAAGCTTATGGCAGCGTGGAACATTCAAAACTAATAAATTCACTTAAAGCGCACGTCTACCACAATACTTTGTATCATGGGTAGATTCCTTCTTAAACTACAGAGAATTTTACTGTTCTCAATCTGGTTTGTCGCCTCTGAGGCACAACAAACTAGAGGTCTCCGACAAGGATCAGTGTTATTGCCACTATTTAATATTTTACTATGCACTATTCGTGTAAAGATGTACGTACAAGTGTATGTATATGCCGACGATATCGCGTTTTTTGCTACAGCTGCAGGTATACATTCACTTTATCGAAGTATGCAGACGTATATGAACGCTCTAGAAACGTGGCTAGAAAAACTAAATTTATCACTGAATGTCAAAAAAGTGCGATGGTAGTTTTTCCTCTGAGTGTTCCAGTGGCATATCGCTTTGCATTACCGGCAAGACGTTATCCCGCAGGTAGAATCTGTTAAGTATTTAGGGATCACTTATACTGAAAAACTTAATTGGAGTCCACATATAGAAAACATGGCTGCCAAAGGAACACGTGCGCTGCGGATGCTTCGTAGACTCAGCAACAAACGTTCAGGTTTACGCCGTGATGTTCTCATCATGATTTACTGCATGTATATTCGCCTGATATTAGAGCTCGGCTGCGTCTTGTTTTCTGGTGCACCTGCATACAAACGACGAGCAGCACTGGTTCTTCTAGAATGCGAATCATTACGATTGTGTCTTGGACTTCCAAAATTTGTATCAAATACTATTTTATACTAATAAGCACGCTTGCCTTCTCTTCGTACTCGGTTTAACATCCTAACCGTGCGTACATTTCTAAAGATTTATGCATCGCCATTGAGGAGATCGCAATATATTTTTCTTAATCATCCGACGCAACATTTCGGCCATCTGTGGCCAAGATTACGGTGTCCCCAAGTCATCTCCGCACAGACACAATTGGAAACATTACAAGTGCAGCTCCGTGAGATACTAATCATAAGCAGATCTGTACAAACAAGTCGAATATAATTTGATGACATATTTCCCCAGAACTGCAAACATTTACCCAGTAGATACTTAAATTGAATTTCAGAGGACCATTTGTCTAGATTAGAAACGGCTGCAGAGATAGCAACTGACGCTTCAGTTTGTGAAGAAAGGCAGGGGTGGGAATTGCTTCATTATATTTAGATTGTTCTTTTTTGATTCGCTTACCTGACTTTGCTCCTATTTACCATGCGGAATTACTTGCCATTATATTAGCGCTACGGAAATTACCCCTATCATTATCAGAAGCCGTCATTCTGACAGACAGCCTATCCGTCTGTTCCTCTTTAACTGCATCAATTTTTTTCAATTTCATTCCCTCATTCCGAAACATATACGTATTATTCTCTTGGTATGGGTACCAGGGCACAACGGTATACCTCTGAATGAACAAGCGGATGCACTCGCACTTTCATCATGTAATGGACCGATAATGTCTATTTTGCCCACGTTGGCGTTTGTAACTGCGGCGCGTTTTGAAAATTTTGCCGTATCAGACAACTTCGCAAAGTCTGCGTTGTCAGTTTCTTAGTTCCCTCACCTCAATTATCGTTAGAAGAATCGATGATGTTCCTCCAGAAGGACCGAGATCGCAGTTACCAAAATATGATGCCGAGTCCCCCACAATGAATTTTTACCTACACAGGTCTGGTCTGGTACAGTCACCTTTATACCTCCATTGCAATGAGCGTGAATCTCTTGATCATTTCTTCCTAACGTGCAGATTATTCACCAATAAGAGGAAAAGACTTCCAGACAAACCTCTTCGAAGGCTGAGATTAAATTTGTCCCTTCTGGTTCTTCCTTCCTTTGGGGCTACCGTGCTGGGTTTTAGCCACAGGAGCGTTTGCAAAGCCGTTTGCGATTTCCTTCGGGAGACGAGAAGAATAGAATGCTAAGCTCATCGGTATCAAAATCAAAATTATCAAAATCAAGCATAATTATTAAAAACTAAACATTTTGAAATGAACATTTTCTTTTAAATAGCAAGACATCGTTTGTTTCATGGCCGATCCCCCATGGTACGTTGCACCAGGATAAAAGGGACAAACAAACAAACAACTTACTTTAACGTAAATGAATGACGGTCATACCCACGATATACAAAAGTGGGTATATCTCAAAAGGAAGCCATCATCATCCTTTGCGACACGAGCTGCCGATAGCCATCTGCATCAAAAGCGATGAAGACGACTGCAGCATCGTGGCGTCTCGGCCGCAATCGGCACGCAATGTAAAGGTACCAGGAATCACGATCAGGGCGACTATGTGAAGAGGGAGGCCCTCGACCGCGTGCCTCGCCCGGGCCTCTCGGCGCCTGGGCCTGAACTACAGACACAAAAGAGAGGGTGAAGACTGGCTGGTAAGGCACCATGAAGCCCCCGAAGAGCAAGGTGGCACACTTCGAGAACGTCGACCTCAGGGAGTTGCGCGTCACTCCGGCGTCGCTCAGACTTCGCCGCTGCATAATCGGCGCCTCGATAAGCTACATATTGATCTTCACGCCCGTCCTGGCCTACTTCATCCATAGCTATATGATGGCGCCACCCGACCTGTCCCGACCACGGAAAGGCGAGTCCGGTATGCCGTCCAAGACATGCTCCAACCGACGGCTGCCCTCGTTCCACCTTGGTTTCCACAGGACGGGGCGACACGTGAACGACAGTCGCTGGGGCCCGCCTCAGTCAAGTAGACAAAAGGACAGCGTGGCCAACGTTTCCCGCGACCGAAGCCGCCAGGTGAGAGAAGCCATGGCATTCTTGAATGCTTGAATCCATCGTTACTCTCGGATCACCGGATATATACATATGACGACAGGACCGGGTGTCGTTGCCCCGAAACACTCATTGCAGAAGGCGACAGGCAAACAATGGGTACAAAGATAAAGGCCAGTTACTTCTGAATTGAAAATATCTTTAGCACTAAGCAATGAATGAAAAGACAAAGAACACCGCCGGTACTGACGCTATAGATGAACCAAGTAGCTCAAGAAAACGTTTTGCCAGCTCTCATTGGTCAGGCTGGTTGCACATGGGCGGGTAAACCTTAGTTTCCAAAATATGTTGTTGTCTGGCGTGGGCATATTAGCAAACCTTGGCTGAAACGTCCGTCCATCATTGTTTATTCCATCCTCATCTTACTCGCTGCGGCGGCTGCCGTGCACGTGTCCCCTAATAGCACCGTGTACATAGTTGACAGCGGTGCCTTTGAAAACAGTGCGAGTCACGTGTTTCTAATGGTGAAAAAAGCCATGGACACCCGCAGGGGGTGCGGCGGAACTTCCCCTCTGGAACTTCCAACGCTTTTCTATGCAGTAGCAGTAAGCTACACAACTGGTGTTCTGGCCTTCAGTATTGTCATCCTATTTTCCAAATTACACGTTATCGACTAATCTTGCCAGCCATGTCACGGCAACTAAAACGCTGCCACAACTGAACGCCCCCTCCCCTTGCGGGTGCCCCACTCTCCTTGCAAAAAGTTCTGCGGACGCCCTGAAGAAGGCCGCAGTAAGACTAGGAAGTTGTGGACCCATTTATCGGGCGAGCCTGCGCCCGAAAAAGGTGAACTCAGAAGTGCAAGTAATATACACTGTACTTGTGTCACCATCCGCCGAGCTATCTTTTAGGCCTAACCACGCGTACCCGATGCAGCGCGTAAGCGCATGGCTTTTCAACGCGTCACCTTGCTTTCTTCCCATGAAGACTGAGGGGGTACAGCTTCGTGTAGCCACGCGTCCTCTCTATCTCTATAGGGAAAGGGTACGGTGCTGCGTCAGAAAGCCACGCGCTGCATCGGGTACGTGTGGTCAGGACTTCTAAGTTTGAAGGCGCGTCGGCATTTATGCACGCGGCATCGAACGTTTGAGCATTATCATTGGCGGCCCGCGTTAGTTTCAAAGTGAACTCGATTATTCGTGTTGTGCGCTCAGTTTTGTGAGCGCCAAACAGCGCTAAAAAGAGGAGGGGGGGGCGAAGAAAGGACGCATACCACAGCACTGTGGTGTGTCTCTTTCCTTTGTCCTGCCTTTCTGCGTTGTTTTTTTTTACTCGTAAGCATAAACCAACAAGGCTGATATGCACATTGGCGTGCGCATGGGGGGCAGGGGGGGAGGGTTGCCCACACCAAGTCACCTCAGAAGAGGGGGCGTGAAATCTGCCTCATGCATTGATGTGATTGAGCATAGGAGATTGCTGCGATGAACATTCGCTTGAAGTCCCCGCGCATATATTTCGGGAAGTAGGGTCGTTCTTTTAACAGAGCCGCCGCTCCGCGCGCCCTCCTCTCCTGCTTCTTGGGCTGTTGCCCGAGAACGGTCACAAACATTGCACGTGTTAGCAGCATGACATAATATTGAAGTGGCGAGATCCGGTGCCTGCACGGTGGCCGTTCGGGAGAGGATATGGCCAGTTGGGAGAGGAGGCTTAGCCTGTTGTGAGAAGATAGAAAGGAGAAAAGCGCCGGGAAAGGGGAGAGTGTTGCTATACTTTCTATATTAAAGAGCTTTACCTTCGCCCTACTCATAGAGGGTGGAGGTAAACAAATAATAATGAAATAGAGAATATAGAAGCATTTTTTATCAGGAAGGTTAGATCAATGCGTAAGTACACCATCACTTCTCCTTTCGAAGGGGGAGTATCTTTTTCTCAGTTAAGAATATTTATTTTCATGATCCCACTTGTGTCGTCGCACATGAGCACTGTTTTTTTTGTAAAGAAAGCGATCGTGGCACCTTCAATAAATTCATTTGACAGTCGGCACTCTTTCCTGTCCATGTTGGTTGAGTCATCGTTGGCTATTTTAGACGCAGAAGAGCGCGAAGCATCTCTTTGTATACTCATTGTTCCTCAACCGGCTCCGCAGCATTGGCAACGATTAGCGCTAACTGCCCCGCAGCGGTGGTCTAGTGCCTAAGATACTCGGCTGCTGATCCGCAGGTTGCGGGATCGAATGCCGGCTGCGGCGGCTGCATTTCTGATGGAGGTGGAAATGCTGTAGGTCTGTGTACTGAGATTTGGGTGCACGTTAAAGAACCCCAGGTGATCAAAATTTCCGGAGCCCTTCACTACGGCGTGTCTCGTAGTCATATGGTGCTTTTGAGACGTTAAACCTCACATATCAATCATCATCGATTAGCGCTAACTTGCAGACACATCAACGCTCGCCAAGTATCGCAACGTACGTATTGTGATGCTTTGTGCCAGCGGTAGCGGACTAGCGGTGACGTGTTGAGTGGCTGTGCACGAGAAATAGCAGCCTTGCAGTTAGTATCGACGGTGTTGCGTGAAATAATGCGATACTTCGGCTTTCCTGCTCACCAACGCAGTTTTTATGGACGCAAATGCAAGCTAAAGCAATAATTGCTGCGTAGTCCCTACCTGCGCCGCGCACAAGTGTATAGACAGCAGCCAAAGAACCGGGACAACGAGCGTATCACGTATACCATGCTACCTGCCGTTGGTGAAACTCTTCCTGGGGTGCTTTACTGAATCGTTAGAAAACCTAAGGGGCTTACTATTTATGGTGGAAGCATGTCAATTCGGGCGCCAGAAGAAATGTAGACCATTCGGGAAATCCCGATGAAGAGTGTGTTCGCATATGCCACAAACACGGCCGAAGCTTACCACTGAGAGTTTTTATAGAAAATTTTATTTTGACTCAAGCGAACAGGTACTGGGCTAAGAGAAACCTCGTTCGGGGTCCCAAAGTTAAATCGCTGAAAGCAAGAGCAATGAATAGGAGAAACATGGGAAGTGCTGAGCAAAACACGCTCGCAGTTTTAAGCATTCGCTTAGCTGGAACAGCTTTCTAATAAAGCCATACCAGCAAACTCTTTCATTTGCTTATTCATGGTCAGGTATATGAGCGCGCAACAAAAATCATACGTTAAAAAACCAGGACAAAACAAAAAAAGCAACTGCAAACGTTGCTTATTTGTTATAAGATTCATGTTACACTTAGTTCAATCAGTGTACAGACGCGTAAAAGTCGAGCGGCTATTGATGATGAGCGTCGCAGCACACGGGTGCGAAAGGAAGGACACTTGGAGGAGAGCGTGGCTTTTAGATAGTACTGAAAACAGCGGTTAACCGGTGCCTACCGCGGACAACACTGCCCACCAGAGCGGCGGGCGTCGCGCAACAGCAGCGGTAGCTAGCGGCGCATGTGAAACGAACGCGCGTCCTCCTGCCGCTCATCGCCGCGACCACCGCTGCTCGGTCGCTCGCATGTCGAATGTGCAAGAAAATGCGTTATAAGCGAATTCATGACGCTTTCGTTTTTGTTGCGGAAGAGTGAGCGTGATACACGGGGTGTGACACATTGTCAAGGGCACTGCTAATACACTTTAAAGGGATGAGAAGCGCACTTTCATGACCCATTTTGAAATCGGTGACGCTATTCTTGCTGTTCACGACAGTACACCTTTACTTTTGTTCCTGTATGCATCAAAAGTAAATTGCCATAAATGATACCTGCTCATCGGTCGAACAATATTGTACAGTGGCTGGGTGCTTCCCATGCAATAAATGACTTGTTTAGAGATAGAATAGCACAAAACACACTTAATTGTTGTTGGCACATAAGCGTATAGACGCCAATGTGAAAGTGGCGTTTGTTAAAGAAACTTAAGTGGCAGAAATTATTCCGGAGCTCACCCATCTCGCATCCACTTCGGTGTGCCTGTGAACAATCCGCCTATATTCAAACACCTTATCCCACGCATGCGCACAACCTACACCTCGTCGCCTATTATCTGCCTGAAAATCAGCCACTCCCTGGAAGAAACATTCACGGCCTTTTCTGTGAGATGCACAGAAGGCTAACTCACGCTTGAAACGTACAGTAAGGTTCACTGTTAAAGGGAACACTCGAATGCACACTGTTATTATTCCTGGTCCTTTAAGAGCAAGTGGATTAAGAAAATTCTTCACGCAAGTCAAGAGGAGTTGGAACTTTCAACCACTCCTAGTCTCATGCATATCTAAGCCGCTATGATTCCGTCAGATAGCGAAATCTAAACATGCTGCTCACACAGGTGTTCCCTTTAACAGTGGACCTGTCTGTACATACGAATAGGCACGGGCGCATTAGTGAGCCTCAGTCGGTGCATCTCACAGAAAAACAGTGTTCTTTCAGGGCACGAAGGGAGTCTGGCACATGATAGGCCTCCAAGTGTAGATTTACACTCCAAGTGTAGGAGTGTAGATGTGTGGGATAGGGTGTTTGAATATACGTGGCTGAAGACTGGTTCCAGAACTTAAAAGCCACGAATTGAGCTAGCAGTTATGAAGACACTGGAAGCGCGTTTTCGCTGCCACCGTCACTGCGATGTTTCGTATAAAGTCCAAATCGATAGCATCGCTGCGCGTGTCGTATGTCCTATGTGCAGAGGAAGGCTTGCGAATACTATAGAGGTGGGCACTATAGCTTAAGCAGAAATGAAACGCATCGGCTGGCTCCGACGGGGGAAGGAGCATGAAGCGGAGCATGAAGTTCACAGTCGCTCGTGTAGCGACTGCGAACTTTGGCCATGCGGTCGCGAGTGCTGGCGCGCGTGCTATCTGAACTGAGCTCGTACGCGTGCTGTGCTCCCACCGGTTACTTCGCGTTCAGACGGCATACAGCATGAAAATCACTTCGCTTCCCAGAGCAGCCGCATCGGGGCAACCAAGCCATCATTTTGTAGAGGTACGCGTGGTCGTATCCAAAAGCTGCTAGCCTTACTTCATATAGAATTTCACTTTGTTGCAATATAATTGGCGGGGCGGGGGTCGCCATTTCATACCTCGCATTTGCACTGCATTCGGGCCATAAGGGCCCCGTGAACGCATCTCTCAAAGAGGAGGTGGATGCTGCGTGGAAACTTTCTTTTTCGCCGCCACCTAATTGAAGAATCTTGCACACGGCTATAGTACTACTACTAAAATATAATACTGCTGCCACTACTGATATTACTAAGATTGCATGGCAAAACAAGCGCATATATTCTTCACGAAGCGATGGAAACGCGGTAATAGGCACCTGACAGACTATAATGTTCAATTATCATGCAGGCCAACAGGACTGCAAGCGGCGGCGGCAGTTCTCCCGTGGGTTCTGCCACCACCGGACATCAGCAAGCCACGAGCGCGGACACGGAGGCTCCAGAGGCCGCAGCACCCATTCTCGAGCAAGTCAACCGCGTGGACAGCGTTCACCTAGCCGCCGGCGGCGTTTTAGCAGCTGGAGCAGCGGAGAAGCAAATGTTACAGAAGCAGCCACAGATGGAGCCGGGTACACAGCGAGAAGCCAGTGGCCGAACTCAGTTCGAAATCGTGAGGCGAGATCACTCGCCAGCGGGATTTAGAATGAATGAACTGCCCGTGCAAATTGGGCACCAAGAAATGGCCATCGGAGAAGACCCGGATGAAAGCTCGCACAACGGAATACTTCAGGGAAATCCCGCCAGTAGAGTGACTGGTTCCGCTCCAAGTCGAGATGGCCGACACGGAAAGCTGAAAGCTACACGCGAGATGGTACCAGCCGCTTCACAGAACGACACAGGTCTTCGGGTTTCTGAAGAGAAACAAAGCTCTATCGGTGAGTTAGAATCCTCCCGAAAAAGGAAAGAGGGGAAGCCTCGGGAGGCGAAGGAGGGGACACTGCCTAGAAAGCAGAAGGAAAGAGTAAAGAGTTACGTAAATATAGAGATCAGCGGGAACGACGCGTCCGAGGGAGTTCATCCGTATGTCCCTTCGAATGTACACGGAAAGGACAATTCGGATGTACCTCGCGAAGTCGTCGTGAGTGGCTACAGAAAGTCAACGACTTACGCAAACGGCGCGAAGGGTTTTGGCAAGGACAAACGCGGCTACAAAGGCGCCCTCTCATCGGTGGTAGGAAGAAGAACGGCAGAAGAGCTTCGACGCTTACGCTCCGATAAGCTGATGCTGAAGCTCAGGAAGGCTCACAACTTGGCCAAGCTATCCAAGGACCCTAAGCGAGGCGCCGTTTTTGGCAGCGTTGTCGGTGAAGACGGCCATGGAAGCGCGAGACAAGTAGACATCGCCTTTCAAAGAGAGCTGGCCCAGTTGATAGAGGGGAAAGGACGAAATGGGAACCGGACAGTGAGGGTTTCGGGCGCGGGATATCGTGCCAGGAGCGACCAAAATGGCTCGGACTTTTCGTCAGTGGAGAACAGTGACAAACAAAGAATGATCGAGGGAATTCCGTCTAACAACAAGGAGGCCAACGAAGTGTTGTCCTTCGCAGAGTTCTTTAAGAAGCATTTATCTCCGAATCAGCAGCCCTCTAAAGTGCACAGCGCTGTAAACGCGCTCCAGGGTCGAAGGCTAATGATAGACTACATGACGAAGAAGAAGGGCAAGAATACTCTCCAAGAGGGCTTTCCGGCGGGTGGTTGGCCCGAGAAACCCGAGGCATCTGCGCCTACCAAATACACGCTGGATCCATACCATCCGTATATATCCAGGCGAGGGGATGGCTGGGACTTCTACGACCCTCTAAAGCCAACCACAGAACGGAACGATGCCAGGGAGCTTGCCGAGCAGGAGTTTTATTCACCTGATTTGTCAGCTGCTGACCTGCAGAAACGGTTGGCCGGTCGGCTTCTGGCCCCTCCTCCACCTACACCAGTTCCTTTTTTCGGTTTCAACGAATCCTCGCTTCAAGAAATCTCTGAAGGCTGGAGTCAGAACAAAGGAAACGCCGTAACCGAAAACAAAAGCGGAGCAGGTGAGCCTGCAAACGTACGGCTGGCAGTTTCAGCCCCGATTGACCATTCTTTCCCCGTTCGAAAAGCGAAGCTCGAAAACAGTGGCCAGGTATTCCGTGGGAATCACTTGTCGCCGAATCTCATCAACAGGTACGCAGTGACGGAGGGAACCATCATGGCTGTATTCCAACATGAAACAGTGGTTGGCGGGAAGAAATCAGAGTCTTCTTCGGAGGACGCACTGAGTGGCTTAGAAAGGGGTAAATCAGATTCGCAGTTGCAAGAACAACGCCCCGTCCTTGGCAGATCAGTGTGTGATCCTGTCCAAGGGGATGTTAAGAAATTTCCCCACGGAAACTTAACTTACGATGAGTCTCCCCGCAATAGAACTGCCCTGCCATTCATTGTTAGCGCTTCTAATAGTTCTACGTCCACTCCAAACAATAATGATGGTCAAGGGGATGTTCACGACAATTTTCCTGACTCCGATACCACAGCGCCATACTACGGGAATTACGCAGGATCTCGCAATGACAAAAGTGCGGGAAATAAATCCCCAAGAGGCAGAAATGAAGTGATAGACAACAGAGAGGACCAAAATCTGCAAAATAGAGGATCAGCTCAGAATGAACGGAACGCAGAGGTACAAAATAATGGACTGCCTTCGTCAGGCATCCGAGATTCTGAAGTTGATGAGAAACCGAATAGCACTGTGTTTGCAGGAGTATCTAGTAACCGTAGCCACGCTATATTTGAGTCAACTGGTCAAAGTGTTGCTGCTGGAACCGAAGCTCCTGAAGGAGACTCAGCATCTATGCAGAACTGGAAAGTTGAGTTTGCACATAACGGTGGAAATGGAAACACTTCGGCGGGAAATGCTGCCTTCTACGATGATCGTGGAGCGTTGCAAAATAATAGCATGGTGCACGCAGGTTTGATGAACATCGAGCCAATTCCAATCGAAAGACCCGACTTCATTGCTATTGGAGACAGCATCGACACCAACGTTACAACGGCTGAAGATCGGGCTGCCCTAAGTACACATGGGAAGGAATACGAGGATATAATACCAGAAAAGGAGCAGGGCATATTTCAGTCACGGCTAAATCTTAACCACAACGATTCTTTTCTGAAAGAGGACGCGCTCTCTGGCAATTTATCAGCAAGCGTGCCAACGCCGAAGCAAAACGAAACACAAAGCTTCGAACCTGAAGTGATGGATCTGACGCCACCAAGAGGCTTGACGAGTGCTTCTAAACGTGAATTCACGCGTTCTCGCAGTGCGCTGTCAAGACCCGGGTCGGCGAAACCTGCACCACTTGCCAGTGACCGGACCACAGACGAAATAGACAATATGGACGACACCCGTAACCACGAAGAAAATTACTTGCGGATTGATGCCAGAGCTGTGACGAAAGAGAAGTTCACAGAACCATCGAACATCCATATAATTATTCAGAATAAGCGGAAAACCAGTGGAAAGTTCAAAACCATTGGCGTGGCTTTGAACGAAGTTCCGAAATTAGGAGTGCCAAATATTTCCGGTATCCATGTTCCTTTGGCACGCAATTCGACGAAGTCCTTTTCTCAGGACACAACGACGATATCACTGGGCACTCAAGCAAGGACTTCTGAAACAACCACGGGTGCCAAAGTTTCAACTCAACCTAGGGAGAAGTTGGGATTAGCTAGTACTCCTCAGGGGCCCGAGAAATTGAGTACTCCTAATCAGAGTAGCCACCGAAGTACAGTCTACACAACGAAGTCTTCGGACGAGCGAGATAGCAAAGGCTTGACAAAACTACATTTAGAAGGTTTTACGCATGGTAACGTAACCATGGCTGCCCCTAAGATTCGTCCATCTGTGGTCACAAGGCCTACAAGACACTCAGTGAAGCTAGAAAACATAAATAACATAGTCATCGAGGTGCTGAGGAAGCGAAGAGGTCATAGGCAGCTGCCGTTCGAAAGCACCAAAGTGAACGACGATAACAGCTCGCATTCATACACAGGCACTGGGCACCATATATCGACGATGACTTCGAAGAACGCAGGTAATACAGCTTCATCATTAGACTCATCGAATCGACAAAGTAACATAAGAGCGCTTGCCCAAACATCGACAACACCAGCGCCCTCGTTAGGTACCGTGAAGGCTACGCTAAAAAAGGGCACCTGGAGAACCGTTTCCTTAAAGGAGGGAGTCCCGGACGAGAAGTATAACTTCACGCGCTCAGAAGAATTGACGCATTCTTCGACACACGCAGCCAATAAAAGAGGTCATTTCGAACTGATTACGCGTTCAACCAGAATTACTACCAACGAAAAAGGAAAGTCTTCTTCTAACAACAGTCTATTGGAGAAGTCATTAACAGGTACCACACAAAGCACGGAGCAAAACATCAAAGTTTCAGGCATCAAGCCACATAACAGAGTGATTCACGAGGACAAACGAAGCCTAACAACGAACAGAAAAGAATCAAGCCAAGTGAGACGGGACACACGAAAGGTGTCAAGTGCGACATCACCAACAGCAACCCCAGCGGCGAGGGACCCCACGCGATCAGAAGATAATGCTACGACAATGATTTCGGTCAATCAGCGAGAGTCCTTTGGTGGCGGAAAATCATTGACTCCAAGAGTAACTCATCTGGGAAAAGAAACAAGCCACTCAAAAGTGCCTTCTACGCGGGCCGCTTTATCTGAAATCTCTACGCCGATAGACAAACGGATGACTACAACGATGAACGTAGAACAGCATTCAAATCATTCTGGTAACGAAAGGCAACCGGTAATTGATCGGCTAACAACAATGAAGCTAGACAGAGTGAAAAAGGTCGTAACGACCGGTCATTCCATAAATGAGCATTCGAACACCGACGGTCGCGAAAGAGCTTTGAAGCCGATCGCGGTGGACCTAGTAACGAAATCGGCCAGGCTCACGACGTCGCCGCCATCTCGGCATTCCAACATGCAGGACAGGTCAAAGAAAGCAACGTCCACTGGCTACGAAAGTAAAACCATGACTTCATCCTTGAACAGTAGCCATTCTACGCCCACAACTAATTTCACGAGAGCTCGGGCGATGACTGTGAAGGTTACCCTGGCATCGACAAGAGATACACCTGTACCAGAAGAGGGTGATGCCGAAGATATGTTAGGAATGCATGATAAGCGTAACCGGATGGTAATGCCAACTTCCAGTTCTGCAAGGCCTACAACGACCTTTAAGAAAACATCGATGTCTAGCCTCAAGTCAAGTCCTGACGTGCCAGTAGAGGGGGCAACAAAACCCCAGCTTGTTACGGTCCTTCAAACAAAGCGTAAAGAAAAGCAGACACACACAGACCCGCAGGCGCGTGCGCAACATACGACATCGGTCGAAAAGCTGCAGACGTCATCCTCTAAGACTCCTTTCCCGGAGGGAATCCGTTCACAAGAGCCAAAGGTCCCATCCCCAGAAGACGTCACTAGCACGTCTACCGGACCGACAGCTCTGGTGTTCGATGATGGTGACGACGAAGACGAGGACGATGACGAAGCGAGATTGCACTTCCCCGTGGTGAGGATATCCCGAAGGCCCAGCAGTACTCCCAGGAGGCCCGCCCTCATGGACCTGTTCAGTCGTCCCCATTTCCGTAAACGCTCGACGACCACACTGCGGCCCGTTCTGCTAAACAATATCATCGCCAGGCGCGGGCGCCACGACCATAACCAGACGACCCAGCACCACAGGCTACAACACGACATAGCCATGCGGCGACGTTCCCACCGCGAGAGCCCGCCACCAAGGCCATACCAGATGACGCTCTTCTACGGTGAGCCGCTGCACGCCGTTCGCGTCGCTGTGAAGAGGAGGGGCTAGTTACGAAAGCACGGCTGCGGTGTCAGACAATTGGCTTTGCACATAACAGTAAATGCAACAGGACCGTAAAATTCATTGGGGCGTTCAAGTTTTTGTTGATGTGGATGTGGACGTGAGCTCTTCAGAAACGGTGATATAGGACACCAATCTCAGTGATGCTCGTGCACCGTGACCCTAAATTATTTCTCGCAGTGATCCAACATGGTTTGATGAAACGCTACGCGTTATTCACAACCTGTTTTCGTCGCTTTTTCATGACATTTGTTTTCATGACAGCTGACTTCAAACAGCTCAATTTATTTAACAGCCTAAAAAAATTAACAGGATGGTGGGACCGGAACTTCAAGGCAAGAACATCCGGTTTCGAAATGTTTATTACATGGAGTCTCATGTTCACGTTAGGGAATATTTCTCTTCAATCTTTCCACAGAGCATGTGAAGGAGCGCTCATTAATTGAAGAGGCAAACCGTTAACTCATGGTTGTACAGCTTGTTCAATGTACTATTGAAGCGTTTTCTAACAGCACTTGTAAATGTATGCCAGCTTTACACTACATCATCATCATCTGAGAAAAAAGAGCGTTTTGCCATTATCAAACATTTTTCTTTTGTGTGACCAGCATGCTTCGTCTGTCTGTTGTTGCGACATTGTACTTGTGGTGCGAGTAGTCCTAACGTTTTTAGAAGATGGCACGAAGGATGACAAGTGCCGGACGCTGTACGAGTGGTGACCGCGCCGTGAATCCTTGTTTTGACGCCATTTTACAGCGAAAGCTGTTATAAGATCACAACTCGGGTCACGCGCAGTTGTTCACCGCCACCGCTGGTGTCCGTAACCACATCGCGCGTAATTGGGCACCAGTATTGTTGATTAAACAATAATATTAGTTTGTCTGCGTTATGGTTGCAGCTGGTGTAGCATTTTATGAAATAGCAGTGCACCGATGACGCAGTTGAGCTCGTACCCGGGTGCCAGCCCTGTATTCTACCACTGAGTTACGCCAGTGCTTCTAACTTGTTGTCAAACTTGCCTTTGGCAGGCTTGACCTAGCACCAATGACACAGTGGGGCTCAAACCCGGGTCCGATGGGTGCCAGCCCAGTATTCTACTACTGAGCTACAGCGGTGCTTGGTACTTGTCAAAATTGCCTGAGGCAGGCTTGATGTTGGGAAAGCAATCGCGTTAATACGACCTATAGAGCGTTTTAAAACAGCGAAAAAACAACCAGTCGTCACACAATGCGAATAGCGTAACGAGTGGGCCGTACAATGCTCCAACCCATTACAAAAGCTTGCCCTTGTTTCCCTAATAACTGTGGCACATACCCACTTCAGGCCGTAATTCCTGATCGTCGTCAGCCACTGCGTGAACAGTTGGCACAAAATTCCTTGCAAGTGTTTAGCGGATACCACGCTTCTCAGTTGAATGACAAAAAATCGCATAGCGAATGCCGGCTTACTACCCAAATAAATTCATTAATAATGACCTAGTGGGTATCAAGCAAGTGTGCTTGCAGTCGTTACCGAATGAGTGTTTCGAAAAGGCTCTGAAAGGCTGCCCTTGCAGCTTTCGCTGTGACTGTGCTGTGCATTCTGCGCAGGCCTGGCATAATTTTTTTTTATCGACGTGGCCAGAATTTCCAGCAGCCACAGTCATTCGGAGGAGCAGGGTTGAACACCAAGCTGCCCATGACGTAGTAGGCGTCGTCACTCAACAGTCAGTAGGGGGCGCCTGCAGTAGAAGTGCCGATAAATGTTTAACCACGCCTTTAGTGTGCATATAGCAGCACCGGTTCGGACATGAACAGTTTAGTATGACATCCACCTAATTCAACTAGTTTTCAGTTTGACACAAACTGAACAGTACCAATATAGCAACTTCATGGTGGAAGACACTGTCTCTATGAGCGTTGAAAGTTTGATCGTTTTTATTAGGTTTTTGTGTGTATGCATTCTAAACCCCGTCTTTTCTTTTTTCTCTCGCAAAAGGGGTCTTGCAGCATACGGATTTATAACGTTATACCTCGAATAGTAGGCCAGCATGTAAAGTACCTCGTTGTAGACCATCACTTAAAGGGGAACTCTAGGTGGTCAACCATAATGGTAGTGGGCACCAGTATTATTGATTAAACAATAATTTCACTTTGTCTGCGTTATGGTTGAAGATGGTTGTTGCATTTTATTAAATAGCAGTGCTTTTAGCGAAGAGCAGTGATTTTATTCAGACCCGATTCTTTGACGCATGCCCGAACTACACTCTAAGGAAGAGAGAGGCCTTCGATTGTTTGTTTCTGCGACTTCTAAATGATCCCGTATGTGACTTTCTTTGAAGAGACACGTCAACATTCTTTGAAGATCATTGAGCTCCCTTTTGTGAGTCATGTGACCCTGAATAGAGTTAACGTGCGCCTTTAAAAGGGGACATTACATGTCAAGTCAGGACTTCTATAAAGGAGTCACACATACGCATCTCTTTTCTTTATTTTTTTGGGTGCCATAAGGGTTTTCAGTTTGCAGCTGTAGGTTCAAGCTTACGGAGTTACTAATCACCTAGTTATATTCGGCTTCACTGTAATTATTAATCACTAGCCTACGGATGAGCACAGAGCACAGCGGACAATAAGTCAAACGTGTGGAATGGAATTCATGGAATTCATTGAGTCGTGTAAGCACGTCAATATGTACGAGGAGCGTAACAGTTCCATTGCAGCCCAGCTTCTTAAAAAAGAAAAAGAAACACGGTTAATCCCTTCGCTGTAACAATCTGTATAACACGGAAGTAAAACGTACAGCAGTAGCCGAATGTTCACTGTACATTGAGCAGAGCGTGCACGATTTTTGTTGTTTGGCAGCTATAGCACCGTTCAGCGTGCGTGCACACACGTTGACGCTTCGTTATACATCTCTTTCACGGTGACCAACGTCCATGATCAATGAATAAACAAACCCTTCAGCGTGCATGCACACACGTTGTTGCCATACGGCGGCCATCTTACCGTTACTACTTATCACTACGCAATACTAATTCCTATGACATATAAAGAATCGAAGGCCACGGTATGCTGTGCTTGTGTAACATTTCTATAATAGTCTATAGCAGTGCAACAGTAAATTAAAAGCACTTGTTCACATGACCCGCCACGGTGGTTTAATGGTTAATGTGCTCGACTGCTGATCCGAAGGCCACGGGATTGAATCCCTGCCGCTTGATGATTACTGGTGGAAATATTGTTTAGGTCGGGAGAGTAATTCTGGCAGGTTACTAAATGATTAACTAACAAAGCTTGAAAATCCTTTCCAGTGCGCACGTCTCTTTCCCACCATTTGCGTGCTCCCTTATAGGCATATCCGTAACGCATCTCCCAGTTTGGCCAACGTACACATTTCCGTACTTGAAAGGAATTTTGTAAACAAACCCTTTTGTTCAATAGAAAAGCACACAGCCGTCTGTCGTTTGTGCCACAGACATGCAGCGACTTTGCCTCCGGGTTAGTCATCCCGGAGAGCTTAGCTGCAGCCTATTTGGTGCTGAGAATACGATTTTGGCGTCGCACCTCTGGGCCAAATTTTTTAAGTTATGGAAGAGCTTGTGTACATGAGGTACGTACCACGGCTAGCTTTTGCTTGCGCGGTACACTGGAGTCACAACATTGTTGGAGAGTTCTGTAACTGCAACAGTTCTTACTGGTAACGTGCCCATGACGGGTTGGGTCAAGGGTTGCGTGGCCGGTGCAAGCACGACTGCTGATCGTGCTCGGAATAGTCAGCAGGACATATCGAGAGCATAAAATACTTTAAGTACAGGTATTTACACGGTTTCGATATCAGGGAAGGCGCTGGTGCTTTTCGCTGCGCCGGAATAAATAACAACGATGGGCCTCACTCCCTCTTTATCCACTCCACACAGTGGCCAGGATTACACTAACCCTGTAGTACTGAAAACCCGCACGTAGAAGAGTGCACTCACACCTCAAAAATCAATTCAACGTCGACTTGACGACTTAACTTGAAGACCGACACCTCCAATGATCGTTTTCGTGTAATTGGTGGCTCGCAGAACCGATTCAGTCGCACCTGGGCGGGTACGGATGGACTGGTGAGATATGCATGGCGCCGGAGGCAAGGCGTCACGGGGGCGCGGTGCGCTAGTTCCCCCCTTCGTTGCGGAATGTTTTTCAGTCGCTAAAAAATCACAATGTCGTGAAAAAAAACTGCGCCTCACTAAAAACACTAAAAACGAAAATCCGCGACCCTGCCACCATGCTTCCGGAGCCTTTGTCGCCAAATCACCGATCGCATTATCTTTCACAATAGAATTAATGCAACAAAAAGCCACATCTTCCTCGAAAGCAAACGTACGACAGCTTCTTGCGGGAACGGTGTTTCCTTGCGCTCTTCCAAGCCAACGCTTCCAGTCTTCGCTTAATTAGCGGCCCTGGTTTACCGTTCTGCAGTGCTCCTGCGGTAGCATTTAAACTCTTTGCATTTCACACGTTCCACATTGAAAACGCACTCATTCAGCAGGCCGAACCTCTAGTGGCAGGTGATCTAGTGGCTAAGGTACTCGACTGCTGACCCGCAGGTTGCGGGATCGAATCCCGGCTGCGTCGTCTGCATTTTCGATGGAGGCGAAAATGCTGTAGGCCCGTGTGCTCAGATTTGGGTGCACGTTATAAAAAGAAACAGGTGGTCAAAATTTCCGGAGCCCTCCACTACGGCGTCTATCATAATCATACAGTGGTTTCGGGACGTTAAACCCCACATATCAAATCAATTCCGCCCACCGAAATGCTAGGCACAGTACACTTCTTCAATACCTATGCTCTTGAAGACCCCATCAGTGCCAGAAGACGTCGCGTCGACGACGTCTTCTGAACTAGTCCGTTCAGGGACGACGACGTTGAAGGGTAACGCCTTCTTCGGGGGCCGGCTTGCCATGGTGGGCGACCGCCAACCCAGTTACGCCCCGAGGCAATCTTCGACATAGAAGGAGTTAAGGTATTTTGAAATAGTTGCAAATGATGGAGAGTACGTATACTGCGTACTTTTTCCCATGGGCCTCGAAACGACTTCTGGGCCTGCATCTGCCAATGGAGGGGCACTGAAGCCTAGTCATCTCCACCGCGAGAACTGAGCCAGTGCTACATTGTGAAGTACATCAATGCCATCAGTAACGACCACCTTAAAAACTCTGGTATCTCCCCAAGTGTTCTTCAGTAATCGACAGAGCTTTAATGCGTGGTGCATGTTGCTGCGACCAAGTTTGCAACAAAAGATAAATGATTCTAGCCTTTTAACTGGGCATCTGATTTTTCAGAAGAAAAACTATGTTCCATGGTATGGCTTGTGTTCAGAATCTAAGTGAGAAAAGCGCCGAACGGGAAGCGACATTTCAGAATAGAAATTAGAAGCTTTGCTGACTAATGGATGTAGGTGGTCGGACACTTCAAATTGAAAAGACACTATATCCTCGAGTGAAGGCATATTCAATTCGTAAGCGTTTCGGATCAATTCCCTAATAAACCCATGCGCGCATCTCACTCAGTAATGTGGCCAGTGGCTCGTTCCTCCACAAAGAATTGAAGGACATTCAGTAAATTCTAAAGTGAGTTCGGCGGAAGCCTGTGCTCATTGATACGGGATCGGTCAGGACGGAACGCGAAGCGCGCGTCTGCTTGCTTGAGTGGACGGATTTTGGCTTGGGATTCTGCTGTTGTCTAAATACTTGCTAGACAATTTTTGAGTTCCCTTCTTACATTTGTTATCAACATTCTTAATGTACAAGTAGCTGAAAGCTTTCCTAGCCCAACGCTCCTCTCCCATTTTTCTCAATCGCTCCTCAAATTCTATCTTGCTGCTAGCCTCCCTGCACTTAAACGATGTCTATCCCATGTCGCCCTGTACTCCTTCACTTGGGGTATTCCCGTGTGCTCCCAAAGCAAGTCTACCTATGTGACGTTGTTTAATTTCTAATCTTACTTGAACCTCTGATTTCATGCACAAGACCGCAGTGCCGAACGTCAAACCCGGGACAATGGCACCTTTGTAAATCCCTCTCAGAGCGCCATACCTTTTGTAGTTCAACAGTGCCCTATTTTTTTATTACAGCTGCATTCCTGTTACCCTTAGTCATTACATATATTTCATTACATTATTTATTCATACGCCCAAATTTTTCTATTTATCTACTATTTCCAGCATGACTTCCTGCATCTTATGCTCACTATGTTATCATTAAATATTATGATTCCCGATTTTTTTCGCTGAACTTCAAATTTAACCTAACTCCGTCATTACCACAGATGTCTATCAATCCCTGCAGATCTTCCTTGTTGTCGGCTATTAATACTACATCATCTGCATACATCAATGCTGTAATGACTGTTCAATGCGTTTTCCTTGCTTGGCAAAAGAGATGCTGAATCCGAGTCGACTCCCTTCTAATTTGTTCTCTAGTCCTTGGAGATACAGCACAAGTAACAAAGGCGACAAGGGGCATCCCTGTCGAAGCCCGCGTTGTATCTCTATAGGTTCAGATACCTGTTCTTCCCATTTGATAACTACCTTGTTACTTTTATAGATATCCCTTAGTCGATTAGGTATTCCATCTTCCACTTCTAGTGTGTCCAGTATTCTCCACAAGTCTTCTTGAATCACACTATCGCAAGCTCCCTTGATATCTAGAAATGCCAGCCACAGGGGCGTGTGTTTTTTTCCGCTATTTCAATACAATGCATCAATTAAAACAGATTGCCCTCCAACCTTCTTCGTTTACGGAACCCATATTGTAGTTCTCCCTCATTTTCCACCCATGTGCGTAGTCTTTCCTTTACTATCTGCATCACCAGCTTGTAAACTACTGATGTCACTGTTATAGGACGCGTTGTTTATATCGGCTTTGTCCCCCTTTAGCGATCATGCTCATCCTGCTTAGTTTCCACCCATTGGGAGCTTCACCATCCATTATTGCTTTCCTCGCTGCCTCTCAATGTTTGCTTAGAGTTTGGTCCTAGTTTTTTTATCAGCACGATATGGATGCTGCCAGGGCCTGTTGATGTGACATTAGGAACTCGTTTCTCTGCCTTTTCCCACTCTCGTCCCAGTGGGGCCATTGCGGTAATTGGTCTATCCTCATCTAGTACGGTGCATGCAGCGCTTTCTTGGTGTTTAAATTTTTCTGTCATCATTGTTTTTATATATTCCATTGCTTCATTCCTTTCTAGTCCGACTCCTTGAACTGTAGATATAAACCTCTGTTCCATGCTTGTCTTATTACTCAGAAAATGGAGATGGTTCAAAAACTTAGCAGCTGCCTTTCTATACTTTTTGTTTACTTCCGCGACGTGACACCCCCCCCCCCCCCTTCGCGTCAAGACATGTGGGGTTTAACTTCCCAAAACCACCATACGATTACGAGAGATGGTGGAGGGCGCCGGAAATTTCGACCATCTGAGGTTCTTTAGCATGCAATCTGAGCACACGGGCCTACGGCATTTTCGCCTCCATCGAAAATACAGCCTGGATTCAATCCCGCGACCTGCGGGTCAGCAGCTGAGTACCTTAGCCACTAAACCACCACGGCGGGGCTTCGCGTAGAGAAAATAGAGCTAAGTAAAACAGACGTAACTCTTATTTCTTTGATTTCTTTCACGTTCGAATCTCAAAAAAAAAATGAACATTACTGAAATTGAAGGCGTCTGCTTGTGCACAGAAGACCATACCAGCGAGATCCGAGCTATCCGAGGACTTTGCTGAGCCGCCATCTTGTTTGGGCAGCAAAGCATCGTTTTTGCCTCCGATAAAGGATTCACTTGTCAAACAGCTTCGCCGCGACAAAGCGTAATTCTACCCTATCCCGAAGAGGTTGTGCACAGCCGTTTGAAAGCGACACGAGCGCGGCCTCTTCAATTCCTGAAGAACGTTCCAAAATGCGCAGAGCGGCAAGCGCTACCCCTGGAAAAGTGCGAAACAAAACCACCGCAGCCCATTAGTGACGTGTGCGCAACGAGTGGCTGCACTAGTGCACTGTCATGCGGCAGGCTTTTAATACGACAGGCGGGTGGTATGCCTTAACTTGGAGAACACCAACCAAACCTATCCATGGCCGCGTGTGGTCATCTACACTCGGAGACTTTTCTTGGCACTATCGTGCAAGCTACAGATCCAAAGTACATGCCTGATACCGCGCCAAAAAACTATTTAAGGTCACTGTACTTCTCTAATCTGCCTTGCTGAAATAAATAGTGCTTTATTTGCTATGGAACTCAAACAGTTACGCGAAATTGCAGCTTGAGTTATTTGCAAGAACGTCTCACGTTTTTTTTCCTACCATTTTGTAACAACACCTTCTCGGCACGCCCGTTTTCAAAAATAAAAACGACGTTCGTGACATGGTTCGGTCGTAAACACGCTGTTTAGTTCTCGAACAAACATATACTGGTAACATGACACTATAAAATGCGCATTGAACAATCAAAAAAGATTGTCCTGAATCTGCATGTTACACTGCAATGTCGTCGAAAGACGATCGTCTTGCGTCTGGAGAGAGTGAACAAAACGTTTAGTTGATGTTCTGCGCCAGAAAATCGATGAATTGTACTCTGGAGGCACTGCGAGCCTGTAGGAAAGGCGAACCAGCGCATCGAGGCACGTGAAACACGTGCGCCATCTGGCAGTTATCTTCTAAAACGAAGGCGTGCGTACTCGTGGAGAAAGATGCGCGCCAGTCTCGGAGGTGATAATGTGTAGAACGCAAAGCGACGGACAGGTGCCACCACCGTGTCGTCGTAGCAAAGCGTTGGAAACACCTTTTTGAGCATCGCGTTGCACCGTCAGCGCAGCGCGATATAAACGCTACAGTCCTCAGAGTTACTTTCGTGTGCCTCTTCCAGTACAAAGGCAGACATACAAAACATCAACGTGTTGTTACGTCGCCTCACATGTGCGCAATAATTGCTTTTCAATTGATAATCGCACAACTATGAACGCTAAACCTTGAGCAATATTGGTGGGCGCTGCGGATGGGGCTGGACGTTTGCAGTCTCGATAAGGGCGGACAAACGTACAGACAGACCAAAATTTTTCCGTCGAAGGCCCCCAAGAAAGACTACCGTCTTTAATATCTCTAATAACGAATAACGTAATAACACGAACGTGTGGAAGTCACAACTCCACAACTTTCGCTCCACTGCCAAGATAACTTGTCCCCGATTAAAGCAAAGCATGGCCGAGATCTTGCCTGCTTTCCGCGTTTCTCATGGTCCACTGTCATACGCTAGCACGTCGATCAACTTGTTCCCGAAATGCAAGTAGCGGCTGATTCAGGGGCTTGGCGATCGTTCCGTCAAAACATTCTCGTTTTCCCTTCTAGAGGAGGAAATTGCATCACAATGCTTTCTCACTACCACTTTTGCTATCATTGCACGTTTTCACATACCCATGTGCGGACTCGTGCAACGTCCTATATTTGTATCATTTCTCAGTTTGTATTTATATATTTTCTTGACTTTGGTCGTGGCCACTATGAGCACGTTAACTTTTTTTCCAGGTTTTAGCCCACGCAGACATTTTATTTGCTTGTTTACCTGTTCCTGCAAATTCTGTACACAGCGCCAACCACATCGAAAGATTTCTCGTACTTATTTTCTGTTCTGATTACAGCGCACTAGAAGTGCACCGTACTTTCGAGGAATGTCAAGAAAGCCCCTCAGCGCTCTCTTTTATACTGTTGTCCTTTCTGCACTGATTTGTCTTTCGCAGCTCTTTGCAACCGTAATCCCTACGAGTGTTGTTTAACAACGCCACTTGTATCGAATCCACTCGGTCACTGAAAACGCAGAGACTGCTGCGCAGTGCGGTGCACAAGCCGCCTTCAACAGAAACGGCTCCTGCACTGCACGAAAGTGACGTCACACTTTTTTCGGCAGGGCGCGTTCTTCGAATCGTTAGAATAAGAAGACTTCGCCGAATCGGCAAGCAATCGGTTTGCCTCCTCATCGGCCTCCCGTCAGCCGGACTTTCTGCTGCTGCGCTGTTGACTGTCCTGTCTACAGGCCCTCTAATATTTGATGTTTTTTGATGACACTCGCAGAAGTGGCTATGCTTCCTATGATAAGTTATTTTGAGACTTGATGCAATTATTCGGCGATGCGCAGGAGGACACGCAAAATTCAGATGCAGCTGACTGCATCCGTTTCTAGGCACACGCGTCGGGAATGTTGCTTTGCACGGTTTATAAAGGTTCTCGCGACAAAGGCGCACTGCAACAGGCGTGGTCTCAGAACTAAGACACTGGGCACCTGGATTGCGCGAACGGCTAGCTCGTGGTTACGTTACTGTAGCGATATAACTCTGCTAAGGCCGGCGCGATTGCATTGCATGTGTTTCGAATGCAGTACACGACTGGCAGATAATAACTAGAACAAGTAGTGGTGGACAAGCTTTCTGCCATAATTTTTATAGCAGCTAGGCCAGCAGTCACTACTTCTTATTGCCTCCTATAGCTACGCCGAATATGCAACACTTAACCTAGTTATGTCGCTCAGCACTACTACCTGTGTACTAAATGCGCCTAAATAGTAAAAAAAAAGCAAGCTCAAGACGAGCGACAGCAAAGAAGTCAAGGGAAAGCGTAGGCGAAAGTTCAGAGAATACAAGACTTTCCGTTTAATGAAACCCACCACAGAATTGGAGCATAGCATAGCAAAAAGGAGCGATATAGTGCTGGAAAAAGATGTAATATGTACACATAAAGACTCGGTTTTAACACTTGGGTTGCAGCAGTACCAGTGTTGTAGTAGTAAAAGTATAGAGAAACACACAAGACAAGTGTAGTTTGCAAGTTAAACAGGGGGGAAAAACAGTAGAGAGAACAACAGTGGTTAGAAAAGTACAGCAAAAAATAGTGAGCCAACACGAGCAGCGCAAAACTTGGGCACGGCTCCCTCAAATGAGTTCGCAATATTGATGCCTAGCTGAGAAAATCCAAATAACCAGCAGAGACTAAATGAATACGTTAGCAACTGCAAAGTATTCCAATTTCACCGAAACACAAACTATGCATGAGTTCAGCTAAAACTGTACGTTGCTGACTGGAAGCTATAAAGTATAATTCAGAGTTGGTCTTTCCTTTAAATTATGCAGCACCTTACCTGATATGGCATTGAAAAAAAAAACTAAGAAATTCAACTCGTGTTAGAGAAATGTGTATCAATTCACAGTTGGGCCCTCACGAAATTAAGTGAGCATTTGAAACATGACTAAAAAAAAGTAAAAAGAGCGGGGGTTGGGGGTCAAGCTCAGTATTGCGCCACTCGCATGGTCAAGACAGCTCCAAGGTAAAACAAGATCCCCAGAAAAAAAAAAGCATAGATGAAAATGATGGCGCGTAAAAGGGGTACACAGCACAGCAAAGTTTAGGCAATAAATGAAATGTCGTTTAGAAGCCCGTTAAAAGAGGCACGTTTTTTTTTTTTCATGTGGAAAATATGAGGGAAAACAGTGACAGCAGGAGAATCAGCAGAAAAGGCAAGCAACACAGGGAAAAATGTTTACAAGGCAAGAGCGTTATAGTAATGAATGTGCACATACTTTGATATTTCTAGACAAAGACATTGGGAGATGAAGGCAGTTCTCGAAAGAAATGGGTTTTACCACCCGCTAGTGAACTACCTCTCAGCCCCATTGGCGTACGGTACGTTAGTTCTGTAGTCTCTACGACTTGCGATTTAGGAAAAAAAAAAAACGTTCTACACATCTTCAAACGAGATGACTTGCAAGATGTCTGCTCCGAAGTTCCTTTCGCTACTTAGCCGACTGGGAATACCTGGGCGACTGTTTTCTTTCATGTGGTCATTTCTTTTTAGCTTGCCATTTTGCGGCTAGTACAAGGTACACGGAAGAGTGCCAGAGAAAGTTTCTGTAACGTCACACCATCTAGCCCAAGGTACACGTAACTGATCTTCGGCAGCATTCAGGTACCCGATCACAAAACACGGCGCAAGCACTTGCGCATCTTTTCATCGATTGCCGCTGACAGGACCATCAGAACGCAAAAAGGGGTACGCCACAACACGAGCTCACACTACCAAGCGCTCAATCGGTAAGTGTGTCATAGTGAGCTTTCAAAACAAACAATCAAGCGCTATTCCGACTTCAGAGTCGACAATCTTGAACTGCTACGATGGATCTGTGTGAAATATGCATAGAGTAAGCTTTGACGGCAACACGAAATGAGGGGGGCCGCAGATAAAGCCTTACACTTAAGAATTTCGATTCCTGGGAAACTGGACACAAAAAGAAATGGTTAGTCCTAAAGTGGCACTGAAGCAAAATACCTTCTGCATGCCACCTGGCACAAACGTGCCCAAAATCCAGTTGATTTGCAAGTGAACCCAATGAAAAAACAAAAAAAAAAACACCCATGACTTCACGACAAAGTTCGGCAAGAATAAGTGGGAAGCTAGGCTAACGACGAAGTTTGCGACAAGTGTTTACTTGCCCGACGCTTATAGATGCTACGGAAAACTGTGGAATAGAAAATAGAGGTGCGCATGGCGCACGAGTGTATACGGTACAGTTAGGCGATACAAGGTTGAGTGTATAACAGTATTCACCGGTGGCCCTGGGCCGTGTGAATGCAGGGGCGGGGACAAAGGGGGTCTCGGGGAAAAATTGTTCGTTTTCTTGCGTGTGGTGATATGTAAGTGCAAAAAAAAGTTTTCAACACAGACACGCCAACTTGGTGGTGCGAAGTACTAACAATTGCTCGCACGGTGGACCACGCGCCTGATCGTACAGGGAGGGGATAGCGGATCGATATTTTTTTTCTTCACCTTTAGAGAGAGCTAACGAAGGAACAAGTTGGAAAGGCACGGCTAAATTCGCGCTGCCACAGAATGTCGCATGCAGCGGCCCTCCGGAAAGCTCAAAAGGAACGCGTACGAGACGTTCCGGCTAGTCCACAATGTCACCGCTGCTTTCGTGTGGTGAGCAAAACGTGCCGTTTGACCGTGTTTCCTCTTGCATACATACACAAAGAGCTCCATCCCTAAAGGAAACATCAGAGCGCGTGGAGGGACCCTCCGAGCCACCGCTGGCTGCAACGAGTTTCACGCAGGCACAGGGAGCACTGTCGTGCTTTTCGCCGTCAAACCTGACCACACGCAGCCTGTCAAAACATGGCTTTTTGACAACATTGTGCACGCGCTCCAACGGATACGTGTGGTGAGGCCTTTATAGAGGGCGCGGCGCCTTCTCTGTCCTCTTCGAGAGATGCTTATCGTGCACACCAAACCCGCTTCCTACTTCTTAGAGTCGCACATACAAACGCTACACGCTGACACTGAAACGCGAGCGTGGGACCTGGCCTTTTACCACCCGTAGGCACTGCTACACGCGGCATGCCCTCAATCTGCGAAAGGAGAGGGGGCAAAGGTACTTTTAGCTCCAGGCATTTTACCCTCCATAGAAAGAAAGCATGGCACGCGCTGTAGCGCCTACATATGGTTACGGTTTCAGTACAGTCGCGAAACTAACCGCACGAGTGGACCATTGCTCACTACAATGCATGAAACGTCACAGCCATCGGCCACGGTTGCGCCATGAGTACCCACGCGCTCCACGTTCCCTTTCAAAATGAACCGCCGTGTAAAAGTGTTACATTGCCTTTTCCTTTTCTTCAACTCAGGCTCGTTCGTCCTAGCGGGACCAAAAACTCGATTGTTTCATGCGAGGACTGGCATTGCGTGGAAAATAAACACCCTGTTTGGTGGTGGCTTCCGTGAATATATCTTTTCATCCTCTCAAAGCCAAGTAGGCATACATCTTGTCTTCACAGAATAGCCACACTCGTGAGTTTCCTGTGCTGCAGCACCTAAAATAGATGAGTGTCATCGGGGAAGCGGGACTTGGCTGCGATTATATATATTTATATATATCGGCCTTGTTCGTGGCTTTCGTATAGTCTACTCTACAAAGTATCACACGTCTTAATGTGCGCTTGACGCAAGCTCGTCGGCAAGTGGCAACGTTCCAATCTCGCTCATTCACTGCTGCTGCCACGGAAACAAGAGTGACAGCCCCTACTATCAACGCACGAGAGGCTCGGGTATAACAATTGCTGCCTATGTATGCCAGGCTCACTGCGTACTCTGCATCAATCGGCACAACACGGGCAACGCCGGGATTAGTCTTCCTGGAGGGTGGGAGCCCACGACAAATGAGCTTCTTTGAAGGCCGGATGAGGGCGTATGTGTTGCTTTGACCAATGCGCTTGCTCTCTGAAGGGGCCACACTAAAATATGGCGGGGGGATGGGCAGCTGCCTCCACATGCTCCTCTCCCCCCCCTTTCCGCACAAGCCACTTGCTTCAAAAAACTGGTCCCCTTAACTAAAACAAGGCTGCTTTGAAGTAGGAGAGCAGCGTAACGAGAAAAAAAGATGCACTTTGCATGCAACGGACCTTTAAGTGCCGTTTCTCCGAAACACGACAAAATTTTGTGCCCCAATACAAGCTTTGAAATGCAATCTCCAGCAGCGACCCTACAAAGTAGCTAGTATTTTATGTCATGCAAAATGATGACTAATAACTAACTCCACCACAACAAATACATCCACAAAACACGACAACCGACTTCAGTCAACGACTCACTCACTGTTGAAGTGATTTCACATTTGGTCTGCTTACCTAACATTACACGCTAGTCCCAAGCGAAACTTTTCGCAACCTTTGCAGCTACGAGAGCAGATTATAAACCTGTGTCTCCAACTACAGCAGCAACATTAACGAGCATATCCGATATTATTCGCACATTGTCAACATGCTGCAACCTCACCGCCACCGTTTTGAGAGAATACGCCTTCGAGCAGATTACAGGATACACTTCATTTCTCCCTCGCTAGTGAAATGCCTTTGCATGGCTACTACAATGATCCCATGCTGCAAAATAACTGCAGTGCTGCAGTCCCACAGTGCGCTTTAAACACTAATCAACCACTGCACATCGAACACGAGCAGATCACTTGTATGTTAAATCTCCTCCTCTTGGTAGACCCCATCCCACGTGCTGCAATGTTGCAAACCTGGATACCAACAAGTCCAACAAAACTGTACCGACAGGGGGCTTGCACTTATCTCCCAAGACAAATGGCTCTCTTAAAACTCATTGGCAGCATAGTTAGCTGAATATCTTAACCAAGAAACAAGCAAATGGCATTTCCTCACAGAGCAGAAATCTGTGCTTCTAACAAGCACACCGACAGCCACAAAATAGCCGGTTTTGGAACTATGTGTGTCACATGTGATACCACACAAGCCGACCGCGTGAAATTTTCACTCATGCATCCTACACAAAATGCGGTACTTTCACAAGTGCAATACTGCTATGGACGCGACGAATGCAGTACCATCACTCGCTATACTTAGGCTCGGCGAGCCTTGAAGGTATCTCAATCTGCCGTGTCCTAGACCGCACCTTTTTCGCCCAGTTTCAACGAAACAAAATCTGTACAGAATGGCTTCTACAGAATTCTCATAAGTGCTGAAACATACCTCAGAATTTCTTATGTGTATTCCCATTTTACATGAAAACACAGCACTTATGCGCACAAACATGGCTCACAATCAACCTGCATTGCGTTCCAGTAATTGGTTGAGTCCATCTTTGCTCCCATTTTCGACCTAATGCATTGGCGAAAAAGCGCAGCCTTTTAACAAGCATATACACTTCCGGAACATGTTATCAGAAAGTCGAACGATGCCTGCTGTTAACTTTAGCACAGGAAACACTGCGTTGCATAAATGCATGTACCAGCGAGGCCGTGGAACAAGTGATACCTGTTTCGCAAGAACAATTTTGATTGCCATCAACAATGGTCTTTGCTGCATCGTACATACCAACCTGCACAGAGCTGGGCGCATATGTCAGCGAAAGCTCGACATTTTCAAATCGCAATCACCCCTATACAAACAAAGATGCGGCTATACTCTGATGACGATCAAAGGCGCTTGTAGCAGCAGCCCCGAAAGAGGTTGCAACTAGTGTGTCCATTTTCAACTTTTGCCAAGCCCTCAACACTCGGCGAGTTTTGCACTCTGGCAACAAGCGTGTGCCAGCAAAAGTTTGAGGAGTAACAATATTCGCAGGAATGCAGGGTCAGATTCAGGAGCAAATGGCAAGCTATTTTGCCAATGTACATAACTAGCAACACTTCCTGGTAGGCATAGAAACAAAAATCAAGAGTTCAAAAAATGAATGGGAAGATTTTGCAGTACTTGATAAAAAAAGAAATCAACATGTTTATTCACCAAAATACTCGCTTCTTTCACTTCCATAAAATTAAACACATGAATCCTCCCAGTACTCCCATTAAAAGGAGATAACGATGCTGAATGGCCAAAAAAACAAAATGATACAATATAATAAAGAATGATGATGTGTTGGGGGGGGGGGGGGTGTTATTTTGTTCAAGTCAGATCTGCCTCGGCCACAGTGGCTTGAGGGAGGGGGGTGCTGTCGCAGCAAATGAGGCAGATTACAAGGTTAACACAACCACCAACAAAAAAAAAGACACTAAAAATGAAAAACACTTCAGGAACCAAGCTACATGTGAAAGACATTCACAAGGTTATACGCTAGTAAGAGAGTGTCTGACACCTTCCAAATCCCCATAATGCAGGAGAGAAGAATAAGGCATGGCGGGGATAAAAGGAGAAAAGAAAAAGAAACTTGGAAAGCTAAAAACTCCTGGCAGCTGGAGTTGACAAAGCCGTTGCTCTTGCGTGCTAGGTACTGTGAGAACAGGCCTGAAGAATTTACGGCAGGTCGACGAAGCTGCTTCTCCTTTGAGGTGACGAAATGTAATCACTTGTACACCACAACAAAGCCACGAACCTCGTAACCATGCCTATCACCACGCTGACCAACCAAAGGCTACGCACAAATGATTTTAGGGCTTTCAAAAGGCTGCGTTAAGATAGGCTGGAAGGACGAGTGAAAACCCTCGACATTCTATGAATGCCAGTACCTTGATTCAAGCTACGCAGCAACAGGGCACAAGGGCAACCCCCGAATTGAAACAGCATGAGTAGCAGAGCCCAAGAATCAAAGATTTTGAACTAAGATTGCAACGTGTGTGGTATAGACAGTTCTATGGGAGGGTGCAAGAAAAGACGAGGCAAAGCGTGGAGAGTGTGGAGCTTTATTACACAAAATAAGAAACAGAAGCACAGGCAAAAAGTGTGGAAGCCATGCGACCTATGGGTTGGTCCCCAGGCATAAAAAAAAAATGTTAAGCCACAGTGTACACAGCAGAAGAAACAAAAAAAAGGGTTGAAATACTGTAACAGAAAATAGTCAGAAGGCACCCAAAGTAAAAAAAAAAGCCGAGTGGCAAAAAGAGAAGGCGCAACATATCAATGGCATAAGACAGAATAAAGAGAAAAAACAAAGACCCAGTGAACCATAGACAGTCGCAGATAACAAAGCGAAAAGCCAGTAAAACCTGCAACCAAGCTCTTCTCATACACTAACTGTGAGAACTACACAGTACAGAGGGGGAAAAAAATACAGAAAATGAAGGACTCTGTATATATAAAATGGTCGAGGAAAACAAGCTAGCTGGGATGGCATCAAGGCTTTTTAAAAGCAGGTCCCTTATCTTGGCTAAACAAGAAGATAACATATGCAAAAAGAGATAGCATGATGTGTTAGGATTACGTGGTAAACAGTGACAAAGCTCAGCAACAAAAGGCAAAGTCCACGCGGCAACAGCAACGGCTTTTTTTCTTTTCCTCTGTGCTATGAAACTTAAAAAAAGAAAGGCGAGACAAAAGTTTTTCAGAGTAAACTAAAAAGTGCATGTAAAGTGTTGGGCAAATGAAAAAGCAGGGAGAGGGCGATAACAAAATGTTACACAAGGGCATGTGCTGTCATACCGCACGTGACACCAGAGCTCGAGCAGGCTAGGCCATCAACGTAATCTCAATAATGGCTAAGCATGGGCCTAAAAGACCCATGGAAGCAGTCAGCGTGATAACACACTTCCAGTTTCTCATTTGGAGCTGGTGGGTTTGGCGAGAGCGAACATAACAAGAGTGTTTCGAGCGGGTCAGCACTCGTAGCGACCACGAAATTTTCCAAGACGCGCCACTTCGGCAGCATACTGCCTACAGCAGTGCTCTACACAGCATGCCAAGTAACTAAGGCCAGCTCGACTCTTTACAAAGCTCCACACATTTGAAGTGCAGCTTAGAGCTATTCCACAGTCCAAACACCAATCAAACTCGCGACCGAGTGCAGATTTGTCAGTAAACCATTGCAGGACCATGTGATGCTATTATGTCGCTCTCCCTGCAGCACTAGTGATCAAGACGACAGGCCGAACACAGGCTCAGCCTTTGCTTGCTGCGCGAGCGCAGTGTGCAAGTCTGTACCACCTTTTCTTTTTTTCATCTTACACCAGTTATGCTAACATGTGTAATTACCATTACATGCGCCATTAACGCCACCAGACCATACAGATACAGTAGCACATCATGAATGCACATGACACTACCGCCAAAATGTTTGCAGTTGACAGTGGTGCCTCATTATTCTTTACTTTTACAGCCCACAAACCAAAGTGAACGTAAGCGCTTGAAATTTCACACATCTATAGTACTCTTTAGCAAAAGTTTTGCACAAATGGTTCATCATCGTTCGTGCCCCCAGCCTTGCACTCTGCACGCACCAAACTTACAAACCTTAAACTTCTGTGCACGGACGCTGCAACCGTAATTTCATTACCCGCTAAAGGTGTCACACAGCCAATAACAGGGGCACAAGTCAAAACTACCACACAAAGCAGAAATTAGAGACTCAGCCAGGCTGATATATTTTAGGTGCAGGTGTCAAGATTCACCTCTCAAGATATCGCGAAAGGCTACAAAAGGAGAGGTGGAAAGGAGGTTGATGCACAGAGAAAATTTATCACTCCTGTTGCTGCTGATTTCTGCTTGCTATTTTGAATTTAAGCTGTTCTGAATTCAAAATGCTAAGAAAAAAAAGTAATCTGCAGACCCGCCGCAGACTACTTTCGCAATGATGTACACATGTAAAGATGAATTCAATAAAAAAAGAGGATGGGAGTCTAAAGCAGTAGAGGCGCAGCACCTTTACACGCCAAAAAAAAAAAAAAAAAATCCAAGTTTTCAGTCATCACAATAGACTACCTTTTAAACAGTCAGGCTCAGCCTTTTATACGTACAAACAAGGTGCAGAAGCTAAATCTCAAATCAAAAAGAAAGCAAATAAAAAAACATGTGGAAACAAAGTTTTCACCCCCTCCCTGTGCAGATTATTACCCTGCCGCGTTTCTGTTGTCTCCCCCCCGACGTCTTTTTCGACGTCACAACCGATGCATGCCCAGCGACATAGCGCCGTGTCACACTGTAGTCCGTTCGACAAAAAAAAAAAAAAAAGATAAAATGGGACGATGCCGTGCTCGTGCTTTCCGCTTGCCGTGGCAATGTTTCACTGTGCCTTTTGTCGCATACTTTTTTTTTTCTTTTTGGGTCCCACTTTGCTGCTGCTGTTGCTTCTTTCTTCAGCAGTCTCGGCCTCTGGAGTCACCAGACCCTTCTAACTCCATCTCTCCACACCCCGTCTTGAGACGAACACGTGGGGAAGAAGGAGGAAGGACTCTGGGCTCGGTGAGCTCAGATTGTCGACTTGGAGAAGGAGACCCGTAGGTGATTAGAATCGCTGAGCTGGTAGTTGTGCATTTTCTGAAAGTGAAGAACACCAAACAGAAGGCTGTGTGAAACATGGGGAAAAAAAAAAAAAAAAAACTTTGACAGCAATGAAAAAAGATGCTTATTAAGTGTGCACATGGGGGTTGGGAATCCCTCTGACACGTAGTCTTTGCACTGCAAGCTGATCACAAGGAAATCAGTGAGAGGGTGTTAAAAGAACAGGAAAGGAGGTAAAACTTTGCCCCTCCGTCCTCACATGCGCACGCAACAGAGGACCCTGTTACACACTGTGTTACAACTATCAGCTATGTTTCTGATTTTCAACACAGCGAAAAAGTGACATGCACAAGCATAAAACTAACCAGTACCGCATTGGATCATGGCATGAAATAGAAAATAAAGCTTACGATGAGTGCCGTGACGGATTCTTCAACAGAGCCCATTTGGATAAGAGCCATCTTTCTGTCTTTCCTGGAAAGACCACACAACATTGTTCACCATTACTAAGTAGCAGTAGTAATCATAGTGGTAGTAACGGCAGCAGTAGTAATACAGTAAAACATCTGTGTAATGAATCTGAAGGGGGAGCGAAAATATTTATTTCCCCTAAAATTTCATACCACTCACACTTTCTCTCTCTCTCTCACACACACACACACACACACACACACACACACACACACACACACACACACACACACACACACACACAAAAGACGTGCAAAATACATTTTTCAAACTACGATATATACAAAAGGCATTTATTTCCGTAGAAAGAACTCGCGTGCGATTTTGTGGGACACACAATCCGACCAATAAGGGATGGCGCAGCTGACTGCAGCGAATGCATGCATCAAAGTTTCACACGAGGCCAACTGAAAACTAAGCGCTGATCCACCACAGACGTAAGCAAACTACAGGAACACAAAAACTTTACTGCCTTTTATTTACAGCCGCATTAGCTGCGTTCGTTCGGGGCTTCATAGTCCATGATAATGTTATAGTAATCGTGGTTTTGTGCGCAGCACTTCTGGCACACAGTAGTTCCGTTTTCAATTCGCCACTTTCAGAACATCACTACTATTGATAATCACACCTACTGCAGTTTTGTGCGTTGTGGTTGCAGCAAGCGGCGTCATTAGGACTCTGTGAGAATTGGATGCACATGCACTTCAAAGCTTTGTGTTCTCCATACAAGATTACGTTAACGGCAACTGCAGTTTTTGGGGCAGCTGTTGCAACAAACAATCATTTCGTTTTTCCCTCTGTGTGCTACAGAGCACCTACAAATAACTAAGCGCACTGCTATTTTGTCTGCAGCAGTTACGGCAAACTAATTCCGTTTTCACCGTTGTATGCTATGTAGTTGCTATCTACGATTGCGTTTACTACGCTTTTGTCTGCAGTTATCGCTGTCAATGGTAATTTTGTTTACAATCCTAGTGCAGTGGTTGTGTATGTACTTCTGCAGCTTTCTGAACACACTTTGTAGGCCATCACTCAACGGTTGCAGCACAATGCTGTGATGCTGAAAAGCAACCAGAACACCCAAATTTTGGCCCATTCAACACAATAATATCCATCTGGTGAATTTGATGAATTTATAATACCAGAATTTTATATCACTAAGATTGTGCTGTGTTTATTTCTTACATGCACAAGAAATGAGACAAAAGCAAATGCCTCGAAAAGGTAGATCACAATTCAACGCACACTGTACTCGCTAAAAGAAATGCAATAGAGTGTTTAGTTGTCATTAAAGTGGTCCTGCGATGCCTTTGTAGTCCGCATTCTGCAGTGCTGGAGTGAGTGTAGTGCTTAACACCAAAACTACTGCGAAAAAAAAAAAAAGATCAAAATCCGTGCGTCATAATGGCACCTACTAGACTTGCAGATGAGTGAAATCATCACCCTTAGCATTTTTCACTTTCCCGTTGTTGTCAAACACTGGTTCTAATCCCAGTACAACTTTTACAGAGACATAGGGCTGTTTTGCAGTGCACCTAAGTTTCGAAATTTCCTATTTAACAAGTGAAATACTCTGGCACCTGGGAAAGTTTTTACAGAAAGCTTTTTTTTTTTAGTTTTAGTGCAAAACAGTGAAGCCGTGCTGGAACCATATGAATATTACAAGCAACTTGTTGCGTCAAACTTATCAAAACACCCGATGTCATCACTGCCACGTGTTGAGTTGCTTTCAATCACAAATAGCTGTGGCGAGTTACTTTACTCCAAATCTATTATGGTTTTTCCATTGAAACAAAACTAACAGCTTTATTTTTCTTGCTGCTACTCATGCAATGATAATGGTACATTCCACAATTTGAGAAGCAATCAAAGCTGCATGCTTTATTTTTGTTGGACAGCCTCTTTAAGAAGTGACAAAGCGAAATGCAGCAACTGAACAGAGCAGCATGATTAACTGAGGCACATGTAGTCACAATGAGAACAGCAATTACATAATAGCTAAATAGCATACCACATGCTAAACAGTGAAGACACTAGACTAATAATCCATTTCTCCTTTATAAGGTGTGCATATATCTTGATTAAATTCTAACCTTTACTTCTAAAATTAAAAATATATAATGAGAAAGTGGGTGGAGACGACGTACGGGAAGAACTTGAAGGCCACCACTGTGCCACCGGTTTGTGTGAATGCCTCCCGGATCTGCTCTTCCGATACTGTCGGCCTGCAGAGCAAATATGGAAAAAGAGGGAACGTGTCAAGACAAGCCCACGATAGATGATGTAATCTTAAACCTGGTCTTGGACCCACTGATTACTCAACGAAACAAATCGACCGTATAGCAAAAAATGACAATTGTTTTGTGGTGTAGCTTTACAATGCAACACACAAAAAAAAGGAGAGAGGCACTAATTGTTACATGACCATTTTAAGCCAGTGAAGTTTTGCTTAACGAGGTTCAATACGGCCAGGGATAGGCTACAGGGCACAGAGGCTAAGGGTTCTGTAAAATTTTGGCCAGTGGATTTTCGACAAATGAACAGATGAACAGAGAAGTCACAGTTCGTCAGTAATGCTGTTGTAGAGTCTGCATTGCTGCAGGGACATAACCTGAGATGCTGGAATGTTATTTGAGCAAAAGCCAACCTCTGTACTCCAACTACCCCATTTTAGGTGAAATCACTATTGCATAAACAACATAAATAAATATGCACAGCTCTTATGTCGAAACGACGTGCAGGAAAAGAAACCATAGTATTCCGGAGAGATACGTCGCACAGAATCACAAGTTCTCGCTTCCTCAGGATTGTGTTGCTCCATTGCACTCTGTAAAAATGACAAAGGGGATATATTGAGGCGTAGCACACACCTCTTCCATAGTGCCATGCACGCCCATTTCCGGATATTTGACATATTCAGGCTTCACCAACAAGAAAATTGTTACTATCACTCGGCCTGAACCACACCAGATTGTATGGGAACTTTAATGACAGTTTTCAAAATTTTTTTAAAAGACCGAAAGTGCGACCCAACCATTGACATTAAAAGTCTATAATTGCCAGCAATGTCACTGGAATGTTTGAGCTGGCGTATTCCGCCTACGATCAGGTTACTGAAGGCCACTACCCTTGCTAGCAGCTACTGCCCTATTGTACTTTGTACTGGCTTATATAGCGAGTGTTACTTTATTTTCTGGGGACAAGTGCGCCCAATAAAGAGTTTCATCTTGACTTATCCGACTGCTGTGTTTTTCACCATCCCAGCCACGTTACAGTAGACCGATGTTCTTTCCCAAAAATAAAAAAAAAAGGGCTCAGCTATGTACCGTGTAGCTCTTCTACGCGTTTTTTTTTTTTTTCACTTTAATGCAAAAACACAATGAATTATTATTGTGCCAGAACTAGCCACATTTTGTTTACAATGCTAGTGCAGCGGTTGTGCGTGTACTTCAGCAGCTTTCCGAACATGCTTGGTAGGCCATCACTCGACGGTTGCAGCACAATGCTGTGATGCTGAAAATCAACCAGAGCACCCAAAGAAACGAGACAGAAGCAAAAGGCATTTAACATATGCCTCGACAAGGTAAATCCAAATTCAACGCACAATGTACTCGCTAAAAGAAATGCAACAGTGTGTTTAGTATCATTGAAGTGGTCCTGCAATGCCTTTTTTGTCCGCATTCTGCAGTGCTGGAATGAGTGTAAGGCTGAGCATTAAGACTACTGCAAAAAAGAAATGATCAAAATCTGTGAGTCGTAACGGCAGCTACTAGACGTCAAACTTCGAAACCTCACTTTACCATAAAATCCCGAACAAGCTACAGTGTGAGATAATACGACAGGACTTGGAGCCCTGCTTGACTGTGGATCAAAATTAAAGGCGATCGCAGAAGAGCCTCGGAGAATAATAAATGCACACCTGTGCTTCTAATGAAATGCTCTATAGAATACGCATGCATTCTGTTTTTATTTGCCCTCGTTGGACGGATAGAAACAGTGAACGAGACAGTGAAAACGGCTGGAGGGGGAAAGTGGGCACACATTTCCAGTCTACCAAAAAAGAGACAGGGTGCTGACGTGGTGCTTTACGATAAAGAGAGAAGGAAACTGTGCATGTACTCACGGGATGTTGGAGAGGTGAAGGGTGGCCGAGGGTGGGTAGATGTTCTGGTAGTTCTTGGAGCCAGGCTTCTTAAAGCGGTGCAGGGGAGAGTTGATGTAGTCCTTGGTGAGACCGGCGTCCGGCTGACCGTCCTTGGGCAACTGGACGATGTGGTGCTTGGAGGGCGTCACCCGGATGGGCTTGCCGTACACCTTGATCTTGTCCAGGTGGTTCAAGGCTGCCGGGGAAGTCACGATCACTAATAGGGCGTTTTGAGGTCTTGCCAAGCAGCAAGACCAAACAAGTAACAAAAAAAAATATTAAAAGGCCCCACTACTAAGCGTTTCTTCACAGGGCCACATTACACACACTAAACAAGTCTGATGCATTCAGCGTGAATGCTACGCACCACTGAATCAACACTAAAGAATGCATCTACGATGCCTCCCTAGTAAGAAGGCAGATCTCGCAAGATTCACTCTCATCCTACAAAATCAGAAGGCTTTGTCGTCACTTCAACTCTAGTTGGCTGCAACTGCTTCACCTTCATAAAATCTGGTGCAACACTGGCAAACAGACGAAATAACATGGCAATGTAAAACATCTTTCCAAGGCATCACACATGGTCCCCCAATGCCATTAAAGCTTCCTGCGATGTAAAACGAATTAAAGTAATAAAGAAGTTTTCTTACCAAGCTGTGCTTGCTGTGGCTCAGCCATCTGAATAAGGGCACTATCTTTCTTGTTGAAGAGGATCTTTACTCTGATCACGTCGCCGTAGACACCTATTCAAAGGTTTAGAAAGAAGGGGCAATGGTAAAAAAAAAAAAAGCATTGGCAGGCACACATGCTAAAGCACTCAATGAAAAAGGCAAGCACTTCAGGCTCTAATGTCTGTCGACGCATTTGAAAAGATTTTTTTCTGCCTTACTCCTCAGCTCAGGCAGTACAAAGACAGCCCCGTTCTGGCCGTGATGCTGCCCATGTACATTCTTCATGCCGAAAAGTTGACCCTACACTTTGTACTACCTTTGATCACTGAGAAAGCACTGTCACCTAAGCAATCAAGGCTTCAACAGATGCCTGCCTGGTCTGGAAGGATCATCAAGCAAAAATACAAGGACGCCGACCACAAGAGAACAAAATCCAGCTGCACTATGCAATGCACCAAATTTACATGGCTCCCATTCTAGACGCTAAAATGCCAATACATGTTTACTTTCTTGTGGTCAGTGTCCGCGCCATTTTTACTCGATGCTGCCAGCTATGTAGCGAAGATCTAAGAATATGATAAGTAAGAGTTTAAAGTGCTGAAGTCGTGCAGCAACTGATGCATAGTACATTTAACTCCACCCAAAAACTCGGCTTGTCTCAATTATTTCGAAAACTGGATGAATATCCTTACAAGGTAACCTTTCCAGAAGCCCTTTGGAATGCGTAAATCTACCACACAAGCCCAAGAATTTCACGAGCTAGGAACCTTATCATACAGCATTCAAATTCATAAATCTGCTACAAGAGTACTGCACCTAAGGCAAGCAGGAACTGCATCCTGGTTGAACTGCACTTTCAAAGGCAAAGAAGAAGTGAAACATGCCAGACACGGGCATTTCAATTGTTGTTTTACACAGCTTGCTTTTTCCATTTTCAAAAGTGCAATCCTAATAATAATATTAGTAACAGTATCTAGTATTTTGAAGTGCCAAGACCAGAAATAATCACGAGACATGCTGTAGTGGAGCGCTCGGGAAATTTCGACCATCTTGCGTTCTTTGAAACACTCACATTTTATATGAGACTCTACAGTCTCGCCTCCATAAAAAACACAGCCCTACTGTTATTGCTATAATGTTATGGCAGCCAACAATGATAACACATGACTTGCGACATTCCAAAAACATATGTTCAATCATATCACAACTATACTGAATATGCATAGAAGTGCATATGACAGTGCTATCACTAACAAACATGTTTATGATGCATTAACGCTGAAAACTAGGTACCTGTCCAGCTTGCTCGCGTGATACGGTTCCAGTGAAATCCCAGCTAGGCGTTGACTCGCTTCCAAATGTTCAATAGAACGTAACTTTTGTTCAAAACAGGTTTAAAACAACTATTCCTATTATAATGTAGCGATTACAGTTACAATTCCAGATCAGTGTGATATGCTGATTGAATTTGTAACTCTCTCAGTTCAGGAAAAATCTTGCTTCCTAAAAGGCACGTGAAACATTTTAATTTTTTATAAACTACATACTGTACTTGAAAACAGCTGCATATTGGTAATTAACTGTATACTGTATTAAAAAAAAAAGCTCCATATAGGCTATCAGCCCACAAATATGCGTAAACTCGCCAAATTTAGTCAAAATTCATCAAAAAAAATTTCAAAATATTTAATGTAGCCGAGCCCCCCCCCCCCCCCAAAACTTATTCGCTTGGAACAAAGCAGGGGACTGTGCTGTCAGTTCACACTGATAGATCTAGATGCTTTTAAGGAATGAGAAATTGACTTGCAGAAACAACCGATCATGAATTTCTCAATAGGCATGACCAAAATATTGACAGCGCAACTTTCATAACGTCTGCAAGGTTTTTGATGGTTAGTAGCAAAATAAAGAGAACTTCAGCAAAGTTCAACTGTGCAAGTACTGTGCCCTTCACCTGCACTGCCTGCGACTTACAGCAGTATTAGTGCAAAAGCACAAGCCAAAAAGATAAGAGCAGCTGAAAAGAGCAACATAAAAGACACATTGCACAGAAGGAAAATCTACTGATTCATTCTTGAGCAACATGCTGGAGTGTAGACACACAGTACAGCAAAACCTTGTTGATTTGACAATCGTTCATTTGGGAAGCTGGATAATTTGCATGCACATTCTGGTCCCACCAAACATGTTTTGTGTAATGGCACCAGGCTTTCGTTGATTTGGTCATATAAGGCCACCACCCAGTTACTTTAGGCGATTCTCCATAGAAGCGCCGCCAAGGTGCGGCACAAAGGAGCGCAAACGGCATTCGCGGATGGCTGAAACGAGGCAGTGAAAGCTGCATCACCACCGACGTTGGCGCTAACTATGTGGCAACGACGTTTCTGGTTAATTTAAGGTTAGCACATTTCAAATGAGTTTAGATGGGGAAGTCTTGAGCAGCGGTCACATTTTGAACAGAGAAAGGAGTGGCGAAGACTATGGCTTTTAAACTACTTTTATGCTAAGTAAAACATTCCCGTATTCATCAAGAAAATGTACCGAAGTAACAGGCATTTGCTCATTGTTTTCTTCAAACTTTCAATAACTTGTAATTCGGTTTATTCAGCCATTCGTTCCGGTCCCATGAAATCAGTTAACGAGCTTTCAATGTACAGTGTTCACCATAACTAGGTCAACAGGACACTAACTACATGGTTCCGTAAGCAAGACAGGATTGCTAAATGGACAAGTTACGATATGCTCCCTACCAAATGGCGCAACTGCAAGAAGTGTGGGGTCCCCCTATCACAAATATATATATATTTACCGGCTCAAGTGTGGCATGTGATAACGGCACAACATAAGTGACAATTTCAGGGCGTTTCCGCTCACAAGAATGTTGCCAACTTTCACACAGCCGTGTCTTGGTGACCTAACCTAAGCTAACCCTAGGATCACATTTGAATATAAGAAACTTGTTTCTGAACTAAACCTAAACATGCTGCTCTCTCCTTGGTTTTGTGCCCCCACACGAAACATTCACCACAAGATCCCGATACAACTGTAAATAACTGTTTTGTCACTGCAAATGTCACTACAATAATGACTTCTCCTGCCTCTCTTTCCAGAACATGCAAGAACTGCAACAAAAGACACGGCAGCCTTCTTTGTGGCCGGCACAGATGAGCACACATGTGGGGGAAAAAAAAGAAGAAGCCCCTCTGAACCAACACAAACATGCCACCTGCACACAAAAGTAAATAGAAAAAGCAACAGCATGAAACTGAAGAAAGTAAAGTCTTTCCATCTGCAACCAGTAGCAGAAACTATAACACAAGTCAGGTAGACAGCACACACAAGCGCACACGCACACATTGAAAAAAATTAGTAAGCTAAAGGGCCCTGCAACACTTCAGGGAAACCTCGTCAGGCCGTACAATGAGCACAATTGTGATGCACTAATTTCATGTGCATGACACAGATCTTACGTTATGAGGAACTATGACCATTGCTTAAAGATGAGTTATCCTTAAATTAAAGTCGAACAGCAAGCATTAGACGTGGTGCAGTGTGGGCCATCCAGCCCGACAGGTGCTGTGCTGCAAAACCAGAGTGCATCACTGTACCATTATCAATGCTTGCCGTTGTTCATGCTCCGTGACGCCGACAGTACTGTCTGCGCTCAAAAGATCTCAATTAATACAAAGAAAAGTACCGTATTACATTTTGTCCCCATTTTAATTAATGCAGACTGTTGTAATCACGGTAACAACTGTAGCGAAACCTCAACCCCCTTTCATTTTGAATGCCGGTCTCTTGGAAGTTCCTTGCAACCACTATGTGAAAAGTGACATCCGAAATTAGACCACACACACCATCCAACATCTGAGGCCTTGGTCTGCATACGGCCGCCAAGAAACTACAATCTTTGTAACTGTCGCACATGTACTTCCACTGTGCAACTTCGATGCTCTTCTACGACTTGGTGCTGCAGTTCTGCCCTCAAGCCTTACCGAGATTTCACACAATAGGTTTGTTATATCCAAATATTCGTTATAAAGGTATATTATTATCGCTGCACACGCTACAAGAGTGCTCTTCATTTACGTTGTTATAACCAATATTTCGTTACACCCGGGCTCATTATATCGAGGTTTGAGTGCACATTAGCATTTACTGGTTATATGCGTTGCAACAACAAAAATGAAGAGTTCAGGTTAATTAACTTCAGGTTAATTCAGAGTTCAGAGTTCAGGTTAATTCATAGCTTTTTAACACTACGTCCAGGACGAGAACAGCAAAGAAGCGCTGCAGGTGCCTTTTAACTTGAGGTAATAAAAAAATGCAAGAAAAAACAGTAAAGAACAAGACGGAACAAGCTACTCGTGAAGTAAAAAAGAACAGTATCTATCCAGAACAAAAAATATCCTACGCAAACCAGCCACAGGAACATGTGTGTGCGTGCAAGTGTGTGTGTGTGTGGGTTAAGACGGTCCAACATGGAGAGTTCTAGCCCATTATGGCGTTCATTGCAGTGGAATACCAAGACTGAAGCAGCGAGCAGAAAGGTGGTGACATCTAGCAATGCCGCACTCAAACTACACCGTATTTACACTATTGTAAATGACCACGATTGCAGTGCAAGGGGTCATTTTTTTATTGTGTCCGGGAAGAACAACACAAAATTTGGATATTCAATCACAATGTAACAGCTGACTTTAGGTAGTAAAGATATGGGAACAAACTCTTGCTACATTAGAAATATCGTGGTAGATTACTAATTAATTTTGAAAGACTATTGGAAGATGCGATGTTTTAGCAAGACGACACTGACGTGCTGTTGCAGTGCTTTGAGACTGCCGAGATATTAGAGACAATGGGAGGATCTCCTAGTACGCTGAGCTCAGACTCGTGAAACACTAGCGAGAACACTGTTCACAGCTAATATTTGAAATGTTGACGTGAGAGCTTCCAGCATCTTAAACTCCTGACCTATGTGAGGCTTCGTAGCGGAGATAGCCAATGCCCTCCATTATGCATAAAAAGCACTGTCGAAGAGCACTGGGCAATATGTTGCAGTCTGAAAGCAGCCGCCACTGGTAGAGATTTAAACCACAACTATGACCAAAGTTTGTGCTTTCTTCTGTTCAGGTATTCCACAAAAACCAGAACGCCAATAACGTACCACACACGCCAGCTAGAACTCTCAATGGAATCGTAAAATATGCACAAAGGGGCGAGAGACAGAGAAATATGAATGTGCAAAAACTTAAAAGAAAAATAAGAGAGAAACAATACACACAACAGTTCAAAGGGGAAAAAAAAGGAGGCAGTAAAAAAAAAAGAGCGCAGAGAATGAAATAAAAAACGAGAAAAACGTACCAAAAAGGGTAAAGAGAGCGTCGGGCGTGACCATCTAAAAACGTAGGATGAGGATGAGGAGGTCATATGAGAAGGCCCAGCAGAAGAGGGTAGTGTGCGGCCAGAGGTGGCACCCACGGACGAAGGAAGGGTTGGTGGTTGGTTGGTGGTCGGTCGGTGGTGGTGGTCGGGCCAGTGTTCCCCACCACAAAGAGAGACCGCACGACAGCCACAGGAAGGCGGCGGCAACAGCAGCCATGGTTTGTGCGGGCAGTTTTCGAGAGTATTTTGTTGTTGTTTTTTTAAGTACAGGAGAGAAGAGAGAGAAGCAGAGAGGGAGTTCAGAGACGGGAAAAAGAGTGAAGGAAATAAAGTGCATGAGATCGACGAGGAGGGGCAGGTTAGTGATGTGAGTGGCATGGGCGGGGAATCGGGTTTTGTGCAGGATTGTTTGAAGGAAAAAAAAAGAAAACGAAATAAAGACAAAGGAACGTTTTTAGCGAGTTTTTACAGAAAATAGCAGTAAATAAAAAAAGAACCGTAAGCAAGTGAAAAAGGTATTACACAAAAAAGACCAAAAAAAAAAGAAACGAGAAAGCAGGCAGTTGAGATGGCACAGAAAAAAAATCCAAGAAATGATTGAAAAAAAAAAACAGAAGCAGTAACAAAAGGAAAAGCAAAGAATAATTACCAAATGGAAAGACAGGTTCAGGTATGAAGAGATTTAGAATTGGTGCGTGCATTGCAAAAGCACAAGGAGGAAAGTTCAGCATGCAAAATAAGGGTAGGAATGTGGATGTCAGAAAAGTGGAGTTCATATCAAGCATTACGTTTGTTAATTGCAGGAAGGGGTAGTGGCCAGAGGGAGGGTGGTGCAGGCAGAAAAAGAGGTAGAGGACAGAGTGGAAAGGGGTAAAAAGGGGTTGGGGTCAAGAGATAGAGAAAGAGACAGACAGAGAGAAACAGTGAGAAAGAGACAGCAGAGAGACAGTATTGTTTAAAAATGAGGAGATCAGAAAGAAAGGTAGGTGAGAGAGAAAAAAAAGAAACAAAACAATAGGTCAAAAACTGGAAAAAGGCATAATAACAAAACAAACGCTTAGCACAAAAAGAAAAAAGGAGAGGAAAACTGAAAACCGAGGCAAACAATTAATGGCAAACAGCAGCAGAAGCGGTGGCGGCGGCAGCGGTGAGTGGCAGGCAGCGAGAGTGCTGCGGTAATTTCAAAGCATGCGGTTTGAGAAAAACTGAAATGACACTAGATAGCATGGCGTGCAGCAAAGACAGCTAGAAGTGAGGGGGCAGTGCATTGCAAACTAAAACCTGGCAAGACCAAAGAGCTTTAAGCAAGACAGACAGAAGTGCTGGCTCAATAAAAGCGACGTGCCGTTTTCATTTGGTACGCCAGTAAGCGCTAATACCATTGTTGCGTTTTTGCTATGGTGCCTCATCATATATTAACAGTGAGTGACAACTGTAACTATACACAACACTATGTGACTGCACGCAACTATGACAGACTAAGCTGCTTTTAGCACAGGATAACACAGTTTTTACAACTGCAATTTTTCTTCATGTTTCAATGGTAGTTCAAGCAACACCCCCTGCTCTTTACACCGTACAGTCATGAACAACCACTGCGAAAACTATGACTGCAGAAAAAGACTCAATGCAACGAACGAGAAATGACTGGTGCAGCCATCACTTACACATTATTTACAGCTTAATCTAGTACACCACTACGGATTGTAATAAAAGTGGTCCAGTGACATGTAACAATACGTTATAGGCCCAAAGAGATTACTGGTGTTGGTTGCGCGATACGATTCTTCCCGACAGCCCCAGTAATGTCCGCGTGCATTCAACTACTACACAAACATGCCTGTCGCACGAATGATGCAAGATTACTGCCCGGCCTCTAGCTTGCACAAATTCTACTAACTTTTGCATCTGCCTTCTCTTAACGACCAAAGTTCGCTTAAGCGGGAACTCAACCCAGTCAGCATTGCTCCCTCACCTGCATGTGGCTCCAATACTACCATATTTACAAAGGCTTAGCAAAAATGCAACTGAGACAGTACCATAACCTACGCAGCATGGCACACTGGGACCTTTAAAGTGCCCTCACAAAATTTGTGCCACGTAACACAATAACTGTCATCTGGCTTACTCGCGTTTATTTTTAGCAACTAGCTACTCCCCATTACAAAGTATCACTGTAACGGCTATAACGCAAAGGAAGGCACGCGACATAGGCACCAGCAACAACATAAATTCATTTACTTCAACGACGTGTTTGGCTGCTCCAGCTTAGTGCCACAAAACAACCGGCGCCCTAATTTGGCCGCTAACAGAGGCTTCTAACTTGCCTACATGCTTTTAAATGCCGACATTTTACACATGCACTGAATTGCCTTTACCATGTTACCGTAATGCATGTTTTAGCAGTTTTAGCTTTTTATACATAAGCATTTACTTATGTAAGCAAATGCACATGTTTACTTACATGTCCAGAAAACATTTTTATCGTTGCCATACTCCATGAGTACCGAACCGAGTTTATCATGATGCCAAAACGCAGGTTTATACAGTTTTAGCTCACCATATATGTAAATGCACACATATTAGTGTTAGGTGCCTTTATACTTTTCAATATTACCGTGCTACTGAAATACATGTTTGGGCAAAATTCTAGCTCTTAATACGAATAAATCGATATAAGTGTTCAAGTGATCCTTAACATTACCATGTTACCGGAACACCGAACTGCATTAGCATAAACTCTTGTTCTAGCTCCCCATACATCAACACATTCAATTACGCTTGTGTAAACCACTACGTGATGATTCTTCTAACTACATTTAAGTTATATTTAATTTAGATAAAACTAAATACTAACCAAAGCAAAACTGTAATAAAGGACTGTATTGTGCACGATACTCGCGCAGACATCAAGGGGAGTAGGAGTGCCAGGTTACTGGCCAATGGTAATGAAATCTTGCGACGCTTCTTGAGACTACAACTATGCACGTTTGTTCTCAATAATATTTTGCATGTTTATTTTCACTAGGTATTGTTAAAGAAAAAAATATTAAAAATGCAACTGATTCGAAATTACGCCAAAGCAAGAAATTTAGTACAGAGAAGCAGAATGCGCCATGTCTCTGCAATAAAAGTTTTACGCTTGTCTGGTTAATCTCAACCCCACCAGATGACCACCTATCCATCCCATCACGTTAATCCTGTTCAAACATGGTATCAGTTTTGACTCAACAGCTGCAGTCTCGGTAAAGCCGATCTGACTGGGAGCCACAAAATTCACGAGGCAAGGCCCCAAACGTAAAGGGTATTCGGCTGAGTAGTTTATGTTCCAGAAAGGTGAGCATGAGCAGATCTGGTATCGGTAACATGGTAACGTGAAAAGCGTATGGGCAAGCTAAAATCTTATTCTAAGCAACTAATACACAAACTAAGAAACCAAATAGCGAGAAAGAAAAAATGCCAATGAAGACGTTCGCTGAAATTGGAAATGTGAATAACAAAAAAAAGCAGAAAAATGTGAAATCGCGCTAAGCAAAGAGAAAGAAATTGCAAAGTTGGCTCATGAGCAAAAAATGGCACAAAAAAAAAGTGCCCAGGAGAAGAAGAAAAACAGCATGTAAAGAAAACGGCCAGAAGTTAAGTTTGAAGGAGGAGGTACAGTTAGTTTTGCAGTATTTTACAAGAGGAACGTGTTGGTAATATATTTATGAGTGCGCTCCGAAATACATTATAGGCAGAGACAAGGCAAAGCTTTTCATTCGTAAAAGTGCAGAGGAGTTTATAGAAGAACAGTATACTTCCTTGATTTTTTTTTTTCTGTGGGACAACGGGGACTTCGTGTACGTATGCAGTGCACGTGTTTGTGTACATAAATTCACGTACAAAACGTAAGAACATGGTCTCAGAGGGTTGAACCCCTCAAACGACCTCTCCTGGCTATGCCACTATTTGCTCTCTTGGTTGCCTTTGGAGCTTGCTGCGAGAGCTGCTCTACGGTTTACAACTGCAATGTGCTCTGCTGTTTTTAGGCTCCGGCGAGACGAATATTACAATGCTACCATTACAGTGACGCAATGTTAGTTTCCAGAAGAACAATACAACTGCCCGGCATTCAGCAACACTGCAAAAAAGGTACTTCACTTTCTTCTTATTAATTGCAGCTAAAGAGGCCATCAGACGGAACCAAAATAAAGGGAAAAGCAATGCAGCATGCAGGAAGGAGGCGAGGACAGCCCAAGCGGGGCGGCAGAGTGACGCCCACTGCCACACTGTGAAGATGATTCATAGAAAACAGAAGGAAAGGACATCACAGAAAGAGAAAAGCATCAGAGCGTACCTGTTCATTGAGGTTGGACACCAGAAGCACGCTGCTGGTGGTGGCCTGTCCCGGGAGCCGGATACCGGCCATGCCTAGAGCGGTCGCCGCAGACGGAGCCGACGGCGACAGGGCAAAGCCACCCAGGGGCAGCCCTGCGCAGCCGTTGGGTGCGTGTGTCAACTATCGGTTTGCACTCGACGGTCAATTTAGCGTGTGTGCAAACATAAGAAGAAAAAAAACCTGCCGGCTATTGCTACAACAAGAGTTGATGTCAAGTGAAACCTGGAAAATGAAGCCACGCTTCAGTAATGTCCATAGCCAGGGGCCCTGCCCTCCCAACTCCTCGAAATTCGAATGGAGGGGAAGGGGGAGCTTTGATGAGGACAAATAATAAAAAGTGGGGTTTTTCAAGGCCTTCAATAAGTGCCCGCCTCCCCACAAAAGATGCCTGGCTACGGGCCTGACTTTAGGCACGGGAGGCTCCAAGGTTTGCACCAAAAGCTTTTAAGCCTAGATTAACGTAATATTAATAAACAGAACAAAATTTACTGTGCCAATTTAACTACGCCTCAAGGCTGACATTGCAAGCTGGCAACTGCACATGCGATGGTATCACAGAGTTCAAAGCAGCCAACAGTTATCACAAATATCACAGTCATTTAGTACACAAGACGCACAAACACAGATGGCTGGCAAGGCACTGAAAATGCTAGAACGATAAATCTGACAAAGCAGTAGAACAAGCAGAAGCGACAGCAGCAATAGACAGCACAGCATACAAAGATTTAACTCATCAAATCGCCCTCTATTGTGCATGGAACTAGTTTCTCTGGCACAGTGCCACCGAGATGTGTTAAGAACTATCTGTGCATTGTATTGCATTAAGTTCTTCCACAATGACTCCTCACTTGTGCCACGGAAGCCTTTTCATTTCGACACGAGTAACTTCTGAAATGTCACAGCTGCAATGGCACACAAATTGCAAATTTGTGCTTAACATCACAGCCGGGGTAGTGTGCTGTTCTTCAGCCTAACATCAAGTTCCAGCAGCACAAACTATTAACACGCTACAGAAAAGCCTCAGTGCTATTGTCGGCCAACTGACACAATTTAGCCCCAGCACCGTTTGAGAATCCGCACTGCGCTATTTAGCATTTACACGTCACCCCATTAACCACGCTCGTTTGTCCAAATGATAACAAGAGACAAGTCCAATTCGTAAACACTTCGTGGACACACACTTCTTCACTCAATCTATTAGTTTAGTACAACCTAGAAATGCAGAAGAATGGATTGCCTTTGCAAACAATGACGAACCTCTGCTCTTAAAGAGACATCAAAGTGAAACAATGAATTCGTTTAGATTGCTAAATTTTACTGTGAAAACTCTTTATATTAGTAAACTCAAAAGTTCGTTTATCATAAAGAAAAAGTTCGAGCTGAAATTTCCACTTTTAAATTTCGTGTCTGAATTTCTGGCTCCGACACCGAGCATTTTAAACTGCATTTTTCAAATTTTGATGTTATTGGCTCAACAAAACTTCATATAAATCCATATGTGAAGCCTCTGTGCCCCTAAAAGTACAATGCAGTTCACTTTCAACAATGATGAATGATGTAGTCCCTCGCTGGCGCAGTCATAATTTATGATGTCACCGTAATCGGTGTGATAACTTCAAGGTAGAATTACCATCCCCATCTTTTCCATGCAGCAAGCATGGAATCTTGTTATTGTGAAAAAGTAATTTACTAATACGAGAAAAATCATTTTCCTCTTTAGGGTCCCTTTGAATCAGCATTGCCAGCACAATCTTAAAAGCAATACCCCCCCCCCAAAAAAACACACACACACACACTACTAAACCAAGCCACTTCCAGAAAGCAATTAAGGTCTGGGTGCAAGAAGCGTGTCAAGAGCAAAAAAAGAAGGAAGAAAATTCTACGAGGCACTGCAAGGAGACAGCACAGAGCAACCTACCCTGCTTCTTGTCAAACTGATCTCCTGCGGCAGTGTTTTTAAAACAAGCAGCGTTAAAAATGGTTGAGGAAGTGGTAGGGAAAAAAGAGTAGAGGAGAGGAGAAAGAAGAGTTCCAAGACACAGCGTCAGAAGAAGCCAGAGAAAACAACCGGACAAAACCGCAGAGGCACGACACATCACAGAGACTAGGTGTAAACACTGCTACTACAGCGTAGGCGCAACGAAACCAAACTACCACAAATACACTCTCTACCACGTTTCAGTTGAATATAAGAACAGCGCAATGGACGAGGACTGAGAAAGGACAGGGACTTGTCCGTTGTGCTGTTCGTGTATTCAATTATGTCCTACCAAAGTTTCCAGGTTTCACAATTCTGTTGGAGTGGTTTAAACTATGAATATTAAGAAATACTCACTGCTCCTATGTGCTACCATAAGTACAGTGCTTGAGAGAAGTGTTAGCAGGTATCATGAGGCAGTAAACACACAAGCCATTTACCTGTACAATATATTTAATCATGAACAGTACACATTGCTAGAAACAAAGCTTGAACAATCAACTTCTGTAATTATTAAACTGTCATGGAGAATTTCGCAACAAATGAATTATAATATAATTATACATCCAAACTAAATCAGTTGCACTTTCTTGCCCTTTAAGTAAGCAACTGAGACAACTGCTACGGGAAAGATGTCGCAGATCCAGAGCTGTGTGATGAATATGCAGACTGGAATGTTTCCGAAACCAGCATACTTCACCACATCACTTTCGCTTGTGACTACCGCAGCATGTCATACAATTAAAGAACCAAGGCACGTAAAAATACGGCGCATTTTTAACACGCATCTCATCTTGCACTAGAAACATGCAATGCACTTTTATTTTGTAGAAAGTATCACAAATTACAAACATGCAGCCTGAATTAAAAAAAAAGAAAACCTTCATACCTGTGGTTAATACAGTTCAAAGTACAGTTAAAACATGTTCACAACTTCCACAGCCACCAGAGGAGGTCCAAGGACAGTTGATCACACTCAAATGAGATTAGAAGAGACACAGAAATGCTGCCCTGAATAAAAGGTTATGAACTTGTGAGCCTTTAGGAGCTCAGCACATGGGCCCATGGGCCTTAGACTGGCAATGTTTTCTGTCTTTTCGGCCACTCCCAATTTAGCAACAGAGCTGTTTTAGGCTTTTCGTTCCAGCGTTCCGCGAGGATAGAATGGTAAGTAGCGCCTATCACTTTAAACATAGTAACTCGGAAGGCTTGCTATCTTTGTCCTCGTCTTTATCTCAGAAATAACTATAAAAAAATAGAGTTTGCTCTTGGTGATGTACCCTGTGCAATATAGGCACTTCTTCAATGCATGTGCCTTCTGAACAAGCACGAGAGAGGCACAAAACAGATAAATGGAAAAGAGGAGAGAAGGAGACAGCAACACACTGAGAGAACATGGCTAATTAAGACATGTTATTCGATATATTAATCAGGACAAAGCTACTGAACACTGCAAATTAACCTTGTTAATTAAGCATGTGCTCATAATCTAGGTTGACCATAAGCTCCGCTGCTATTAGTCTACCCCGCACCACTATTGCAAGTTTCCAATTTTCTTATTAACATTTTCCAAACTCACAACCTTACGTGCAAAAGGGCTGTGGCAAAGCTGTTAAGAAACTTGCGAGAAGAAAAAAACCACTTACAACAAGAACCTAAGTGAAAATCAACAAGAATTACTGCTGTGCGGCAGCGGAAACTGCAACAAGGCTGAGTAGTGGGGCAAATTGATTAGCTACATTTTCCGAGAAAATAACATTACTTTCTAATGATGTGTCTTCACTAAATAGGGCTGCTTAGGCAAAGAATCGGATAAATGTTCTCCTGCTTAGTGGCACAGCAACATAGCCATTAAGCAACACAAAGGCTAAGTAAGGTCCTGAGCCCACAATCCACATCTTTATTTATGCATTCCTTCGTGCTTCTTTTATACCTGAAACTGACCGTGGAAAAAAGTTCTTGCATGTCTCGCGTTTTTTTTTATTCACATTTTTTTCACACTTGCTTCCCTTATCTCATATTTCAAATGAATCCAGCCTGTCAAACATACTATGAAAACTTATGCATTAAGGGGGGATGCTACACCTTCCAAAAACTCTTTTATTTTTGCGAGTACCTCAGTCAAATTTGGAGAGCCTATGTAGATTTTACTGCTGATTTCAAAAATCTAATTCTTTTTTGCTGTGACAATTAGTTTTAAAGATATAATGAACTGCGACTTTTTCAATTAAGGCCTAATTAGCTAATTAACTGTAACTTGGATATTGATGTGCAACCTATAGAACCAATTCGGTATGTTCACAGTGAACAGTAAAGTTTAAATCATTGTTCTGGGCTATTTCGAAGCAAAGTTGTGGGATGTTGAATCTGACATGAAAAATTTCCCCATCAACACTTGAAACAAAAGATCCATTTAGAGAATTTTCTCCAAAAATTATTACAATAAAACTTACTTTACGACACATCCCCTGCATTTATCTTCGAAACAAAAAAGAAATCGTAATGATAACCCAGATAGAACAAGAGATATTGCTCCGGCATAATGGGAAGCACATGAAAATTGTCGTTTTAAGAAATCGAGAAAAAAACGTGGGCACACATTTTTATTGCAGAAGATGCAACAAGACAACCTCAAAACGCACTAGAAGCATAGTCTGAATGCATTCTGTGCTCATGCCTCCTCTTCACTAGCTTCCGGAGTTCCAATGAGGCTGTTCTTTTCTTGTTGGAGACAATGCTGCGACGGTGGTCTTTTTCTCTCGCTCTCCTGGCACCAGTACTTGTCGCATTCATGTCCATTTCACCTAAGATTGCCGTTGCAGAATTCAAATTGCCCGTGTTGAAGCGCAGCACTGCTTCTGCAACAGCTGCTTCAACAGCGAACAGGGACGCATGGTGCTCCTTGGGGGCCAAACTCCAGATTACCGAATATAGGCTCTCGTTGGAGTTCTGCGTTTTGCCGCGTTCGCACCTCTGAAGCAGGGCTCTTTCCGAAAGCCGGGTATAAACCGGTAGTAATGCCTCTGCCACGTCTTTCGGTAGATTGTAGGCATGCCTGGGGTCGGGCTCACCCTTTGCTTTTGCGGCATTGTGCCGACACCATGAAGTTTCACCAGCTGGGCACAGACTGTGGTCCGAGCATTCATCAGTGGAGGTGACGTGGCGGTATGTGGCCATCACAGCCTTTTGCATCTCGCCCACGTCACCTTCATGCGATTTCAGAGCCCGGCCATAATATGTGCTCAGCCTGGTGATCAGCTCACCTGTGAGCCTGCCTTTCCCACCAAGGCCTCTTTTCCCATCGCACTTTTGTTTCTGCACCAGGTTTCTCAATGCGGTGCCCATCCGTTTCTGTACATGCTTAATACAGTCTTCCTTAAGCATGTACAGAAACGGATGGGCACCGCATTGAGAAACCTGGTGCAGAAACAAAAGTGCGATGGGAAAAGAGGCCTTGGTGGGAAAGGCAGGCTCACAGGTGAGCTGATCACCAGGCCGAGCACATATTATGGCCGGGCTCTGAAATCGCATGAAGGTGACGTGGGCGAGATGCAAAAGGCTGTGATGGCCACATACCGCCACGTTGGCGTCTTGTATGGCGCAAAATGTCCTAGAGTCTCCATCAGACAGCATAGTTGTGTAGCGCAGGCCATGGCGTTCAAGCGACCTCTGAAATAGAATTAGAGCCGCCTCCACTTCCATTTGCCCCGCTTTGCTGTTCGTATTTTTTTGGCATTTGTGGTTAGCCTTCCATTCTTGATAGCCCTCACTACTAGGCTTTGGGCCCACCTCGCAGCCTAGGCAAAAGTTGGAAAGAACGACGTAGTCCAACACGTAGCCACTAAATAATTCGATAACTGTGCCCACGCCGATGTGGGAAGAATGGCCTCGCGTCTTCCACGTGCCGTCGTAGCTAACGGCAATATTGCCCCGGTGGCCGAAGCACAAGTCATCATAAATTGTTCTAACCTTTTCCGCACATTCGCTCATAGCGGACTCAGCCGCTCGCGTTGCAGCGGGTGCCAGCGTGTTCTTCAAATGCCGCTGAAACGTCTTGTGGTGCACACCGCGGTGTGAGATGCCCATTGTTGCGAAAATATCGTTCATTTTCGTTTGGCCGTTGCCGGTAGCCACCATCGCCCTCGAAGCGAGAAGATTTACTTCAAACGGATTGCACGTTTTCGTGCCGTTCGCGCGGGGCGAAGTCCATTCATTCGCGATCTCGCCGCACCTTTCACACTGCACTAGCACTTTCACGGCAAGTCCATAGTCCCGATCCCCTCTGACGATCGTAGCCGGTCCGTGGCAGGCTTTGCAACACAAGGAACCCATTATCGCGTTTAGGATATCTAGATGCATAAGCAGATAAGGAGCAGCGTGGTCCGAGTCCTGTGGGGTTGCCTCGCTACAACTCGCGGTGAAAAAGTCAATTTTCCGTGCAGTTGCTGGCGCCGATGAAAGCCGGTCGAGCGTCGCTTTCTCCCGGGCATGATTTTCTTCAACTTCGGCGTTTGTCACCACCTTGGCGTCGATTCGTAGTCGTCCGGAGTTCGCTTCACCGTCATCGTCGTTGGAGGCAACGCGCTCGGTCGCACCATCGCTGAACGGCCGCGGAGCGTTGACACATCGTTCGTCGGAGTCAACCAAGGGCTCTGATGACTTCGTAGACTTTCTCCCACGACCTTTGCATTTCCTGCGACCAAATGCGTGCACGGTCCGATACCTTTTTGCGTTTCCAGGCATGGCGATACGATCAGAAGCTTCAGAGTGCTCTGCCGATTTCGAGGCGTCACAGCGGTAACCCTTTCAAAATGGCGTCGGGTCGCGTATGCAGGCGCAAGCCGCGAGCTTCCAGCCAATCGGAAAGCGCCATTTCAGTCACGTGCGCTGTTTAGCCAATGGCAGTGAGCGCGGCTCTTCGTCTTTGAGGCCCCAATTTTCGAGCCGGGGAAACGCTCAATGTTGCTTACTGAATAAAAAAAACAGCTGAAAACGCATTCTTTCAAACAAGACCAAAATGGCGCCGATCGAGCGCGTAGTTCCCGCGTATCGTAGAGCCGAAACCTGCGCTATTCGCCCTCAATTTAAAGGGCAGGACGCCCGTTTTCGGTTTTTTAAAGTTGAATAACGATAAAAGTTGATGGTATTCGGCTATGAAATTTTGTAAATAGGTGCGCAATGATGTCGGGAACGCGAAAAGAAGGTCCGCGAAAACTCGATTTTTTGGCTGATTTTCGGTCCGGAATTGCCGCGTCCCCCCTTAAATCCCACAGCTTCAATCAAAATTCAAAAACATCGAACTCCACTTGACAAGGTCTTAATTGGCAGAAGAATGCCTTCAAGTGTTACCTTTGAGATGGCTTTTTTTTCCAACTTTCAATTTTATGTAAGTATTAACTTAATTTTAACAGTCCTTTAGCCTCTGACAAACTGAGTAATCTCTGAAGGCCTTCTCCAGTGAACTGTACTACACAGTCCCACAACAATAGATTTTAAATCAAGACTATTCATACTTTGGGCTAAAATGACTTATTTTGTTATAGTACTGTAGCAGCACTGGTTTAGGAATAAATGTTTCGAACAAGGTGTAAATTTTGGCAGTCTCCTTCTTGAGAGCAAGATCTGCAGTTGGCAAGGAAATGTTCACTGTGAAAAATGTTGGTACCAGCTCAAGGCACCCCTAGTATGGCCACTGTTGACTTTCTCCTTACACAAATCTCTTATGATCCTGTAGTATCACTTCTCAATCGAGGAAACGGGGCACATTGCTGACGATAATACAGAGATGAGAAACACCTTTTAACCAAGCAGTGACCAACTACAGCTGGGGAGAAAAAATGAACATTGCTAGACACTCCCATTAACAATTATCGCCAAGAGACTTCTCCTCGGTCTTTCTTCAGCAAGGCATTAAAACAAGTCCCAAGCCCACCGGAAAACCTCAACACAAACACAATGAAAATATGCACACTTGTGAGCCCACTCTAGAGGAACCAAAACTCCCTCTGCAGGCACGACCCTGAGAGCTTTACGTGGTGCTAGTACTTTTACGAAGCGACCGAAGCTTGACAGAATGAGCAGCAGCAAAAGCAGCAGCAAAAAGAAAAGGGGGAGAGAAGACATAACATAACAAAACAGTGCACGAGAGAGAAGGGAGGGAAGCGAGGAGGTTTTGGAGGCAGAGGCTCCTACCTGCTGTGGCGCTGGCGGCATAGGCAGCGGTTAGTGGGGAGGTCAGGCCCGGGCCGGCGGCAGCAAACGGGGACGCCAGTATACCCAACGAACCTTTTGTTCCCGTGCCAATTTACAAAAAGAGGAGAGGGGAAGGGGGGGCAATGAGGAGAGGTAGGTGATGGCATTTATATTTCTTTCTCTCTTTATTGAGAGAGAGGGCACTTCAACAACATGCACTGCCGCATTTCGTAGTGCTGGCGGTGGAGCGGAGAGGGGGTGTGGGAGGGGCTGGTGCCAACCAAACAAACAAAATGCTTTCCCACAACTTTTCCTTCCCTGTCTACACATCTTGGAGACCGCTTTTAAGAAACAAGGTGAGAGCATGATGAGCCAGTGGGATACACATGAGATTTCATAGTTACTATTCTCAATTTGAAAGGATACAACGTAGGCTGAAGTACGGCACACAAGTGCTCCACAGTTCTTGCTCTTCAACCACGACCATTTGATACAGACTAAACCAATAAGCTGAACACTTCGATTCCTTTTAGTTGCTGTCGTTATGTCGAAATAATTTGAATCCAGGTCTTCATGAAGACTTTTCCCCTTCAGTTCTACTCTGCCGACCCGCAAGGCTATACCAAATTCACAATCTCGGACTTTTCAATCGTCTCAGGTACGCAGACCTACCCTGTGCTACAATTTGGCACATGAAATGCCGATTAGCAAGGGTACCTGAATTTTCAGCCAGAACACTGTGAACCACCACAACAGATGTGTTTTAATGACTTCTTTATGCAATATGCATGTTCTGGCTTGCCTAGATAGAGTTAGTGCCATAGAATACTGACGAGTTGAAATGTTATAGCGTCAGCATTTAGATGTTTCCGAAAATGCACAACTACTTGCACAGATACCACAAACTGGCTTAATATGCTGAACTAATGCTGTTTCCTTTAGAAACAAATTGTCACCTTCTGTTGTTATAGGTATCGTGCAATACATGGTATGAGAGAGGAACAAGACTCCAATTGTCACTGGCATCGGCTACTACAAATGCAAGGAATTAAGACATTACCATTAAAATCTGAAGAGAACAACAATGCTGACAACAAAAAATGATTTGTGCTTCATTGCTCAGATGTTTTGCAGTAAGTTAAGCCAATCAATACTTGAAAAAACAGAAAAAACCACCTTAGGGACGTGTAAACAAGAAGAGAGGGCGATAGACGCACGAGTATTCTCTTCTTGTGTACGCGTCCCTAAGCTGGTTTTTATCCTGAAGTCTTCAAGTATGGCCAACATATTCTCCTACAACTCTGCACGCGAAGCCAACAACGCTTCCCATGCTTTCAGTTCCCTGGCCCCCTAGCTTCAAGGCAAATTATCCGAGCTGCTGCAGCTCATTCATACCACAGCCCCCTAGCCTAGCACAAACCACTTGTTAGGCAATGCATTCAGGACCTACTGTACTTATTAAGGCTGGAGCACCTCTTCTAGTACTCTAATTACACAAACAATTAGAATAATTTCGTCGATTCTCTGGAGAGGCAATAGCTAGCACTGGCCACGTAACTGTGTTGAAGGCCAATAAAAAGGCACCATGTCAATAGCTATTAGAAGAGTAAATGGCCCTAAAACAGGCAAATTAAAAAAAAAAACAATTCACGACGCGCATTCCACAGCCTTGGGAGTGGCTAATTGACATGCTTCAACATCAGGAAGGTTACACGTGTAAACGAACGCACGCCTACCTGAGCCACCACCTGCTCCCACATCCCGCGTCTCTTCGACCGCAAATTAAATTTGAACACCAGACAACACATAAACAGGGACACAGGACTCTATACATACTCAACCAAAAGAGTGCAGCAATTTCATGTGAGTAGGACAAAGCTAGTTCTGTCTTATGAAACTTTAGATTGGGCAGGAGCCCAAGGTGAAAATCTTGAGAGAAAGGACCATTTTCCAAAAAATGTAAAAATATATCTGCACTACAGTTAATTCATAATGATCACGTATTGACCAGCGTAGGCCTACATAGTATAGTGAATCCAGAAAGCTCGGCTGAACTAATTACTTCATGACTGAATTTGTATATTCCAGACACCAATCCCGTCCGTCAAGTGAGTGCAAATGAAGTGTGAAGTAATTAGCAGCCAGGTGGCAATCATAAGCCCATAAAAAATAGGTGATGCATGTACAGTCTTTGGCACACTCGCCGTCAATGTCGTGCTGACATTTTCAATGCTGAGCTTCGACAACTAGAAGAAGCAGTCTTGTCTAACTAACTAGAATTACATAGACACCAACATACATCCACACACTTAAAAACTTTGTCCTACTCACTGCCACGCATCAAACACAGTAAAAATCAAAACAAGACAATGGTTCAGTGGAACCAAAACGAAAAGACAACGAAAGCAAAACAAAAGGCAGCACAATGTGACGTTGCAGCAGAACAGCAAAGCGTCTTGTCTTAAGCGCAGAAAATTTTTAGGTTGTCGCATTCACTTTACCAGAGAAGCATTGTTACAAAAAAAAGTTAGTGCTACTCAACACTATAAGAATGCAGCACACAGCAATTTTTTATATTTTGCCAAAGAAAAGGAACTCTGTGTTCGGGTCTGTCTTATTCGTAAGTTAACGTGGTCATTCCAATGCTTTCTGAAGGACAGAAAAACTCATTCCGTTGGAAAAGGAAAACCTACAGCATATAATGACATACGAAGTACCATTCCATTTTTTTTTTTTTTTACAGTGCCAGTGCAGCTTACGCAGTTCACAGCGCGGGTTTTGATGCATATACATCAAAACAACCTATCAAGAACAACAAACATAGACTATTACTCCATATTCCATGCTACGTTATAGGTCCACAGGTCTTTTCAGACATATCTCAGCCGCAAATGAAAGGTTTTCAGACGTTTCATGCGACAGAATTCTTGTGGTAACGTACGTTAAAAAGTCAGTTTAAAATCACAACTGGAGCACCACCACCGACTTCTCCCTAGTCACAATGCATCAAAAGAATGCGGTCTCTTAGAGTCAGCTGCAAGAACATTAAAAAAAAGGTCGGCAAACAATGCCTCCTCACCTGCCAGTCCAATGTCGAGGGTGGGGTCCCCAGTGGGCAAGGTGGGGTTTGTGAAGTCGCGGCTCTTGTCGTTGTTGTACTTAACATTGAGATTGGTCAACTTGGAATACTCTATGCGCAATGTGCAGCAAGCATTGTAGATGCTCTGCCCATCCAACGCCTGCAGTGGAGAAAAGAATGATTGCACGAGCTGCCGTATTGAAACAGGTGTAATGCCCTTTGTCCAGGTTGAGGTAATGCACAAGGGATTTGTTTCTTTTTTTATTTTATTTTATTTGCAGGACGAGACGAACCACACATACCAGCTTTGCTGCCTGGGCACCCATGACATCGCTGAACTGAATGAGGGCTTGGAATGAATCTGAAAGAGAGACAGCTATTGCAGTGCAGACACAATCAGCTCCACTGTGTACGGCTAACTGCATAGTCAAGCTGCAAGGCTGCATGAAAAGTCAACATGACCGCTTTATATGAGCACTTAGGCGAGCTCCGAATGCATACCTGCCAACTTCAAGGATTCTGAATCTGGGAGATTTCCGCAACCGGGGGGGGGGGGGGGGGGGGGGACAAAAAAAACCCCAAAGATGAAGAAACATGGCGAAAAACAAAGGGGGTGGGAGGGAGGTCTCAATCGCCAGCGCCAGCATCAGCGTTGCGGTCTTATAGCGGCTAGGAGTGGCGGAACACACGCGGGTAGAGTTTCACAAAGGCGAGAGTCTCAAAAGATCAACACAACTAGCAGAATCTCTTTCAGTCAAAACAACTTGCGTGTCTTCCTGGGGGACACGTGAATGGACCGGACCGCGCAGCTGGCTGCCGCGAAAGCCCGGGTCAAAGCTTTGCTCACTACTAAACTCTCTTGACAAGAACGCCAAAACGTGTCTGGCCCCTTTTTATTTTATATGGACAGTCCAGGCTGTTTTTTTTTTTGTTTTTTGCGTCGCCATCGCAGCCTTCCTTCACCGTGTATGTATACGTATCTATATATATGAACACTCAAAGCAAAATAAGCCACCGATGGATGCCTGCTTATTTCTCAATTGTACTTTTCCCCATAGAGAGGGGGGGGGGGGGGTAGATACCTGTGCGCAAGCGCTTATCCTGTGGCGGGAGAGAATCGTGCGCCTTCGGCTTTCACTGAAATAAAAGCGTTAGTTGCCGGGCCCGCAAAGGTCACATGTGGTCTCTGCACAAGACCCTTTTTGCGAAAACAGCCTGCTTCTCATACACAGCGATGTATAACAACTGGGGCACTTGTTAGTTTGTACTCATCTGTACCTGCGATTTCGTATCGTGCATCGTTTTGGTTTAAACAGCGCATTACGTGTCGTTACGTGTCGTTAGGATCAATCGGTAAACGTTAGTTCACTCTCGTCCTGCGAGTATTGCATTCGTGCAGAATTTGTGTGGGAGCAGCGCGCTGCACGTTTCGATTTGCTTCCCGTTCTCAGCGTTACATTTTGAGTTGCTGTCGCACTTATTTCTTCGCCCTTGTGGCAAAACTGTAACTTTTTTTTTACGTATTTACTGCCTTCAACTTACTGCTGCATGCCCTCGGGGCTCGTAGATCACTATCGCGTCGCCGCGACCACGGTTTTGTGTGCGGCGGTTGCGTTCATTTTACAATCCCCATGTGTTTGGCTGCGCACGCGTGTTAAAACTAAGTCGTTTTATGCCGTCTACGATAGCATCTGCCACAGTTTTGTCCACAGAATTTGCGGAAAGCAGCGTTGCTTTCACTGGTTGAGGGCACACTTTCGGGGGTTCTGTCGGTAACGTCGTCGCCATACATGATCGTGTCAAGAACGACCACGGTTTCGTCCACGATTGTGGCAACGACAATCACACGCACTGTAGAAGACAGCGCTTCGCGGGTCGCACGCATACTTTCGAAGCAAGTACGCTGCTCTCGGCCCTCGTTCGACAATTTCCGTACCAACGTTCATATCATCCGTTGCGATTAGGAAATGTATTCAGAACATTCGAATTGAGGCCTAATGTACAATTGGGAATGTGTTTGGAACATTCGAATTGAGAACTAATGTACATAGTAAAATATGGCTAGGAAACTTCAAAAATTCGTATCTGCCGCGGTTTCGCATCACTGATTATACTGTACGTTTGCATGAACGCCTTTGGAGCAGATTGAGCTGCTTTTTTTTTTACAATGCGGCCAGATCACGCACAGAAATTGATTTACGGGAGATTTTCATGACAACCGTACAACCGGAAAAAACGGTCAAAATCCGGGAGTCTCCCGGCCAATCCAGGTGACTTGACAGGTATGCGAATGTTAGTTAGCGACATGTCGTGGAAGAATGGTTTTACAGTTGCGACATGGAAGTAGAGTTCTCGATGCATTAGAGCCTACCAAAATATAAAAGGGCAGACTGAGAATTAGTGGCAGCCAGTGCAGTAACGGTAGTCCTGTAAAAGCTTGCTTGAATTCAAACTGACACCCTGGTCCCGGCAGTGTGGAACAGCAGCATTAGTCGGCAGATGAGAATTCAGAAGCAGCACCAGAGCTCTTCGGCAAGCTATGAACAATGCCCATGCGGTTGCGACAGAAGACACTCAGGAAAATTGCAGACTCCTTTTAATTTTGATTTTGTTAACGCTGCCATGAAAATAAAAGTGCTTGTTTCTGGTGTCCCACTGACAGATCAATTATTTTTGTCCGCTGCTGTCACAAGTGAGCGCTTAGTACGTTTTTGGTTTCTGTCTATGCAGTGTGCCAAGATTTTCATTCTAGCACCGGCCTGCTAATTCGAACTCTACTTAATTCAAAAAAAGTTTTCAGTTCCCTCAGATTTCGAATTAAGCTTTTTTTTTTTTGCTGCAGCAGCAGCAGCACCAGCAGCAGCAGTAGTAGTAGTAGTAGTAGTAGTAGTAGTAGTAGTAGTAGTAGTAGTAGTAGTAGTAGTAGTAGTAGTAGTAGTCATTCATGGTACCCTCCACACATCCAAGACTGGTTAAGCTTGAACTGGCATGAATTGTAGAGACGAGCCATGGCAAAAAGGTACTCACTACTCTTCGTGAAAGTAACAATCTTGAGGACCTTCCCTGCCCTGCTGAAGATGCCGTGTAGCAGGTCCAGTGTAACTGGGTAGATCTGGTTGTCTACTACGACACGCAGCACCGTGTTAGCACCACCACCTTCGCCTCCTTGGTTGGCCTGCAGAATCGCCGACGAAGGAATCAATCGCCATTACTGGGCACTAACACCCCAGGTTGCCCAAAACCAGAGCTCCCAAAGGCACACCAGTTGCGACAGCACTTCGACGACTCCCCATGGCTGATTTTTAAATTTCATTCTGTGGCCAAAACCTTACAGGCCAAAATCTCAATGCGACTACGAAGCCGGTACTTTTCAAGGTCCCCTGATTAAATTATGGCTGCATGAGGTATTTCAACACACAATTAAAGTACACAGGCACTGCTGCTATTGACCTTTTGAAATTCAGCCACCGTGGCCAGGAATTGCACAGAACTCCTTCCAATCCTGCCACAGGACTTGGCATTGACACGACATAGCTACCTCGAGCTATTCTGTGTACCAGTGGTACGTTTGGATTTGATGTCGCGTTTGAACACACAAGTACTGCACCTGCATCCTCATGCTACGAATACTGCATACTTGTGCAACAAATACTGAACAAAAATCTGAAGAAATGACAAAACAGTGGAGAGTTCATACAGGTTTCCAAGGAGAAAATTTAAGCGTAATCAAGGACTTTCCAGGACCTGCCGCAAGTTTTTCAGGAACTCAAAGGGGTATGCAAAGTTGCAAACTTCTTCAATAAAATTATCAAAAGTGAGTCATCTTATTGCACAACATTTAGTCTTAACTTCTCAAGATCACAACACACAAAGCTCACAAAAGTGGTCGAAAGGTCTTCAACATAGGCTTGAAGTGACTCAAATACATTCAAAACAACCTGCGCGGAGTTATTTCACTTGCATAAAGATAAATAAATATATATATTAATGATGTAACAATGAGTAGCCTGGACCACTTTGCAAGTCCTAAACAGCTAAAAAAAGAAAGGCAACTATACTCTTAAAACAGCACTTGACATTTCACAAAGTTAGCCAAACCTATATAAAACATTTAGCTTTAGTGTTATGCGACTTATACAAACATAAGCAAAAGTATGTGAGGCATGAACCTGATGTCATGTGCGAGGAGCGATAGCGGCAGGGTCGCCATTTTGCAGGTCTGTGCACCAGCGGCACGCAAAAGAAGCATGCAGCAAGTGCTAGAGCGCCCCTCCTTCCCTTTCCTCCCAGAGAGTGCTTCAGTGTAGGGTTCTTGGGCCACTCTTCATCCAACATTGGAACTCACCGTTAGGTTGTAACCAATTATATGTAAAATTCATGAACAAACTGATGTCCTAACTATTAATTCGACACAAGCACCACCTCTGTAATTTAGGAGATAATTCTGTAATTTAGGAGATAATTCAGCAGGACTGACCAGACCACCATGGACGTTGTCCGTCTTGAGCTCACGGTGGTTCGAGAACTGGACGTAGACCATCCGGCCACGCACGGTCGGCGAGGCCTTGGCGAAGTAGTCGACCATGGCTACAGCAGAGTTCTCATCGGCCATCTCGAGGAACGCCTGGTTCTTGCCCTTGAGCTGGAGCACATTGGTAACCTTGCCAAAAGGCACGCCAAGGTGCACAATATCCGTGTCCGACGCATCATTCGGGATGTTTCGGATGTGCACCACCCGCGAGGGCTTGCCCGCTCCGACCACCCCTTTGCCGCCGGTGTCCAGCTTCACCTGCCGTAACACAAAGCAGTTTAATAGTGGTGCCTGAACCCCCATTATCAGAGTTTGAACAACACATCATCTACCACTGAGAATGAAGGAAAGAAGCGTAAATTTAAGGGCTCATTTTCCCTGTTCGACACAATATTAACTATAGATAACAGACAGTGATGCCTAGAGAAGTAAAGGGGATGGTATAACCAAAAAGGTTTGTTTAAGCTAGCAGCATTAAAAAATTGGCCCGAATCCACATGTTACACTGTAAATGTCGTTGAAAGACGATAGTCTTGCATCTGGAGAGAGTGAACAAAACGTTTATTCGATGTTCTGCGCAAGAAAATCGGCGAATGCTATTCTGAAGGCGCTGCGTTACAGTGCCACGCGCATGTAACGGAGGCGAACAAGCGCATCTAGGCACGTTAGGCACGAGCGCCATCTGGCCGTTATCTTCGAAAACGAAGGCGTGCTGCACGACCGCGGAGAAAGATGCGCGCCAGGCAAGGAGGTGATAAGGTGTAGAAAGGAAAGCGACGTGCAGGTGCCACCACCGTGCCGTCGTAGCAAAGCGTTAGAAACACCTTCTTGAGCATCGCATTACACTGTCAGCGCAGCGCGTTAAACGCTACAGTCCTTAGAGTTACTTGTGTGTGCCTCTTGTAATATAAAGGTGAACATACAAAACATAGACATGTTATTATGGCTTCTCAGATATGCGCAATGTTTGCTTTTTTAATTGACAATCGCACAACTATGAACGCTATACTTTGAGCAATATTGGTGGGCGCTGCGGATGGGGTTGGCCGTTTGATGCCGTTTGAAGTATCGTTAGGGCAAACAAACAGACAAATGTACAGACAGACAGACCAAAATTTTTTCGTCGAAGATCCCCAAGAAATGTATTCGATGCATTCCCAAAAACCACAATGCTCTTTTTAGGGTTCTTCACAGTAGTGTTTTAAGTTATAGCCACAATTCAAAAACATTTCAAATTGGTTCATATCAGTACTGCTTCAACTATTATGGATCGTAGGCAAACAAGTCTTGCTCTCCGAGCAAGACTTGTTTGCCGAGCAAGACTCCGAGCAAGACCAGTCAGGCTTTCCGAGCATTGCAAACTAGCCGCACTTGTTTAATACAATGTAGCAATTTCGCAAGCTCTCCTTTGGCTTAATGAACATATGCGTGCACACCATTCTCCACTGCTCAGTTGCGCGACATGCAGTTGTGTTTCGCGCATAGGCCGCGTTTAGAGTAACTACCGAGCGGTAGGTGGCGTGCTCGCGAGCGTTAATCATCGCCATAGTCATCATGGTTAGATCGGTAGCGACGGTGGCGACGCCTGGCAGCAGGTCTTGGTGGCGGCTCGAGAGAGTTGAACGAGGCTGTTTGGAGCGTGGCAGTTGGTGCGAACGATTGACTCTCGCGTGGGTCCCCGGTGCACACCGCCGCGGGCCATCTGCTGGGGGCCCTTGTGGAGAGTCAAGTGTTGGCGCTGCCACCTTGTGTTTGTTATACTTTTGAGTGTTGCGCAATTATGTGTGAGGCTGTTTTAGCGTGTTTGAGCACAACTGATGTATAATTATTCGGCTTACAATACTGTCGTTCTAAAAGCAGTTAAATGTGCGAGTTGTTTGGTTTGTTCTGACCGTGTCTACTGTGTCCATTCACTCCAAGAGCGTGGTGCTCTCCACATCGAGACCCAACAACCTTCAAGTGTATATATGCCACCGATATTTTCTAGACAATATCTGTGTGTCCACATAGATTTGCATAATAAGTTATCTCGCCTTCTAAAACTTTGTGCCAGTACTCCGCCAAGTAAGAAACAAAGCACACCTTTTTGGCATCATTGTTGTTATCACTGTGGTTGTTCTGTGGGCTCATGATGGTGCCATTGCTCACGGCGTTGGTCTGCGTCAGCAGCTCGTCCGATCCACGCTGCAAAGGTTTAAAAAAAGAACATTCGAAAAACAATTAAGCTCGATGTGACCACACGCAAGCATCCTTCATTTCCCAAGTACCACCATTGACAAACATTATAAAAAGGAGTGATGAACAAATTGCTGCATATCAAACACCGTACAGATGGACCAGCATATAGAAGCCCCCATTTCTCAAAAAATGGCGTAAAGCACAAAAATAATCCATTCAAAACACTGACACAATTTTGAGGCACCCCAAAAGAGACATTTTCCGTATTCATGGTGTGCGCTATTAATGCTCTCTACACCAGGTAGCCAGACAACAAGTCTATTTAACTTTAATTTTAAAATTCTTGCTACCCAGTGTCTGGAGGCCTGTCCAACTGCCAAGGTCAGTATCACAAAATGTCAACAGGGTTCACTGGTTTCGTAAAATTTGCGATCTACATGCAGCCCACTTTGTAGAAATGGTTGACAGAGTTTCTAGATGACCATTCACTCATTTACGTGAGCCATGCGAGAGAGAAGGTGCTAGTATGCAGCCATTTACAGTCTTCCCATGACGTCAGACCGGTTTTGACATGTTACTACCAAGCCACCCCTCTATCTGAAATTGCCCTTTTAAGGTAGGAGTATTGAAAATATTTTCAATGCATTCCCAAGCACAAAATTTTTTTAAGGGCTCTCGACCCTATTGTCTTCATTTAGAGTTGCCTTCGGTAATTCAAGATAAAAGTGAACATCTCGTGTTATCCAGCCAGAGCCTGTCGAATGCTGTGACATGAGCAGACATGCTCAATTTCTTTCATTTTGGGGCGTTTAAGCACACAGTCGCTTTCTTTTTTTGTTTGTGAGAGAGGAAAGCAGATTTTGAGCTCCATTTATAAGTGCGACAGTTTGCTCAACAACATAGCCATAATTCGTAATGCTGGAGGAGCTACAATGAGCAGCTCAGTGCTGCAGCCATTTGGGGTTGCCCACAGGACAACAATTTAAACAATGAACACAATGATTTTAAACTCACAAGTTTATACATGCGAGGGAAAGGAGGAATGTGGCTGCACATTTAGGCGCTGCTTAGCAACGTTTCAGCTGGGTTGGATGAGCACCGACAAAAACAATCGTACACATACTTTTGATCTTTACATTACATTTCATTACACGCCATCCTACAAAAGCCATTTTCAAAAAATGTATGAAGCAGACCACATTAATTGTGCTTATACAAAATACTCAGACCATGATATCAACTTATTAAACAACGGGAAATTCAGGACAACGCTTAGTACTTTGTGGGTCCATGCAAATCAAGCCCAAAGCATACGAAACAGAAGCATAACAGTAACTAATATGAAGCAGAACACAAGCTAACCACAAACTAAAACCACTACATTACTGCAAATGAAACTAAGTGCAACAACGCCGGAATCTTGGCCAGTGGCGTACCAACTATCGCGAGTGGGTAAGGGCTAACCTACCTCACTAGTCAACTGCGATATATATATAGCCTACAAGGAAAATCATCACAGCGGAAATGTTGGCGAAATCTTACTATGTTGTAACATAGCCTCGTAACAATTTCATTCTTCTGCGAGAACATGATTAAGTGATTACTGATATAATGAAAGACTACACCTTACTTGTTGGTTTCCCCAGCCTGAAGCCAAGAGTGACCATTGACGAAAGTGGGGGGGGGGGGGGCTCCCCCAACTTTTTTCAGTGGGGGGCTCGTGCCCCCCTTGACCCCCCACCCCGGCTTATACGCCTATGATCTTGGCTTGCGATTGCGCAAAGGCAGGAACGAAATGACATTCCATTCTCGAAAGAACAATCCTTCCTAAAACCCAAATGCTCGCGGTAAGGTTGCACATTTCTGTCTACATCTTGCTCCCACCCTGGGTCACTGAAGCAGAAAGGCACACCAGACCACTCATCACTCTAGTTTTATATCCAGTGAAGAGGTCAAAACCTGAGCGATAAAAAAGGCAAAGGTTCAGCAAAGACAAGCATCACACGTTCAACAGGGGGCTAAGTGCAAAGAGTGACCATATGACAGCCAAAGGAGAAAGGGGTACTTCACAATGAATTGGGACAGCAGTGTCAATACCAACCAACCACTAAGCGGTAACTCCAAACCCCAGTCAACAAAGCGAGAATCTATGGAGACATGAAAAAGAGAGAGAACAGGTGTACTACACTCAACGAGAATTCATCTTGGCAGCGAAATGAATGCTACGGAGGTGGGGCTTCAACATATTCATGTTGCTTCACAAGCAGTACGGCAGCTTGTGGCTCATTTCAGTTTTGCTCGCTTGCATCATTTATGCATATTAAAAATACAAATACATGAAAATTTTAATTGAGAGAAACATTGATTGTTCAGTATACATTTTAACATCACATTATGAGTATGTTTTTCAAGGAGAACAAAAACAGTGCATTTGTGCTCACACACCGGTGCACTCACGTCCCAGATGCTATGTTTACTTTAAAAAAAAAAAGATGGTGCAGTCAGGTTTTTTTTTTTCTAAAACGCAAAAGAGAAAATTATCAAAAACTTTAGTAGCTTTTTGGCACAGTAGCACGCATGTGTTTTGGTTACACAGTTTTCCACGGTACTGCAAAAAAAAAAGCAGATTGGCCAAATAGAGTGCCCATTACTTCTAACCATTATCGCTTGCTGAGGGTAGACTAACAAAGTTTATAGATAAGTAGGGTTAAAACCACGATATGATTACTAGATGCCATGGTGGGGAGCTCCGGAAATTTCGACCACCTGGGGCTCGTTAACGTGCACTCAAATGTGAGCACACGGGCCCAGAGCATTTCTGCCTCCATCAGAAATACAGCCGTCGCAGCCGAGATTCGATCCCACGGCCTGCGGGTCAGCAGCCGAGTACCTTAGCCACTAGACCATCGCGGCAGGTCTAGACTAACGAAGTTTTGCGACTACAAAGAATGGTTTCAACGGCATCAGTGTGAGCTACACCAAAATGCACTTCAGGCACTGTCGTTGGCCAACAGCCAAGAATCAGTTCAGAAGTTTCAACAGGAACAGTGTGGACTCCACCAAGCATCTGTATATACCGTGGTTCTACAGTGTCATTCCCAGAAATAGCTGTTCAGCATAATGAACGGAAGGAAAGAAAAGAATGATGCAACAACTTGAGGAGAAAGTATTAATTTCTAAAAGAAAAAATGAAGTAGAAGCTGCATAACTGTGCCCTTGCTGTAGCAAATGCACACCAGGCTGTGTTCAGAGATTGCATGCATTTAACAGCACTAACATGCAATTGCAAATCAGCTGTTCTGCTCTCACTAAAGAATACACAAAAGAAATCACAGGCAGACAGACTACAACACACAGATGACACTGTGTTGCAACAAGCACCCATCTTAATTATTTATGTGGACTAAATCATTCGAAAGAGAGCAGCATGGAGAGAATCCTGAATTAGTTAAAACCCTTAGCATGCATGATGTGCACCAAGCCAGCATAGCGCTGCCAGTCATTTCACAGACAGCTTCTGGGAGGCCGGCCTACAGAAAAATGTTTACCCCAGCAAACCGGCACAGGTGACTGCAATCATCCCCGTCGTGTCGCAACGATGCTTTAATGTGACATACACACTCTCTCTCTGTTCTCCATATTTCATAACATGCGCGTGCATGCACATGTGAGAAAAATGTAGTAGTGCCACCCAGAATAGTAACACAATTCCTTACCCTGCACTAGGTGGAGAAAAGAATGACTGCAGAGAGAAGAGCACGCACAAAGCAAATGAAGCCGCAAGCGCGAGTGCTAATATTGTTTATCCAATAGGCCACTGCAGCGCACTTAATCGTCATATACCCAATCTTACCACACACCTACAATCGCATAAACACTCCTCGAGGTAGAAAACAAACAATGCATAGAACTAACAAAGTGTGGCAGGAAAATGGCAGAGAGGCATCAGACGACGCGACCCGCCGATGCCGACCTTGCCCCTTTCAGAGAGCCCGAGGAAGAGGGAGTGTGTCGCCTGCGCAAGAGTTAATCGCACCACGCTCCGTCGCACAGCTGCTGTCGCTGCCCGCGACGCCGGGGCGACCGCGGCGTCAAAAATAGCAGCGGTGACAGCGGAGCGTCCACGACGGGGTAACAAAATGGCTTACAAATGTAACAACTCACAGGACCGACCAGCGGCACGAGGTTATCCGAGAGAATCCAGGGCCGGCATGCGCGCGGGATGCTTCGGGGATCCAATGCGCGGCGACCCATTATTTTCTGTGGTCGCGCCGCCCGTGGACAATCAAAGCGACAGGCTGTCACTAAGGGAGTCCTTGCCAGGTGTCAACGAAAAGAGGCGTCGAACGGCACCAGAGAGGGCCTTGCTCGGCCAAATCAACGGTGCGGACGCTGGTTCTGTCACGCTACGCGCACTGGCCAGAGGGAGCTGCGTTGCTCACACTGCCCCGTCTCAAAGTTTCCGACATTCGTCGTTAGGGGCAAGCAGAAAAGAGACGCGTGCTCGCGTCCCCAATGCATCCCGGGCACAATCAGCTGACAGATGCAGGGCACGAGGAGCGCCCGTTGCGTTCCATTTTCACCGAGGCCGTCTGAAGCTTTCTTTTTTTTTTTTTATCCGCTAGGCTATGTATACTGGCGCCGCAGTCAGCCTAGAAAACTCGACTGAACGGTGCCTATCGTCAAGTTTCTGAAAGCTCGGTGTTTTCGACACAAACCATCCTTCGAAGCGGAACAGTGCTTTGAAACTGAGTCACAATGCTACACCGTGGTTCTACGGTGTAGCATTGTTCGGGAGACATAGCATTCACAGCTATGTCTCCCGAACTTTCGAGGCTCTGCGCGAAGGGAGCGAGAATGGAGAAACGGGCTCCGTTCCTGCTTCGGCGCAGCGACTTCCTTTCTTTCGGGCCCTTTACCCGTCGCGCCCTCTCGCGGCAAGGACCAAAGGAGCAACGTTCCTCCTTCAGCGTTCAAGTTTCTCCTCAATCACGGGGGTCTTGCTCGCGCGCATGCGCACGCCAAGCCTATAGCCGATGCGTAAAAAAGCATCACACTTATTTTTTTCAATAATGTAGGAAACCTGATACCACTCTACAGTCCATGCGTGAAAGTACGATCATATACAATTGATAGAGTTATACGTGCCACTACCACCATATGGATGTTATTTGCAGTTTACCCCCATTCGAATACGGCCGCCGCGGCCGGAAGTCGAACCTGCGTCCATCAGCATAGTCACACGACACCCAATAAGGCTATGCTACCACGGCAGGTGAAAGCACAAAGGGAAACAGGCTGCGAAGTTTCACCGAGCGTTTATTCGCCAGACTAGATTACAACCATCAGAAACTTTTTAAACATCATCATAACTAAACTTTTGTGAAACGTGAACCAATGACTTCTGTAGGTTAAACCAAATTCTCAATCGCATTCGTTTTGAATTGCTCATGCCAGCACTGAGAAGTAGGAAGGAATTATGCACGCGAGCAGTATCTCTTTCTCGTCCATGATTCTCCTTTGTCGTGAGAAACTCAACACAAAATGCACTTCTAGTAGCAGCTGTGCATAGCAAGTAAGTACTAACGCTCACTCACCTTTGTGAAAAGAGTATTCCGAATCCAGAGTAACAACCACCACAGCCACAGCGCTAACAACAAAATTGTGGCACGCACTATGATTGCAAGTTGACACGCGAGGCGAATCGCGAGAGGCATCTGAAGCAGAAATGTATGCAGGCACAACATTCTATAAAGTTATAGTAAACTTGCGCACTGGAGCGATAGTTCCTCCACTCAAGTATGAGAGCTGCCGCGATGCCAACAGCCACTGTCATGGCTCACGAAAAAATACCGTCGGATGCGAGGTCATCGCTCATTTATCTCGCAAGACCCGCGTTGTAACGTACGTATACACTGCTAGGACGGTCGTTACCGCATCAAAAACATTGTCATTGAAGGGCTAGTGGTGTACTATATCCATGGCTAATGGTCACACCTGTGGTACGCACGTAAAAAGAATATAAGCAAACGTTAAGACGAAACAACTAAACGAGGTCGACGTGACCACAGAACACCTACCACGACGGAGACAAAGTTTGGTCTGCATGCTGCGCCCTCTCCAAGTAACAAGAAGAAAAAAAAAAACGTGACCTCCGAAATGGCTAACGCGCGGCAAGTGTTTGCACTCTCAGAGGCTTCAAGAAAAAAAAAGTAACTGTGGCAGTGGTCGACAGATGGCGCAGCGTTCGAAATGCCGTGGGCATTTCAAGCACGGCTTGGGGCATCCGCCTTCGTCAAAACCTGATAAGCTCTAGTAATTATTCCGTTCATTATTGTGCAACCATTTATTAACTAAGGTTTGCGGTATTGATAAAAAACATAAAAAAGTGTAAGAAAACCTACTTGTAACCTGTGCCACTCAGGTCAGTTGAAATTCATCGCTATATAAGCTGGCGCGCTTTCATAGTAGAGTGTGAGTAAACACGTCGAGGAACATGAAACAAAAAAAGAGGTAAAAAGCATCATATTTAACAGGCTTTTTTAAATTCCTTCATCTGTTTCTACTTTGTTTGATGTATATATGTTTGTGAATGTTGTATGTAAACAGGCAATAAAGAAAGAAAAAAAGAGTAAACACGTCGAGGTGTGAGCAGTTGGTTTGAATGGTTGATTGTGCTCTTGCTGCGTACTTGTTAGCGTATACGCTAGTGTACTTGTTGCGTGACCATGTGTGATGCGTGACTATGTGTGCATGTGTAGCTATATGAATTACATCAGCACATAACAGGCTTTCGGTGTCCGTAAGTGGTCTTGAATGGGTTCATGCGTAAACAATCCGCAAGGGAGCCGTGATAGCGGGTAATAACAGCAAACGTCGCGGCAGTCAACTTTTTTTTTTAATTTTGTTCAATCCCGCCAGATGGCACCACCTACTTCATTGCTATGACGCTCTCACACCTCCAGCCATTTATATATCGTTGAACATCTATCTATCAAAGCTGCACTACGGATTCGGAATGGTTTCGCTGCGATCGAGTGTACGGTTTGGAGGCACATATCGTGACCTGCGGACCCGTAAGCGCATGGATAACGTCGCTACACTATGTGAATCTGCGAGAAATAAATACAGCAAGCCTAGCATGCACTCTTCAGGTGAGGGCTCTGAAGAAACCGTGTCTTTCGGAGTGAACGTGGCTTCGCTGACCGAACGAAACGTACTTGCTCCATCGTTCTCTTTCGCGATGTGTTCACCGCCACAGGTTCGTCTGCTTGTTTTTATAATCATTTCGTTCAATATCAAGCTCAGCGGGACCGTTTTTTGTAACTTTCAGTGCCGTGTACTCCTTACCAGTCGAGAATCGTTGCATTTGCTAAGCCTACTCGCTTCGCCGGGGGGCAGCCATGTTGATTTTCATAAGGAGGAACGTGTTTCTCCGTGGATGAGGGAGCAACGTTTCTCTATTTGAAGACGAACATTGGGGACATCGCCGTTCCTCCCTAAATGGAGAGTACGTCACTCCATTTTTTTAAGAGTGTAGCAGTCACTTGAATGTACAGGCGTCCGACTACACAACTGATCATCAGCATTAGTCTAAGCAAGTCGCGGAAATACGGTACTGTCTTAGCGTACGGTAGCGCCCAGCCTTTCCCGCTGGTTGTGCTTTAAGCCACTTCCAGTTCCAATGACAGAGCGTCCCCCGAACGACAGGCGTCTAGTTAACAACGCGTAGGCTGGCAGACACCGATGTCTGACAGAAGCCTTTTGTGGCGTTGGGGTGCCTACCGAAAGATGGGGTGGTACCGTCATACGGTACCGTATTCCAGTACTGGCTTTCCGCAACTTGCTAAAGGACGCGAGTGGGGAAAAGCTGATGTCCTCTCTGTGATCGCCCTCATGTTGAGTGTTCTCCCTTGTCTTTTTTAATGACCCAAGGGAGCTTCAGATCTTTCATACCAAGACGACTCTTGGCACCCGAAAAGCCACGCCTTATTTCAGTTCTCATGCAGGGGCCTAGCCAGGGATTGACACACCGGGCACCCCCCCCCCCCCCGAATTTTTGGATGAATAGACAATTTGAAGTGCGGCAGTTTTACCAGGCGAGATGGGAGAAGAGGAGATTAACCCCTGTCCCTTCGCACTCTCCGTTGATTATGATGGCGGTGGATCAAGTGACCCTCGAAGTCCTTGCATCCGGACGGCCCAAAGCGAAAAATGGCCATTTTAAGGACGTGCCTCTCCCGAAAAAAAATGGCAGCATATCCACGGAGTGGATTATGGAGAGTGGGGCGCAGCATTCGTCCGTCCATCCGTTCTTGCTTCCGTCCGTCCACGAGTCCGTCTGTGTGACCGTCCATGCGTCCATATCTGCGTTCGTCCATGCATCCGCCCCTGCGTCCAACCGTCCGTGCAGCCTTTTGTGCGTCTGTCCATGCATCTGTCTGTGCGTCCATTCGTCCATTCAGTCAACACTCCAAGTACCACCATCTCGCATCTTTTCATCATATATTCCCCATATAGAAGCACCGCCATCCAGCGGACATTCCAAGGACTAAACGAGAGGTGGCACACGCACGCTTTCTTACGGCTTGCACTTCGAGTCTACTTCCCACCTTTAACCACCTCGAGTTCATGGTACATACTAGTTCACTATATATTCATGGCACTGTGGCTCAACGCTCGCTAAACCTTTCTAAAGCTAAGGAGTTTACACCCAGCTAGTATAACGTAGCAACCTTTTCCTGTCAGATAGTGCTCAACGTACATGCCAATGGCTGCTAATGGGGAGACAGGAGCATTCGGCTTTTAGTTAACGCGCACGCCGCGAACTTATTATTGTTCAACAAAGCACAGGAGAAATATCCCACCGGCACCACCTTGCAGGTCAAAATGTAACACTGGTTACACACTACGACTACGAGGGACGAACGGGTGCCGCTTTAAGAAGCTTCGCCCATAAAAAGAAAAAAAAATTCTGGCTACGCGCCTGTTCTGACGTAACGCTCAGGGGTTCGCCTCCCGTCATTCTAGGTGCGCAAGACCTCGAGCTATTTCCTCGCTCGTTGCATGCAACACAATAAAATACATATTGGGCTAACAAAAACTTGGCAACTAATCGACGAGATGGTGCACAGCATTTGAGAGCACAAACGCGCTTAGATACACATTCACGTAGGCCGGGAGAGACGCCAACCTGCGACAAAATGGACACTTTGTAGTTTCGCAATACGGTACACGCCTTCGCTTGAGTACGATACGCGGTCGTCCCGTAACGTAGGTGCCGAAGAAAAAAGCGTACGACGCACGGGAAGTGGCGACAAGCGCCGACGCGAAACTGTGTACCTACTGTAGCCGCGTGATGTCTATGCGAGTGTCTATGGTTGCGATTGCCTGTTCCCGAGAAACATATCAGGCGCATGCGCGGTAGTGCCGACTTAGGAAACGTACTCGCACGGCCTGAAAGCGCATGCAACCCCGCACGCAGAGCTCGCGCGTGCTTTTTCCGGAAACGGACCAAGGACATGCTGTGGCGGCATACGACACATGCCAGCGGTTCGCATCCACGCGCCACAGGCGGCGTCGCCGCAGAACGCTCGGCGAAACTATTTCTCAACGTGCGGCAAACGATCCCTACGTTAGCCCTCTTCCGGCAGTTGCGTGCAGCAATACCCCCTCCCCCCCCCCCTTTTTTTTTGTTGTTGTTGCTCTGGCCAGAGTAATACGAATCCGAGTCGAAGCTTTACTGCGCTAAAGTACCGAGACTGCGGGGAACGCGCGTCACGTTGCGGTGGTGGCGGGGATGGTCGGCGCGCTGCGACCGCTTTTCGCATTTTTTCGCAGAGGGGAAAACCGCTCGCAATCGGAGCGTGGCCCGGACAAGTGTGTATATCAATGGCCGTATCACGTAACGCGGAAAACTGCTCCAGAAAATTCCATCCACAGTATGACTGCAGCGCCACCAACAACCGGCGACACCGGTATGCAAGCAGTTGCAAAAAAAAAAATAATAAAGATTGATATGTTGTGTTTAAAGTTCCAAAACCACCATACGATTATGAGAGACGCCGTAGTGGAGGGCTCAGGAAATTTCGACCACCTGGGGTTCTCTAACGTGCACCCCCCAAATCTACGGGCCTACATCATTTCCGCCTCCATCGGAAATGCAGCCGCTGCAGCCGATTCGATCTCACGACCTGCGGGTCAGCAGCCGAGTACCTTGGCCACTAGACCACCACGGCGGGACAAATAATAATAAAGGCGCAGCTATAAACGGAACATCTGCTTCTTCATTTGCGGAGTCCGTTCACGAACACAAAGAAAACGCGTGAATTCCTTTCAGAAAGCGACGACGTCTCACGATGACTACAAACGGCACGCATACGAGCTAGGCGACACGTGGATAATGGCGATTTAATAGAACCAGCCATAATGCACAAAACTGCACTTCACAGTCATGCGTGTAGACTGCCCCACTTAAATTGAACCAAGCATTAAAAGTGAGAGGTGAGCGGAAAGCATACTCGAACTACCATATAGCTACTATGCCTCTTTTGACTGTTACCTCAAAACCCCGATGTTTCATCCATCTTTTTCATTGACTGAAAAGTTGAAGATAACCTTAGCAAAACATCGATTTTCTGTACGCTCCGTCTCGCATACTTTATGCTTTTATGCGTACTCAGGAAGGTGAACGAACACAGCGAAAAGGAGTGAGAACCAGAGAAACGAGAAACTGTTTTCTCTGACGCTTTTGCGCCGTTTCCTTAGCTACGTCGAAACCAACGCGCCCAAGCATCCACAAATTGTGCCAAAGAAACCCCGCGAAAATATGAAAAAAAAAAGCCCGTGACAGAGCGCTTGCGCCCTGATATCAGGCTGCTTTTAAACCGTGCACCTGGAGACCAAATAAACGTACAGGGGACCATCGGCACAACGTGTCGACAAGTGAAAAAACAGTCCAGATGTTGTTGCTGAGAAGAAAGTTCCGCACGACAAGCGCGACGCAGTCATCCTAACGCAGTTTTACCAGTGAGCTAACGAGGAGCATAAGGGAGTGAAATGGCAGCTGCAGCCACCACTCGTTGTCTGTCGTCAGGCGAGACAGCTACGGGCCGGGATCGGCATTTTCTGCGCGGGGGTGTTTTCAGTTTCGGTTGAGCTTCGGCGGACAACCGTGGTAAGTCGCAGCCAACGAACTTCTCGACTATCGCCTTTTTTTATTATTATTTTTCGTCACCCACTTCATATCCCATGTCGAGAGCAGGTGTTTCACGCCGACGAAAAACTAACCTCCTCAGAGTCGTTCACGGTGGTCCCGTTACGCAAGGACGGCCCCGCGGGGCGAAAAATGCGGCGTACAAAACAGTGCCGCCACGGAAGACTCGCGACGACGCCTCCACGATCTATGGAGACAGCACGTGCCACGAACACCTGGCATTTTGTTTTTATCATTTTTTAGCGTTCTGCCACTCAGCCATTGCACATAACTTCCGATGTCGCGTGCTCGTTATCCTGCCCCCCAACCCCCCCCCTCTCTCTCTCTCTCTCTCTCTAACCGCGGAAGTGCATCCTCTGCCTCGAAAAACGGAAACAAAAATTGCCCGTGAATCTAAAGCAATAATAGTGAAACGCTGCAAACACATCGCGAACTGTGCCGTAGCAAGGTTGATGTGCATCAGCGCAGTCGACGCCGGTAACACGATAATGGCAGACTTGTGTTCTCACTTTTGAACAAACAGTGCACCGCGAGCCGGTTGCCCCCCGTGGTCAATCGTGTTTTTTTTTTTTTCCTTGGATGGTTTTTCCTTGGATGGTTTTTTTCCTTGGATAGATGCGACAACGGGCCTGCAACATTTCCGCCTCCATCGGAAATGCAGCCGCCGCAGCCGGGATTCGAACCCGCGACCTGCGAGTCAGCAGCCGAGTACCATAGCCACTAGACCACCGCGGCTGGGCCGACCTGCTCAGCAGTCTGGTTGCTTCGACAAGATGGGATAGAAGATCATCGAGTATCTATTCTAGAAGTTGTAGCATGGCTTCGTATTGGCTGGCCACCTAAAAGGTTGAGACGCAATCAACGTCTGCCTTGTAGACATCGGAACTTCCAACTCGGGTTAGCTCAACCTGCCTGAGTTCACCGTCGATTTCCAGCTACCAGAGCATCAGCGTTGCAACACCGCCGGCATCGCAGTCATGCCAGAACTTTTCGGGACTTCTCGCATCCGATCATCGCGGACCCAACACTGCCAGTCACATCACGTATGCCATCACCTGTTAATACTTCATGAACTTTCGCGTATTCACCTGCTACTTAATTATAATAATTTATTAAACTGTTAGTTCCATTGTATGCTAATTTAGTGCATCTTAATACTTTTCGTTTGTAAGCCAATTTATTGTTTTTATATGTCTGCTTCTTTCTTAGTTTGTCGAAGTGTTGAGTTTCTTGTACCGCGTACCAGTATAATAAATCTACCGTTTCTTTTGTCCACACACGTCTCTCACCTCTTCAGTGCTTCTGCTTGCGTACGGAACGAACTAACCTGCTGTCATTCCCGTCGCCGACGCGGGAGTGGCAGCTTCTAACACCGTTATAAAAAGAACGGTACCACATCATCATCATCAGCAGCAGCAGCAGCAGCACGAGACCGGCTGCTCCGACCGAAGGAGAAACCTACAGCCATCCTTCAGAGACGTAACGAGACAAGTTTGCCGGGCTGAAAATTGAATTCGCGGCGACAGGAGAGGCAAGTAAGTGAGAACATGGTTTCTCGCGGATCAAAAGAAAATAAAAAGTCGGCCGGCTCTGATTTGGAATTAGCCGACAACAGCCAGTGCAGCCCACTACGGGACTGCACTGGCTGGCTTCCCAAGTTCCTCGTCGTCTGTTCCCAGAGTGTGCCGCGTAACGGCTGAGCCTGCCGAGACCACTTCCCTTCGGAGCCACTCGCAAGCTGTTGGTATGAGAGCTTTTGGGGGCGAAAACTGTCAGCATCCTGTTTTAAGCTCGTTTGAAGCAGTCCTCGAGATACTAGGGATGGGTAAGACGCCAAGGAAGCAGCCGAGTCTCCCGAGAAGCAGTCCGAGAAGAGCTCCACCAACGACGCGCAATGAAGGCGTTGATACGTAGCTTAAGAGAGGCGTCGATTCAATTAGTCGTGCTGACGGGGCGGAAATAAAAAGAGAGATGCGCCAAACAAACAGCCCGGCGCGCCCAGGAAACCGAGTCAGGCGACGGGAACCCCCGCCGCGTGGCCCGGTTTCTCCGCGACACTACGTAATGCCTTCGAACGAAAGTAAAAAAAAAAAAAGCGGGGGAGGGGGGATGGGAAATTGAGCACCCGGCGAATGAGATGATCAAGCGCTGTCCAAAACTTGTACGCGCGATCCCAGTCGCACTCAGCGGGCAAAAAATAAAGCGAGACAAAAAAGAGCAAAGTTTCCATTTCTTTTTAACCCAGAATGTTCTCTCTCACGGAGGAGCGAAAGAGGTTTTAGGGACAGAACTGAAAACGTAAACACGTACACGATAAGTAAAAGTAATAGAGGATTCGCTGCGGTAAAATAGGGACCAAGGTAAATTGAACAAAAATCGAGGCAACCGCAAAGTACAGAAGTTGTATAATATATGCATTCGGTTGCGCCTTTTTTTTTACTTAAAAGCAAGATTGTGAACATGCTTTCAGCTTTGAGCCATTGTAGGTAAATGCCTTTTTTAATTATTACTATGCAATATAAAACAAGCTCTACACCCAAAAAAACTAAAGATCCAAGAGTGCAACCTGAAGGATGATAACCAGGTGATTACCATTCAACCCAGAGTCCCTAAACCAATATATGTTCCCTTTTCTGCCCCTGTAACTCGGACAGTATTTACAATACAGACCGCATGGTATAACAACTTACATACGGCGGTAAACATTTACGCACACAAAAAAAAAATAATAATCAAGGGTACGAAGACGCGAGCGGCGCCTGGCGGGGCGCAAAATCGATGAAGCCCGAAATGAAACGAGGTCCCACAAACACGCACCAGGACAAACACCCGTGAGCGAAAGGTCGCCATGGTAACTAGACAAGAAAACGGGCCCCGCGCCGTAGCCAGTCGGAAAGAAAAAAAAAAGCACAACAAAGGCTTCGTCCACACGACGTCCAAACACACAACAGCCTCGGCCGAGCTCTCTTCATAAGGAATGCATGGGCGGTCATCAGCGTAAGCTGTCGCGGAGAATGCGAAGAAGGAGAGGAAGGAACAGAACCGACCGGGCAGGTGGAGATGGCGCGTTGATTGAAAGCCGCTCCGCGAACAAAGGAGGAGCGCTCCTTGGAACGCACGTCGCCGGAAGGCGCAACACGTGCTGTCGAGGAAGAAAGACGGGGGAGGTCTCTCTGCGCTACAGGTCGTCCGCCGGATTCTCGGGCAAATGAGTTCTAACACGTACGTACACACAACGAATTCACTAGCGTGGCTAAGGAAGGGTTCGCTTTGTGACGAGTCACGTTTACAGCGAAGCAACGCGTACATCGAAATCGCACTCCTTCGGCGAAAAAAAAAAAAAACACCTTTTATAGCGATAAAGTTTATGGTGAATGTAAGATAGCGATTTTAGTGCTGAGACGAACACACGTGAGAAACAGGACAGGCTCACACGTGTGTGCGCTTTTTATCGCAAAAATCAGCATGTTATGTAGTTTTCAACAAGTTCATACTGATTTTAAGTCCCCCCCCCCCGAAATAACAAGCAATGCACGAAAGCACAAAGGATGAACAAGAATCAAACTTATCCACTTCGCCCCTTTGGTAGGTTTGAGTCCATAACCTAGCGCTATTCGTGTCGGTGTACACACACCTGCTCTCCCTTGCGCTTTGCAGCTTGCAAATGGAGTTGGTTGAGCTGCGAAGCTCTCGGAACACGGCTAATGGTCGATAAGAGGGGCTAGTGCAATACTTCCGCTAGAGCAGCCGATGGCGCTGAGGTTGGAGAGGGAGGAGTATGAAAAATAGCTATAAATACGACAATGTAATGTATACCGAAGCAAGTGCAGCATTTTCATAGTATCTGAGAGAATAAAAAAAGAGAAGAAGTTTCACACTAGCCACACCCACGTGGAGATTAAGAAACGGCGAAGCTGGTTCATCTAGTAAGCTTAACGCGGCCTAGTTTGCAGATGATATGTCTTTCCTTGGCGTAGAGTCTAACCACAGCCCGTCACAGGTTGCGGTTTGACACTTAAGTGGTTGGCAAAATTGACAATGCAAAGAACACCTGTGTCCTTAGACTTAGGCACACGTTAAAGAACCTCGGGTAGTACAATGCCGCCCAGTACGCCGGGCCTGATGTCGTCGTGCGGGCACGTAAAACCACAGTAATAGTTAATAACAACCGTCCATTACTAAACCTAAACCATGTCCCACTGTGCCCGCACTACAGTACGGCGGCTGTGGCAGTGCGTTATTTATGGCCAAACAATAAGTAATCCGCATAAATTAACCATTCTTATCAGGTGATATGTGTAGCGCCGAACGAACGATCGAAGTTTATGGATAAGCCAGGCGACAGTGTAGTATTTGGAAACGTTACGCCGCCACCACAAGTCACTTTATGGCGTCATCCATTGGCGGATTCGGAGTGACCCACGAACTCTGCGCGCCGGAGCAGTCCACTCTGGCGGAGGGCGACAGAAGGGAATGGAACGCGATGCGCGCGTCTCTTTGCATGAGTGGGCACGCCGAGCACAGCGACGACGCTGCTACGCTAGCAAAGCGTGAGCTCCGACACGAGGCGCAACTGACGCGACCGGCATCCAGTTGGCGCGCCAAAATTGGCACCGATTCAAGGCACGGGGCGCTTGCGGCTTCCGGTCGAATCCACCGGTTTTCGCGGAGTAGAAAAAGTTGCTCCATGGAGTGGATCTCGCGACAGAGCCGCTCGAGATCTGCCAATGGAACATACAGGGAGCAAGCACCCTCAATCCCCCAGTGGACATGACGATAGTTATAGCGCGAGAACAGAACGACGACAAAGAGACAAGAAGGACACGAGCGCCAACTTCCAACTCCTTCGTGTCCTTGCCTCTTTGTCTACGTTCTGTCATCGTCATGTCATACAAACTAGCCCAAACTGCCACACCCCCAATGGAATAGACTTCCTCCGCATGGAGCCCATGGAAGTATTACAGGAAATGCTCCAAGTCTGCCAAATGGGTGACACCATTAGGGCGAGCTTTGGCTATCACGTGCCAGAAGATATGAGGAAGCAAACAGTATACTGCGTATGCAAGGTGAACCCGCGAAAGAAAGTTTATCCGGACAGGCCACGCGGAAGCGCCGCGTTACACACGCCCAATCATTCATTCATTCGATTGCCGGATGACCCAGCAACTGGTTCCCTCGGCCTTTTTCCCAGCGCACCGATGGACGCGTTTCACCATCGCGGCGGTGCAATCAGCGTACGCCGGGTCGACGAGAAACCGCAACGCCTCGCCGTTCATCTGGGGATCGTTAAAAATCTACAAAAGGAAAACACGTAAGGATGCGCTTCGCGCCGAGATGAGGTAAGGAAGAAAACAAAAATGAACCAAGGATAAAAAAAGCAGGTCGCTACACCGGACGAAAAGCTCGCTGGTCGGATCGAGGTCAGGTCGGGGTTCAACCGTCTGCAAAGAAGAGCCGCTCTTTTTTTGCAACTGATGCGGAGACTTAGTGAGCAGGAAAGAAACGTTTCGCAAAAAAAGAAAAAAAAAACGACGTTAGACCGTCGTCGTCGTGACTTGAGCACACCGCGCTGTCTCGCAAAAAAAAATAAAAGAAAAAAAGAATTAAACGGAGTGGCCGCATTTTTTATTCGCCCCCTCTTAATCAGCCAATGATCAATGACCCCTGCAACCTTACACTTCCGCCCTGTAACGCCGACCCGAGACGTCGTTGCTCTAGCGAGAACCGAGTAGTCCCGGAAATTCGTTGCGAATCTATTGGTTCTGAACGAGGTTTAACTCCCGAGTGGCACACTCAGGCTCCTGTCTCTCGTAACCGCCCAATGGAAAAAAAGAAAGGACGCAGTCCCCCTACGCCTTCTAGTTCTGAAGATTTGAACGTCAGGAATACATTGGTCCTCCAGAGAATAGAGTTTCCTAATATACAATAAAGGGAACTCTGGCGCTAGTGTCTATGGGAGCTGCAACGCACGGCACTTCAGCGAACATCCATGGGAATGATGGGTAGTGCAGATTTGTCTAGTCTTCATACTTCTGGCCTGCTTCTGGCTCCGTGTGTGTTCATGTGGCTTGAAGCTGTTTTCTCACAAAACAAAAATCGGCAAATGTTCAGCGATTGCGCTTCACCACCCTATTTTTTTTTTCGAATTACTTTTTCTAATTGGGTCACGAAGTTCAAAAAGAGTTGAATCTTTCTTTCAAAACAAAATCGAAACACCGCAATAAACGAAGCCACAAGTACGATTTGCCGCCCGCAAGCACGAAGACTAGGCAAATATGTGTACTAACCACCATTTCCATGGCCGCTGAACGATCGCAGCGCCACAGTCCCCCTCTTGTTATTTTAGGAAACTATGCTCCGGAGAGACCACAGACAATCGCATGGTGAATGGAGGGGGGGGGGGGGGCATAGACTGCTCTTACATGGACTTAACAGAAAGGGGGGCGCTATGATAACCCCCTCCCCTGCGCACGGCTATGAAAAAGGCGACGGTTAACGCAGAAGTGCCTACTTGTTTTGTTTCGTAAACAAAAAGTCTCCAAACTTCCGTAATATTCGAACTTCTCTCTATGATTGATGCACTTTCTGGCAGTGAAACCCAGTTGCAACAAGATGCATACCTAGAAACTATGAGAACTGTCAGACCTTGCTTGCTACCAACTCTATGAGAGAGACCGTCACGGGGCTGCACTCATTTCTTTTATCTTCTTTTTTTCCCTCTTTCTAAACCATTCAGCACTAACTCTTCCCTTAGGAAACAGACGTTTTGCGACAAAAGGGGTTGTTCAAGCGAACGTGCTGTTTGTATCATTTCATTGTTTAGCCATGCTGCACAAGCGTCACCTTGTCGTCACAAATACTGAATGGGGTACTGTTGGGAGGTCCTGCTCTCGTCTGAGGACCGGGTTTTGCAGCTAGTTGCGGTGACTGTTCATCGCGGCGAGAGGCACGGGCGTGACAAAGGCACTTGCTAGTAAAGTATTTGTCTGTATACCTGTATATTTGTCTGTATGTCTGTATATTTGTCTGTATATAGTAAAGTATTTGTCTGTGTCGGTTGAAAATGTGTTTAGCGCAGAAACTAACACGACGGCACAATGCAGGGCACTCGGGCATGCCCAGACGGAGAATTACTGAGGAGAAAAACAGTTTTGTTGGGAATAATGACGGCGAACAAGCGCAATCTAGGCCTAGCTCGTTAATTTATACTGCCGATTCAAAACAAATGTCCTCGAGCTTTCGCTCATCTTATCTTACAATTGGCAAAAAAAAAAGTGGGAGGGGGGGGGCGCAAACGTCCCCGCAGAAGCGCACGCCTTCCGATTATAGCTGTCGATAACATTTTGGGCAGGCTTTATGCCGCACCTCGAAAAATCGTGGCGCGCAACTCGGACCCGCTGCGGCCTTCTGCGAGCCTCCCTGCGCTATATGGATGCCCACCACTACCGCCCGCAGATCCACCGTATCCGGGTAGGTGGGCGGGATGATGGAGGGCGCTGGAGATACATCGGCGCACAAGACGAGCGCCACCGCATCCCGGGGCGCACACCATCGACGAAAGGCCCCGCGCCGCCGTCAACAATGGATCTGACGCTCATCGTTTCACTTTGTTTCGTCTTATCCCTCTCTAAGCGAGGCTTTCTACGGGCCAAACGTCCCGGACTTCGCCAATCCTGGCATCCTGCAGACGTTTCACGCAATAGTTGATACCAAGAAGGTTTGAGTAACTGGGCTAAGAATACTGTGCATAGGAGCGGTTAAGGAGTCAATTTACACTCTACAACCCTACGTACGACCTTCCACCGCCGACGACAGTGCAGCTCTGACTTACTGGACTTGTTCTACGCCATCCACCGACGCCGAAAGGAGCTCTCGCAGGTGCGCCCCGTCCTCGGACTCGAGTGACCGTGCTCCATCTTTCCTATCTCTTCTATCCCCTCGGTTTGTCCTCGCTCGCTGTGGCTTACCACCACACGTCTCTTCTTCTCTTCTCCTTCTTCGGTTTCCCACATCTTTACTCCTATCCTTTTTATCCCTCCTCACCCCCACACCTCGTGAGCTACTGTGGCGGTGTCGCTCATTGAAGCAGACAATAACGGGGCTCACTTTTCTCTTCTTTTCTCTTTTAATAGTCACTTTCGTCTGAATTACTTAGCTACCACAGCCACTGTTTTTTTTTTTTTTCAGAATTATGCAAGGGCCAGCGCAGAGAACGGCATTAAACCTGACTTGAAATGCTCCCACAAAATGTAAGTGTTGCATTTTAACCTAATTGCAAGCACACGATACTAAGACCCGGAATAATGAAAAAAAAATTCTTGTGATTATCTTATCATTAGCTCTCATTTTCCCAATCGTTCTCGTGATCTTACGGCGTGTTAAGTGCACAAAAACAATAAGTAGGGCAAATATAAGCGAAGCTGGTTCGTCCATGTGTCTTCCATTTTTGTTTGTGAAGCACACTGCAGAGGCATAAAGTACAACTAAACCGAGGGATAAGGGTAAGGTTGGTATATTCCTATTCGCCGTCGCAAATGGTGCCACCCCACAGGACGCGGCGACACGATTTTCGCCTTCTTTCATCCAAACCGCAGCGCGTCGGGGAAGGCCGGAGGTTACCGCTCCCCCTCGCCCCGCCGAATATGTGGGTCGCGCACAACGAAGTACAACACCCCGACGTGGAGGTCGGCGGTGGTACCCCTCGAGGAATGCGCCGCATATCTCCCTACTGCTGGCAGACATACGCCCGCCTTTCCCGCACTCTTTCTTCCTGAAAGGTCGGTTGGAGGAACGAAGAAACACCCTCATCCCCCCCCCCTCTCTGTCATAAGTAGCGACAATCATTACAGTGCCACCGACGAAAAGTAGACACCTAACCTTTCCCAACGCCCGATGAAAAGCGGTGGTCCGCTCACTAGTGGCGGGGGATTAGCGGGGGGGTCCATCGCGTTCGTATTGCCGCGCGTATGTGCCAATGGTGACGACAACGAAGCAGCGCGAGTGTCCTTGGCCGAGGGCAAAAGACGAAGATTGTCCGCTTAAAGGTGCGTGGCTAATCCACTTGAAACGAACGTGGCTTCGTGAATGTTCGAAGTTGGGAAGAACGTGGCGGTAGGGGCAGTGGTGTTGAAGTGGGAAATTACGAGAACGGTGCACACCGCAACTGCCTCACAGGGGAGGACACCTCAGCAGTAGAGCATCTGAAAGATAGATAAACGAAAAAAAAGAGAGGGTGCACCGGCTGCGCTTGAGAAGGAGAGAGTCGGGAGAGGAAAGGCGTAACCATTTAATACTCAAGCTATATTGAAGAACTATGGTAAAGGTACGAACCCAGCGACACTTGGAAGTGACTGGGGTGGCAGCCTCCTCACGCTATCTCATCGCACTTCTTTCGGGAATGTCCGCGGCGACCCACACGGAACACACATGATGTTGACCGTCTAATGCGCGTGCCATAAGCACAGCTACGTTGAAATTACACCTAAATATGCCCGTTCAAGCAAGTAAAAGCTGCTCATGCAAAAGCAACCTGTTGCATCTTTGATGCAGCGCACGTTCAAGTGACCATTGTTTCAACTTCTTTAAAACACCGCCGTTATGGATTATTATTAATAGGAGTATTAAGAAAACAAGTTGATTTTTTTTTCGTGATGTCACGCCGAAATCACTCTACCTTTGATTTGTCAACTTGACATAAGAGATTTCGAACAAAATCCTTATTTCGGCTACGTGGGGTCAACCAAGTTCCTTGAAACTTGGTATGCTCGGGCTTCCATAAAAGGGCAATGGACTTTTATTTTTGTGCCAATTAAGAAACTATGTAGGCACCGGCAGACGCCGTAAATATGTGACGAAACCAGTTCGTGCGGGAATTTCGGGGACGGGAGGGGGGCACCACCTGCGTATCCCATTCGCACGTTTTCTGGCTTTCTAGGGGCAAGCGTCGTAGCGCTGTTGGTATTGTTAAATAGAAACAACGAGGAAGAAAACAGTTCAGACTGAAGAGCTTGTTTGTGAACCTTAGTGTCGTTGTTGCAACACTACAGGTCGTACAATAAGGATATAAATCAAAATTCGGATCATACATTTAACTTCCGGGCTTACACTGCCGGACGTGGCGTCACGGGTATCAGTGCTCTTTATTTGGGGGGGGGGGGGGAGGCGACAGTGGCTCAACGATGCTTCCCGAGGCTTTGTATGTTAAGCTTGTAGCCGCATTAGAAGAGCACGTACTTCACTATTACCGATTAGCAACTGCATATGATCTAGTAGTTGACGTCAGAGTCCATGGCGCCACGGTATCTGGTGCAGGAATGCCGCCATCCGGGTCTTCTTTTCGTGCGGTTCCTCGCTTAGTAAGCTTCTCGCGCTGGAAGTGACGTTCTCGGAATGGCGCCATCTTAATTCACGAATACGAGAAGATTCGTATATCTTTGCACCACCTGTGTCGTGTTTTCTAGTTCTACGCGCTGTTATACGAGTTGAAATAAACCAACTAGACCAGCAACCAACCATCCTTTAGTAAGAGGTTGTTTTCATGTTTTCACTAACCGTGTTACTGAGTTAATCGTTGAGTTTTTTTTTCTTTCCTTTCTCCTCATCATATGGGTGCGCATAGGAGAGCAGAGGCGGGACTCTAGTGAACTATAGGCGGGACAAGAATACAAAAAAAGAACCAGAGGAATTCTCCGACTGGCTACAGCGCAGTGGAATCTTACTGATACGATTCTAAATAATACGACTTCTGCGCAAGTTATTTCAGGCTACCGCGAAAATAACGTACCAACGGCCAAAGCCACCCCTATTTTGGCCATTCTCCTGGGGATGGCCAAGTTGCGGTACAACTGGGTAGCTGTGCAGCGAGTGTGAACGACACCGCGGGCGCTTCCTCGGACCGGCGGAATCGGCTCGAAGGAAATAAAACATAACGAAAAACGTCACAGTTTCTCAGTGAGTGTGTATGTATACGGCCGTGACAACCACGTCTCGTGAATGGAACACGCCCGGCACCGCACGTAACGAGAAAACAAAAATCGTAATGCAAGAGCGGCCGACGACCATAGAGCCAAGAATAGCCGGCAGAATAGGGGGCACAATTAAAGGAACATGAGAGACACGCACTCAGACAGAGAAGGGAAAAAGAGCCACGTGCAACGAAAAGGCGGCGGGCAGGTTGCCCGCACCTCCGCTGGCAAGAGACGCAGCCGCGGTCTCCACGCTCCTTCTCCTCCCTATTTCAAAGAAAAAGGAAATGAAAGCACACAGAGAGAGAGAGAGAGAGAGAGGTGCCGCTTGGCTGCCTGCAGGCGCGCGCCTCGCCTCCTCGACACAGACAGGAAAGCACTTTTAACCTCGGCCAAGGCCACTCAACCTCACCACTGCGCCCCTTCCCCCTCTTCTCGCAAGCACACATGAACGCCGCTGCCACCGGTGCGATGCACTTGAACGAGAATAAAGCTAAACAAAAAGAAAGTGTCGCGAGAACATCGCGCAGCCAACTACTCCCTCTCTCATCACCCTCACCCGGTGCCCAATTCTCGGAAGCCATCTCCGACGAGGGCGGGAAAAGAAAGCGCGTCCCAAGATGGCGGCGGCGGACGAAGCCGCCAGCGGGACGATCCGTCGGCGACGACAAAGACTCATGCCGCTATTGTGAAAAAAATAACGACGCGCGCGATACAGCGGGAACGCACGCGCAAACTGCGTTAAGACAGTTTCTTTAGACAAAATGGGGCAACGATGTCATAGCCGCGAAAGGCCGTCATGTAGTCAGTCGGCAATCTTCCCAACAACCACGTGCGCGCTACCGAGACCTTCGGTTACAGGCGCAAGCTCCTAACGCGATCAACAAAGGTGAGAATACGGCCCGGGCGTGCTTAGTCACGGTGGTACAATACACGCACACGCGAACTTATGCAGTAGGGTTACCCCCCCCCCCCGCACACACACACACTACAACAAGGGTTGTACGTAATTGTTATGCAGATACGGACACTAGAGAAGAACGTTGTTTTGACGAAATTTGTTTCTTGTCTACATGCCCACCCTTTTTTTGATGAATAATGGATGGAAGATGCTATGAGCGTCCTTTTTATAACGGGGCGTCGACATGTGTGCCACTAGGCTCGCAAGAAAAAATGAAAAGAAAACCTTTTCATGTTGAGCTATTGTCTTATATACTTCGATTAACTCGATCTTACTACAAAAAAAAAAAATTGATGTTCCATCTCTGCCTCTTCAGGTTGAGTGACCTCATTTACCCACTACTTTTGTCCTTTTGCCACAAACACTAACCTTTGTTCTATTCCTGAGCCTGTTTTTTAGTCGAGGAGGCTCTACGCTTTGAAACTCACACACTAATACCCCCCGAATTCATAAGCCCGAGTTTATAGCCATATGTGGGTGGTGCTGATGTTGCAAAAATAAGAGTTTCAAGGATGGATAGATTGATGTGCTGTACCTTTTAGTTCGGGCGGCGGCTAACGCCACGTAAGCCATAATAAAACATTGTTGCAGTGCCATCTGTACATATGTACAAGAAACATCCAATGTGCGCCATTGTGCATGAACAGTTTTGTGCAATTGGCCGGCATGCCTAAACCTGGATCACAAAAAATGCTCACGTGGAAACGAAACGCCTATCTCGCGTTCATACTTCTTTTCACTCGCACGATTGGTGTGTTCTAGAGCGTTTCTTTTTAATTTGTTTTAATGCACAATGGGGGCTCAGCCCAGCGTTGCTGGCATTTATGTAACTCGTCATTTACTCGCTTTTATCACGGACGTGTTTAGTTCCTATGTTCGTCCCTAAAACACAAAGCTTCCACCCACACGTATACTGGATGGATAGCACCGCATTCAATGAGAACATGTTCCATCGTTTCCTTAGCTCCCCCACAGCAGTAATGAAACCTGGAACATCAGCGCCACCCACATATGACTATAAACACGGGCTCATGAAAAGAATAGGGAGTAGTAGTGGGCGAGTTTCAAAGCGTCACGGGGGCCGTCATCACGAGAGAACCGGCTCATGAACAAAAGCATGCAAGGGCTTAGAGCCTCCTAGACTAAAAACTGGTTCGTGAATAAACAAAGAGAATTAGTATAGGAGCCTCGAGGGCGTTTGACAATATGGTTGATTGGACGAGTTGGTGTTACTAACCAAAATTTCTGGTGAGGGGAGCACCCTGAAGGCTTTGTGAATCAAGATACCGATCCTCTCTATTCTGTTCACGAGACTGTTGCTAGCTGGGAAGCACCAAGCTTTAACACTCCTCTGTTAACGCAGCCGGTTTTCTGGTTAGAGGTACACCGGAGCTCCCAATCCTTTCTACTCTGTTCGCGGACCGTTTTCCATTTAGACAAGCCGCAACCAGATGCATGACTTGGTTCCCCAGCTGTTTCTCTGGTTATTGGGGTCATCCGCTACGCTTTGAGGCACCCGTAGGTGTTGGGACAGCGGCACCCTCGTAACGGTAGATAACAGGCAGAATGCATCGAACTACATTTCGAGCCCAGTATCCCCCCTCCCCGCCGCACAAACATACAGATGTCAGCATTGTTACAGCGCAGCAGAGCACGCCTTTCGACAGCTGCTGCAGCTGCTTAACAACCAGCGACGAACATACATCATCGGTGTACGCGACGTCACAAGCTCGCGCGCAAATCACCCGACAGTACGAAACCGTGCCGCTGGCAGTACGGGCGCAGACGCAGCGTGAACACTAAACCGCTGTTCACGGTCGCTTCATCGTCACTGCAGTAACTGAAGCGCTTTTTTTTTTTAAGTACAACGAGTGCAGCCGACGTGGAAAGGTGAAAGTATACAAAAGAAGCCGCTGACATTCTCTCAATTTTTTGTTGTCTTACCAACGGCCCCGCTGTGAGTGGCAGAACGTTCCAGCTGCCAAACAGAATGTGACAGAAGCGCAGCTGAAGTACCTGCCGTCTGTCAGCGACATCCCTAAAGAACTATGCTTGTGTGTGTTTCCACCCTTCCTATTTTGTTGCTCCATTCCTTACCTTTGTGCCCCTTACGCCTAAGTTCCTCACTGCAGGACCAAAAAAATGATCTGGTGACCCTCCCGCCTTTCACTTTGCCTTTCTCCACCCTCTCTCTTTAGTCAACGCTTGTCTGCTGCGCAGTTCTTAAAAATACGCGAAAAAAAAAAAAAACATTGGCCCTGTTGCTGCATGTTTCTGCAAATGTCATCGAAAGACGACAGTCTAGCGTGTGGAGAGAGTGAACAAGACATTTATTTGATGTTCTGCGCAAGAAAATCGGCGAGTGGTATTCTGGAGGCGCTGCGTTAGCGTGCCCCGAGCGTATAGCGAGGCGACCGAGCGCATCAAGTCACGTCACACATGAGACATGAGCGCCATCTGGCAGTTCTTTTAGAAAACAAGGCGCGTGGCTCTGAGACGGGTGTGCGCGCCCATCTCAGAGGTGATAAGGTTCACCATCTCGTCTTAGCGAAACGTTGGAAACACTCCCCGTTGCATGCAAGCGTTGCATAGTCAGCAAAGCGTCATAAGGGCTACGGTCCTTAAAATGACATGTATGCCGTTTATAGTAAAAGACGCACATTCAAAATATATACGTGTTGTTATGGTGCCCCAGACATGCGCAATAATTGCTTTTTAATTGACAGTTGCACAAGCCTGAACGCTCAACCTTGAGCAACATTGGTGGTTGCTGCAGATGGGGTCGGCCGTTTCAAGTACCAGAGACCGTTAAGAGTGGACAGACAGACCAAAAAGTTTGCGTCGAAGGCTCCCAAGAAGACTATCGTCTTTAAAAGTGCCACACGTGCACAAAAGATTGGGGCGCCTTTGCAGTTGTCATCATCGCTTCCTGAAAAGCTAATCCAGGCTGTGAAACACGAGGGCATATTCGCAACGCAATTTTATTACTTTGATTGCCGCCTTTTCGTCGTAATGCGTTTGGCAATATTGATTGCGCCGTGCGGATGAGCACCGGTACCACGGTAACTACACTATTACCAGTAACGTGATAGAAACAATGACCGATCGCGGTGGTCTATTTGTTATAGTGCTGCTCGACTGCCGGCTTGGAGGTAGCGGGATCGAATCCCGGCTGCGGCGGCCGCAATCTTGAAGGCGAAAACGCTCAAGGCCTGAGGTTAGTTTAGATTTGGGTACACGTTAAAGAACTCCATGTCTCTACTACGGCGTCTCTCATAATCGTATAGTGAATTTCGGACGTTAAACCCCAACAATTATAACAATTAATAATCTACCAAGGAGGTACATGCGTAGAAGCTGTACGGTACAGCAGCACGGCTGCCCGCAAATTAGGCCCGCCCGCATTTGCACTGTTGCCGTGAAAATAGACACAGACCTTTATTTAGATTACACACGTCGTATAGGCACACCGCGAGATAGCACAAGTCGTTTTTCCCGCGACCTCTCGCACGTATCATCATCAGTGGCGATAGCGCAAACAAGCCCTGTAGCCACTACCCACACCGTCTGCGTCGAGCGAGGCGCGGCTCTTTTTGAGTCACTTGAGTCACCAAGAAGGATCCGTCACGGGACGTTGTAAACTTCCAGGAGGGTTTGGCGACGATAAGCGCCCACGCAGAGCACAGCTGAGGACCAGTACTGATGGAATCACACTTCTCTAGAGCAGCAGAGCGCGTCGACACTGTTTGTTGACCGCGGTTTCTACCACGCGTTGGCTGTCATCTTCCCTTCACGTTTAAATTATAGCACGAGGCCTGGCATGCGGTGTGACCACGTTTTGTATCATAGCGGCGTCGGTTTCTTGCATATTATGCAGAACAGCACAGCTGCAGTGGCCAGCTAGGCCCAGGTATCCCTTTCATCCGTTCCCATTTCCCTTCTTCTACTCTTGTGTTCGGGTAGCGCTATGAATATGAATGTTGACCATTTGACAGGTGGGATATTATATGCATCGCGTTGTTTAATGTGTGAAACATTAGGATACCTATAACGAAGTCACTTTATTATGGGCAACTAGTATCTTCCAATCCGCGACGAAGGAGTGTTTCCCTTTCGTCGCAGCTGCCATCTCACGAGCGACAGGCCCTCTCCTGGAACGTACAGCCGGAATCGCACTTGTCTAGATAAATCCTCACCAACGATATGATTATACGATATATACACACAAGCTCAAACGCTAACCTGAACGATAGAACGAAGAAAGTCGAACTAGACGATAAGTAATGGGCTGTTGACAGGCGGCCCGAACATGGCACAGTTGAGTTTTGTGCCTGCACGTCCACATGGCGCGCCTTTTGTGTGCGTTTCCCGAGCCGGTGCGTTGTCTGGTTCTCCCAGTGTTCATGTTCGTAGGCCTTTTCGCCTTCTTTCACAACCGAACGAACCCTTCTCTCCGTACGCTTGGTACAAATCCCGCGACTTCCAAGCGACAGCGCGCTGGCTTGTGTGCACGCCAAAACCACCATGACCAGATCGCGACCGGCTCGTACATATCGTTCGACAAAACGGGTAAGTGCCGCACACAACACACGCGCGCACAAGTCCCCACACCGTGGTTTAGAATGCTGGCAACGCCGGAACACGAGGTCCAGCGACGGCGGGCGATTAAAAACGCTCCGTAGGTAGCGCGACGTTTCTCTGCGAGGCCATCGCCGGGCGCAAGATTATTTGGCCTCCTCTTTACGTCATACAAGCACCGCGATTCGGCCACCGGCGCGTACGGCACGACATGCTGCCGACGTGGCCTCCCATGCGCCACAGAGCATCGTATCTATGGACACAAAGCTGCACCAGACTTTCAACAAGTCGGCCTGAGATCACTCAATTCCAGTGTGAAAGAAATTTTGTAGCAACCAACTCGTAGTTGCAAACGAAACTTGTGCTCATGTCTAGTGCACAGACCTTCCCATATACGGCTCCCCGGTCGCCGCTGCAGTCTTCTCTGGCCTCTAGCAATGGATTAGGTGTTGCCATCGCGTTTTACTCTATACCGGAGATTATTTATTTATGATACCTCAAAGGCCCCTAAAAAGGAAGGGGTTTTACATGAGGGGTGGGCATATCTACAAAAACAGCTCTTCTACGATGCGTTTGAAGATGACTTGGTCGGAATAAGCACTGCCTTGGTGGGAAGGTCATTCCAGTCCCTTTGATGCCTGGTTGAAGAAAGAGGAGGCATGGGAGACAGTGTGGGCTTGAGGCGGGTATACGGTCTTTTCGTGGTTGGTCCGGCTTCAGTGGCGGTGTGCGGGAGCAATGAGATCGGCTTGGGGTGACTTGTGAAAGAATTTATGATAGAGAGAAAGGCGGGCGACTCGGCGGCGTGGCACAAGGCTGGGAAGGTTGGCTTGGGATTCGAGTTTCGACGAGCTAGAGTTGTAGGTATAGTCCGAAAAAATGAAACGTGCGGCACGATTCTGTACTGATTCGAGCATGGTAATGTGATTATGTTGGTATGGGTCCCACAGGGCGCATGCATATTCGAGCTTCAGCCTTACTCAGCAGCAGTACGTTAGAAGTTTGACTGAGGGGGGTACTAAGCGAATATTACGCCGCAGGAAACCAAGAACGCGATTAGCAGAATTTGTTAACGCTGGTTATGTGGGTGTGCCATGATAGGTCAGACGTGAGGTTAATTCCTAAGTACTTGTAGGTGTTAACAGGGGATATTAAAGAGCCACTTACTATATAATCGCGAGCCGGGTATGACTTCTTTCGATGAAAAGTGAGAAGGGAGGTTTTTGATGCGTTTAATGACATAAGCCACTTGCGGCACCAAGCTTCAATTTGACCAAGGTCAGATTGTAGGGATAAAACATCGTTGTCATTGTTAATAGGGCGGTATAGCACGCAGTCGTCTGCTAACAATCGTATCCCGGAAGAAATGTTAGTTGCAAGATCGTTAATGTATATGAGAAAAAGCAGGGGTCCGAGGACCGTTCCCTGAGGAAGCCCTGATGTAACAGGTGTGAGAGAAGAGGAGCGTTTGTTAACGTAGACAAATTGCTGACGGTTACACAGAAAATCACGTATCCAGTGAAAAAGAAGATGAAGGTTTAGGCGAGACAGCTTTAGGAATAGGCGGTTATGGGGTACTTTATCGAAAGCTTTTTCAAAGTCCAAAAATAGCACGTCAACGGGAGTGTTAGTATCAAGGCTAGAACTGATGTCATTGATGAAGAGAGCCAGTTGAGTGTCGCAAGAGAGGCCCTTCTGGAAGCCATGCTGACTGGGATGAAAGAAATTAACCGAGCTAAGAAACTTCGCAATATGTGAATGAAGAATGTGCTCCATTAATTTGGAGCATACACTCGTTAGTGAGATGGAACGATAGTTTCTCGGTGACGCTGGGTTACCTTTTTTGGGGCACTGGGATGACCTTTCCCACCTTACAGTCGTGTGGTAGGGCACTAGTGGAAAGCGATTGCTGAAATATGCGAGAGAGAATGACACTGGCGATTTGCTTTGTACTATTTAGTATTTTGGTGTTGATGCCGTCTATGTCAGCTGATGTGTATTCCAAGCAGCGAAAATGAGCTGCTTTCTATTGAGTCTTGAGGTGTTTAAAACTCTTCAATCTTGACCGCACATGCGTCCGCAAAAGCGTACCGTCAAGCAAAACAATTCTCCGAACAAACATAGACCTTCGAAAAGTCGCCAACTCGCTGCGGTTGTTCGGGTATCAGTTGAAATCAAGAAGAAATGGACATGGGCCGGGCACGTAGGCAGGATAATTGGCAGTCATTAAGGGTAACTGACTGGATTCCCAGAGAAGGCGAGCGTGTGAGGGGGAGACTGGCAGCAGCAAGCCCAGAATCGAGTCGACTGGCGGAACATGGGAGAGGCCTTTGTCCTGCACTGGGCGTAGTCAGGCTGCTGCTGATGATGAAACAAGAATTTTTCAAGTCACCTTCCTGCGTGTCTTCTAGTAAAGCAACATACCACCTAATACTTACATATCGATGTTTCGCCTCAGATATGCGTAATATTTGCTTTTCAATTGACGAACTCCACAAGTACGAACGCGGCCACGAGTTCCAAGGTGGCTGGAAGTGAGCAACCCTGGCTGCGCGCCTAAGCCGTGTGACGGACAGACCAAAATTTGTGCCCTTCAAATATCCGAAGAAACCCCATCGACATTAAAAAAAAAGAACACGCTGAGCGCGTTATGACGCACGACGAGGAACAAAATTCACCCCAGCGACGAGATCGGGCAATAAAGAAGGAAATAAAAAATCCCAGAACCGGAGAAGTCTCATAGCAGACAGCACATTGACCGGATTTCGAGAATCCGATGGAAAGGAGGCCTCAGATGAGACAGAGAGCGTAGGAAAGGGAAGGAGTGGCGAGAAGGCTACGCAAAGCCGGTCGACAAAACGCGTCAAAGCAAAAACGACGCAACAAAAGCAGTAAAAAAACAAAGACAACACTACCGGCAATTCATTTAGTTAATATAAAATAAGACAAGATGAAAAAAAAAAACGCAAGCACCGGCTACTCACCATTTTTGTTACTTGCTCTCTCGTTCACACTTTCTTTCACAGATGACTGGAAACACGCTGGGAAAAGGGAACTCCTCTTCACAAACTTTCGCACTCTCGCTCTCAAAGTAGGCGTCGCACCGCTCACACACCCGAAATAAAAAGACAACAAAAAAGAACACGGAGATTCCTATCTGTCGTTGGTACGGTCTCGCGGGAACCCACCGTTCCAGGGAATAAGAAAGCACAACTGCGTGGCCAGAAAAACCGAAAAAATAACACCCACGCCGCCGACGAACAGTGAGGTGGTTCTACATTCGAATCTTTTCTTCAGGTAGGCTGTTCGTTTTCAAACGCCGCAGAATAAAAAGGAGCTTCAGGAAAGGGTTGTAGCTGTGCCACGCCGCAACCTTACAAAAAGACCTTCCTCCCCGAGCAAAGGCTTCTTTTCTCCCGAGTGAAAAGTTTTTGGGCCTGAATTCCACAAGGCGACCTGGCACGATTTATGCGGGGAGGCGAGGCCGGCCTGACGTCAAAGCAGCAAACAAAAAAATGTCTCGGAACACCTGCAGCGTTCAAGGTCGAAACGGTGGTAGGGACCCCTCTTTTCCCGCGGTCTCTTTTGAGCAAGAAGAGCACACACCCGTTGAGTTACGTCGAATCTCACAACAAACCTTGCGAGAGCAGGTCGGGTAAGTAGACTTCTTGCGCGACAGGTCTTCGCACACCTCTTTCAATCACGATGCTCAATAAATACGACGACAAAACACACGAATCACGTATAACACGTAATAAAAACACACCAGAAACAACACCGGTGATATCACTTATTGCAGTACTTCTGCGCCGCCGACTTAACGAGAAAAAAGTGGACGGGACGAAGCTTGCGAGGTAACGGCGGTGGGTTTCTCTTCAGAACCAAGTAGATAATCCGACTTTGTGAGTGCAGTAGATTTCTTCCGCGTAGATAACAGTTTCCCCGAGGTCTTCTTCCAAAGAAGTCCGGCGTAAGTCTGGTTCCAGCCTTGGCAGTAGTACGAAGAATGTGAATGAGGAGGCGATGGGTTTGATGACTTCGGGAACGAGTACGCCGTGGACGAAGCGTTAGATCCCTGGGGGTGGCGGGCTATTTAGCTCGAAGACACAGGCGTAGAGACGACTTGTGACGATGGCCTTTTGACTCACGAGGACCGGAGTTGGGAGATGAAGAAGGAAGAGGGCGGCGAAGTGGTTGGCGCGCACCTACGAAGTTTTGTGACCGAGAAACGCTCGCTTGATCCGAAGAAGAAACAGTGACAGAAGAGATGACGGGGGAATGGAGTGGGGGAGAAATAAAAGGAGAAGCGGCCACAGCAGCGAAGTGCTTGGCGCGCACGGACAGGAAAAACGGAGTCGAGGCAGCAGACGAAAGTGTGCGCGGGCGGCGCGCGCAGCGCGTCCGGTCTAGAGGGTAGACGCGATTGCGACGAGAGCGCCGCGTAGCGCAGACTGCCGCAGGGCGCGTAGACAAAGAGGAGAGAGAGACGCAACGGAAAGCGAGGCTGCGCGCCACTACCACCACTAGCCTCGACGACAGGTGCTTGGAGCGCGCGGGCGTCGTGCCCTCTCGACGCAACCTCTTTCCTCCTCGAAGGTAGAGTGTCACGCTTTCTCCATCAGAGGAAGAGCAGCAAAAACGAGAGGAGGGTGAGAAAGAGCACACGAGATCCCGCGCCATTGTACGAGAGGAGCGTGCATCGCCCGTCACGTGATGCAAAAAGTACGCGCGCAACATAAAGCTACAAAGAAATTGCGCGCTCTTGCCGTTGCTGCAACAAGCGCGGCACCACGACGCAGCTCGCAGCAGCGTCCGGCGCGCGCCAGAGCCTCGATTACTTCGTGCCGGCGAGGACCTTTCTTCTTTATTGTTTACTTGGCGTCGTTATCGTTGCGCGGGGCCCCCCCGCCTTCTTCCCGGCAGCGTTGCAGAGACCGCTTTCTCTCTCCTCCACCGCCGCCATTCAAGTGCCGCCGCCGCTGCTATGGCTCGAAGGAGCGCGCGCAACCTTGAAAGCTCCCGCGAAATGACGGCTTCAGAGGCGGGCGATGCGCCCTCCCCTCGGCGGCCCGGCTTCGCAGCGTTTCGTTCTTCATCATCGCGCACGCCGGCGTCGTCCTCCGCCGAATGCTCCTCTTCCTCGGCAGACTCGTCCCGTTCCGCTTCACACGGCGCCCCTGCTGCCATTGGTCGGCCGAGAAAGCAACCAAACAGGAGCAGCAGCAGCAGGTCCAGGAATGCGGAGAGGGAACGACCGCCAGAAGAGCGGGAGGCGAGGGAGGAAGCAGCCTGTTTTCGCGGGGTTCTTTTCTCTTCATCAAATGGCACTTGTTGCCGCCAAAAGAAGACGCAGACTCCGTCGCTACGACTTCCAAGAGCACGCCGGGCAATGCTTTCCTAGCCATCAGCACTGAGTCACGATGATGTGTGCGTGACAATCCAATGCCCCCCCCCCCCCCGTCAATGTTCCGTCGTGGCAGCCCTAATTACGTGGGCCATTCCAGTGAGGCTATGGATTCTTGCCTCCCTACACCCATTCCCTTTCTCGCTTATCGTGTCTGGTAGGCGTTCCCGCGTCGAATACTCGAGGGCTGTCTCTTCCCATTGTTCGGTGGATTTTGCTTGCTTGAGTTCTTCGACGTCTTCAAAGACTTCCAAAAGAGTTGGAACTTTCGGGCGTACCCCAGACAGTTGCGGCGGTCCTGCGTCTATTTCTCCTCGAGCCGAGTCTTGAAGGTGCTTCGTTCGATGCACAGAGGTGTTCCACTCGTCTATCGCTCTTATCTAACGAAACACCTGGGTGGTTGTTTGAGAGCGATCTCCCCGTAGTTGAAAGTAATTAATTCAGCGGGTTAAAGGCTTCACGACAACAAGCAGACATGCAGGCAGTTACCCTCCTTCCTAATCAAGTACTGCCTCGATTATTCTAGGGGGCAGCGCTTAGCTGCTATATTACGTGCATTTTTCGGACCCATCGGAGCGCTCGAAAACGACCTGTCGAATTTACCATAAGATCCCGCACACAAAATTCGTCGTTAAAGTTCGCACCATGCAGCCCGGCTTTAACATCATCGCAGCAGCCGTCAGTTACTTAGCGGCGTCTTTTGGAGCAAATGTCATTCGCTGAGTGCGAACGCGACGGCGGTCTTGACAAGGCACCTCGTAGCAAAACGGATTTTGAGAATATCAGCCTTATCAAACATGACTTGCGAACAGTTTGGAAAGGGTCGCTTGCACAAAAGATCGCACAGCTGTTGGATCAAACTGATCCTCGATCAAAAGAAGAGAGAGAGAGACGAAAATTTAAAACTGTCACGCGAAATGCGAACTCAGTCGGACTGCTGGGAGAAACAAATAAAAAAAGTGCGCTCATCTATCGGTTCAAGGAACGACGTTGCAAGATAGATGTGTAGGTGGCTTTCAGTGGCCCTGAATATCAGGTTCAAGGGAATGCCACTTCAGCACAACTGAGTCGACAGAACCGGAAAATTAAGCCGCACAATCGAGCATAAAGGAAACGAAAAATCCGTAAAGAGAACAAGCTCCTCCCGAGTAAACCATCGCATTAACGAGTTCGCAGGAATTTCTTCAAGTTTCTTTCAAGTTTCTTTCAACATTTCAAGTTTCTTTCAACATTTCAAGTTTCTTTCAACATTTCAAGTTTCGTAAGTAAGCACAACGAATGAAGAAATGTATAAATAATATGCATGGGTACAAGCGAGGTATCTTAAGCCAACATCATGCCTCATTGCCACGCCTCTTGTCTTCATGCTGCCTTCCGGCACTTTTTGCGTATACTTACACAAACCACCTTCTCACGATTCAACAGTAGATCCTCAACCGATCAAGCGCGGATACTACGAAACAAAGCGATTGCCACGTCACCTAGTATCAAACGATATTCGTGTCATAACGAATTATCGTTTATAACGAAACCACCTGGCCACTGTTCCGCCGTAAGGTGCTATACACTTACAACGCACTGCCGGATACTACAAAAGCATTTTCGTGTTTGGCCGCGTTCACACTGAGCATTCCGGCCACCGAAAGTGCTCCGAATCCGGTTCGGCGGCGGCGAGATCCGCCGAAAGGACCCTCTCCGCGCCGATCGCTCTCGGACCGATTTTTGCGGCGTCTGCCGCCGAATCGGTCGCCGCGGACCAATAAGAGCGCTAGTCAAGGAATTTTGAAAAATGGCGGCCAAGCCCTACTCACTTGTTATGCCGCAGTGCACGTAACTGAATGTTGAAACCAATGGGAGCTTAACCTACTCTGTGCCTACTTCGCCTCCGTATTTCGTGAAAGAGGTGACCGAGCTTGCTGTTGGCGTGACCGAGCTTGTTGCGGTCTTGCAGAGCAAAACGAACCCACCAACGCCGCTGGCGTCGGTGGTTTTTCTGCTCTTCGTGCATTACAAGACAGCCACTTGCCAGCAAAGTAAGCAGTACTGTCTTTTCTTGCTTCTTGCGTACGAGAATCGTCGAAGTATACACCACCGGATAGCGTAGTAGCGTTTGCGAGCCGCGACAACAACCGGGTGACAGCGCATCCATCCCGCGTTCGCCCCGTAGTAGATGGCATATTCGGCGGCGCGGGGCGCGTCCAGTGCGAACGACGCTGCGTTTCCGCGGCAGGGAAATTCCGGTCGCTGTAGAAAGTGGATGTTTCAGTGTGAACTAGGCTTCAGACAAGTCCAACTTGTCACTTCTCAGCGCATGAGACGTACGTATTCATCTGACGCGTAGCGGTGCCCTCACTGCCCTCCCTAAAAAAAGGATCATGCCTGTCACGCACAGCCTCGGGTTCACTTCCCGACCCGAAAACCAGAACTTTCTAACGTGTGTCCTATTACCCAATGGAGATAAAATTTCGCGAACAAATACAGCGTTCAGTGCTCTTTATGCACTTACTTTGTACACGCAGCAGCCACAAATTCGGCTATAGCAAATGTGGAAAAATATATGGTATTTAAACATACAACAATGCAATAGCAGTAAGAAATAAATCGCTTTACAAGGCATTCGCGTACATTAGCGAGTAAAGCATTTGATCTGAGCCCTATCAGAGAATACAAACAAAAACCAAAGAAACTGTACAATCACAAGTGTGAACAGTGCTACGGAAGAATATTTCGAGCATGACATTGTCGATTAATATTAGACGGGGATAAAAAAATGAAACTTACTCCTGTGGCGAACAAGGAGGTGAATTAATGATTAGTGGAGTTTTGTGGCGCAGGGGTCAAGAGAACGAGGGGAATTCAGATAATTCTGTAGGTATCCCAGACTTTCGAAATGGGCCATGTTACCTTGCACCCTCCAAATATAAAAAGAAATACCGTCTACCTCGAAGGCGTAGGCAACGTATATACTGACCCCGCGATTACCCAGAAAGGCCCACAAAAGTAAAGAAATGGGAGAGAAAGAAACCAGCACCGCAACGGATGAAAACACAGCGCAGTAAAACCAGGATGACAAAAAAAAAGAAAATTCCGCTGTGGTTATCCTTTTTGCATAGGGCAGCAAGTAAGCCATCATCTCAGTGCGCTCTCCGGAAGAAAGAAATCTAGTTATATTGGGTTTATTGGCGCAAGAGCGACTCAGGCTAAGCTGCGCCGAACACAAGGTACCTACCTAGTGATAGTATATACATTTTAACCCTAAAGCTGATAGAGGAACCCACTTTCTTTTAGGAAATTAATAATGCTAGACAGTGGAACAAGTGAATCATTTCCTAAAATTTGATTCGGGTGTACCGGTGTGTGGTGTTTGTATAGTGCTCTGAAATGCTTTCGTCTTTCTGCTTCAATGTATACACACGTGATTAGAATACGTAAAACCGTTAATGGCTGTTGACATTTTTGACTATCCGGCAAATCATCTCTTTTAAGCAAAACAGTTTTAAGTGAGGTGAGTGTGCGTATCGCGGAGTCGGCATAGGATGACCTCAATGAACTGTTCTTGTTTAGCACATGACTTCCATTCGCCCAATGTGGGCTTCACCAAATGCACTTTATTACTTGTGCAGGAGTCCCATTGTTTCTGCCATTTTGATGATAATGCTACACGAGTAGTCCGTAGGCTATCTTTAAGGGGAATCTGCTTAACTGGTGTCTGTGCTGCTAAAGACGCACATTCGTCCGCCTTTTAGATTTTAGATTACCCTTTTTTTTTTCGCAACCGGCAATCACTGCAAGAAAAGGAGCAGTCAGTGAAGGCCGGTCTTGAAGTGCAAGCGTCCGCCCTTTGACAGAGCGACCGAGGAAGGAAAACTCGACAGGCCCGCAGGCGTGGCTGCCCTTTGGTATCAAACAAAATTAGTACAGACCCCAATGATTAGACGTGTTTGGTGCACAATAGTCTTGTATTGTTTTTGCTGAGATCGGTATGAACACGTAAAAGAAGAAAAAAAAACGTGAGCAAGCAACCTGTCACCTGCCTTTCTTTGACTTCTTTACATATACGTCCTTTTTGTTTGTTCACGCTCAAACTGACTCGCGAAAAAGCAATACAATTTAGTTCACCCGTAGACTTGACCATTTGCCTTTTGGGGGCTAACTATACACGGACTGGCAAAGGTGGTAGCCAGACGTCGATCTAATGAACGCGGATAGAGCGAACTATCGGTTATAACATATAAAAAAATGAATAGTCTTGCCATTAATGCAGTGTCACGATTATACGCCCATAAAGAAATCCACTTTCGTGAATAAACATTCATGAAGAAAATGTCCACATATATCATCATTCGTGACTATTGATATGCGTAATAACACATGTGCGGATGTGCAATATCCGCAAAGCTTTAGCTCCACCATAGAGATAAGCTGTCGCGGAGTAATAATAGCTTGTATACTGCAGCCAACGAGCACGGCAATCCGCAAGACCAGATTTTTCCGTAAGCAGAGTGCGTTAGTCTGACCCTTAACTGTTTAACGTTTACAGATACCGGTGACAGCAGCACAGAAGGGGGAAACTGCAAAAAGGATTTCGAGTAGCGGGGGGTTCCTCAACGCGAACGGAAATCAATGCACGCGGGTTCGACCGAATTCGGCTGCGCAACAGCGGGTCTCGCTCACGTACGTCCACCTGTGCGCTATTTCGCGAGGTGTTTGAAGCGTAGCTGTCGGCGCTGGCGCGAGGGAAAACGAAAAAAATCGGGCAGCGAATAATACTCTCGAATCGACGTCCCCCACAACACCTAGGAACTGCGGCGGTCGCTTGGTTTCCTGAATGAAACCATATCAGCGCCAAACGCGTGGCGTATTCAATGCGTCACCTATCCGCCACATCGTTCCACGCATTTTTACGCGAGAGATAGAAAGAAAAAAGTACAGTACTTACACCGACGTCAAACGGCGCTGCTATGCAAGGTCACTTCTCATCGCGATCAGGCTTACGTCTGCATCATACTCGACCGGGATTAGGCTGTAACATGCAGCAGGTGCTAACACCAAAGTCACACGGCGCATTTCCGACCGCGAGTAAGGTGAATCTGGACCGGATTTTTCGACCACGATCAGCAAAAAGTCCGTTGCTACACGAGTTCAAAATAATATGTATCGAGCTTCGCGCAGACGTTAGTCAAATCACCATTGGCGAAAAAGATCGCTACTGTTGTATCCCTACTGGGTCTGATCGCGATCAGACGTGGTCGCGAAGTAGCACCTGACCGGGATCGTACCTGATCACTACAGGAATCACCCGTACGACACCAGTATTACATCACACCTGTGTCACGCGGGCACTTTCAAGCGCGATTAGGGCGTATCCGTAACTGATTTTCCAATTGCAATCAGCAATCGTCACTGCTACACAACTAGTCAGCGTAGAGTTTGGTGTAGACTTCGGTCAAATCGCGACCGTCTCGATACTGATCGGGCATGCTCACGATTATAGAAGCGACCGCGCAGCAGCAGCTGATGCAAATCGGCCCTGACCGTGACTGAGCGTGTGGGAGCAGTACTGGTGGTCCTCGATGCATCCTCGATGAAAAATGCTCCTCAGAAGGTCTTTGTGACGTAGTCGTTAGCCTTTTTGAGCAACTTGAACGAGATGCCATTGACAGCAAGAAACGTATCAGTCGCTTTTTGCGAGAACAGGTGGCGTTGCTTGGAAAACAACGATTGGAGTATTCCTCCGAAAGTATGGTGGTTGCTTGCATATTGCATACCATATCTCCACACGCCTACAAATTTCTCAGGGGTTCAGGTTTTTTTGCCATGCCACATCCCAGTACAACACCTCCTAAAAATTTTAGGAGGTGTTGAATAAACACACTCTACAAAGCTATACTTTTCCTCACAACCACACAAAGCAGACGGACGCACACTCGCATTAGACCCAAGACAAATCAATTTTCTGGGCGACTCACAGAGAGTTCCGGTTCGTAATTGCCTTCATTTTGCTCCTGTAGGGGGAGAGAAAAACAAACGCGTAAGAATTCGCCACGTTATCACCTAGTAAAACAAAGAAAAGTATCTTAGTGACGTATCTACGCGCTCCTATTATGCGTCAACATGGAGTCCTATAGGACTCTCTGGGCTGTTAACATGCATGACTCTCCAAAATTGCACCACCGAGGCCGTGACGTCGGCATTAGGGCTCCCGTGCATGCAACAAACCAGAGAGGAGGCAATCCTCTCCGTTGAAAATGACTTACGAAACTGCATCAAGAAAGGGGGGAGAAAGAGGGAGCATCACGTGACAATCTCAACGTCTACGCACCTCGTCCACGAGGGCTCTCTGGGCGCCGCCGTAATCCTCCCCTCTTGAGTGTTGATTGCATAACACCCAAAAATTGCACTGCCGAGGCTGCTACGTCAGAATTTTGTACTTCCGTGCAACAGCCGGGGGAAAAGTTGATCGTTTTCTTCGTTGGAAAGGCTTACAACCGAATAACACTGGAGAAATCCGAGGCAATTCCTCGTCAAAGGTCGTGCCTCTGCACGAGGAATTAGTAGTCATTTCTCGAGCGGACGTACTCGTACAATTACTAGTAATACATTTACTACTATCAAAATGCCCTATACTCAACTTAGCGTCTGTTCGTTCTGCTTAAATATGCCATTCTTTCCTTCATAGAGTCGGCTTTGATACTTATAGCACAGCTCTGCGTTCCGGGAAAAATGCTTTCCCCCTATTGGAGCGTAGCCAAGACTCGCTTTTCACAATTTGTTGCGCGTCTAAGAAGAAATACGAAAGAGGCAAGCACTGCGCGAGCATGCGTGACGCGGCGCTCTGAAAACGTGCATAAATTGGAAAGGGATAAGTGCGTAAATGCAAGACAAGGGTTTTTTTTTCCTCTTAGAACGACTACGGGTCGGGCATGACCGGAAAAGGGGCACCCTCCTCCACTCACTGGCTTCCAGAGTGCGTATAGTGAGAACAGTGAAAGCGCTTGGCGAGAGCCTGGCAGCGAAAATGTAAAAGAACACGCAATGAACGGTTCGGGCAATGTGGCGCGCGAGCCAAGGGAGCACGCGCACCCCCTGTGGCGGCGAGCTTTTCGTTTCGTCGTGAGCCGGCGGCAGCGGGAAAGAAAAGCAAACCGTGCGGGCAGCCACAGTCGCAACAGCGGGGGCTGGCTGGATGCAGAACCAGTCTCGCTCGCGTATACAAGACGGCAGGGCGCTTCGCTAGACCCACGCGTACGTAAACACGAACATCCAGATGACGGGCCGTCGGCGGCCCAGGCACAAGACCAAAAACCGAGAAAGCGTTCGCGCACTAGCGTGGCATGACTGAGGCGCGCAGATATCGGCGGAGACGCTCGCTGCCAGGCGGAGATGCGCGGTATTCAAAATAAACAAGCTCGGGATACTGCAGCATGCGCGGCGTTGGCGGGTGCAACGAGCGAGCTCCCAAGGGCAACCATCGGGACGGAGCATCACCGGACGCCACGCTCACTTTTGCAAGAGGGCACCTCTGTCGCGCCCCTCAACGAGCACCGTTCTTGCTACCACGGAAAAGCCACACCCGTGTACAGTTATCAGCAATTAATTTGACTTAAAGACTGCACACACACGCACAGGCTAACACACCCGCGCACGCCGTGTGAGAGAAGCAGCGCTTCAGGGAAATGGAATTCAACAGTGAGAACGCTCGAGATCACTAGAGGAAGGAAAACAAGTTTGGGGAGCGGTCTCTACGCCGAGAAAAGGAATGCACAAGAAAAATTTTAAAACAAGACAGAGGGGTGAAAAATGAGTAAAGCCTTAACGGACAGCGATATCTCAAGAGCCAGAAGCTGCTCGCATCAATAATTATGATGTATCGTCGCAAGGCCCGTTCAAAACGGGACGTCAGAAAAATAAACGGCCGCGACACGCAGATCAGCCACGTGTTAATTGAGAATTCTGAAATGCCAATTTGCCAGAGCATCAATTCCGTTACAGTAGATTTCTTTTATTGCAAGTTTTGCGTCCCAGGTGGTTAGTCCAGGCAGACAGGCTACCTGCCATTTCTAACGGCCGCCAGCGTCAGAGGAGCTGCTTGTAAAGCCCAACTCAGTCCGTCTAAAACGACGCGAATGCACTGAATGAAAACCCGAAAAAAAAAAATACCCGCTATGCGGCCGTTTTTGTCCATTTGCGCCCCAAAAAAGCAACCTCGCCTGGCGCGCAGACCAGCGGCGGAGGCCTTGCGGGATACGATATAGCCAGCCGGTCCCCCATAGGAAGACCAGGCGCTTTTTTAGGCCTAGTGGCGCACGCCCATTTTCGCAGCCGCCGGCCCGCAAGGAGCAGCCTCCGGGCGGCTATTACAGCGATCGGCAGCCAGCCCTCCTGCGTAGAAGTGTAAACAAGGCCGAGGTCCACCACTTCTCCTACCAGACGCCCAGCCCCGCGGTCTTTTCGGAAAGAGCCCGAAAATATCCCCGATCGCGCGGGAGCCAGCCGCCCGCTGTGGCGTCCGCATCTCGCAGAGCCGCGAGCAGCGTAACCGATCGACGGAGCCAGGGTAAACAATCATCAACCGGACAGAAATAACAACCGACCACAGGAAAAGGAAAAAAATAAACGCAATGTGAAAATTGCCGCCAACACACGCCGTCGCTGCATGGAGTGCAGACTACGTATACTCAACACGCTCCTTCTGGGCCCGACTGAATGCCCAGACGACAGGGCGCTAGCCTTTTTGAGCAACATTCCCTCGGCTCCTTTCTCGAGATTTCCCCAGATGTTATAATAATCTAACGTGGTTGCTTGGACGAGTTGGTACGACATGATTCACTTAAAAAACAGCCACAATAACGAGGGACAAAAGAAAGAAGGAGACAGACAGCGGCACTGACTTACAACAAGATTTATTTCCTAGAACCGCACAATAATAATACCTAGAATTTTATGTGCCATAACCACGACACGATTGCGACGAACACGCCACAGTGGAGATTGGTTGATTGATTGATGTGTGGGGTTTAACCTTTCAAAACCACCATATGATTTCGAGAGACGCCGTAGTGGAGGACTTCGGAAATTTCGATCATCTTGGGTTCTTTGACGTGTGCCCAAATCTGAGCCCATGGGACTACAGCATTTTTGCCTGCATCGACAATTCAGCCACCGCAGCCGGGATTCGATCCCGCGACCTGCGGGTCAGCAGCCGAGTACCTTAGCCACTAGACACGCTGCAGTGGAGAGCTCCGGAAATCGCGTTTTCTTTAACGTGCACTGATATCGCACAGAACACAGATTTCTACTCTTTTCGCATCCAACGAAACGCCGCGCCCGGGATCGATCTCACGCCGCCTCCGGCTCAGCAGTCGAGCGTCACCGACCCACAACGGCGGACAGCAACTTAATCGAAGCACAACTGGCTTCCAGCATTTTCGAAGACATCAAAACGCAGCAACCGAGGCTGGAACTCGATGCAATGACCTTCGGGTTAGTAGTTGTACACTATAACCACTACAGACCACAGCAGCGGGTTACTTAGCATGCGGGAGGCTACCTAGAGCTGGAGCGGACGAAATTCGCAAACTAATTTTCTTTTTTTTTTCGAGCCCACACATTTTCCCTAGAATGCACCTCGAGAATATTCGCAGAAAACCCGACCGTTCTTGAAAGCCTTTTCAGAGGATTCTCTCCCGCGCACTCGCCACGGTCCATCAGTGACCGTACCACACGGTGGACACGCACGCATCATCAGAAACCCATCTCGCGGAGGAGCCGCCGTCGCCTCCCACGCTGTCCACGAAAGAAATAGCGCCGCAGCAAGAGGCAGCAGTACACAATGAACACAGCAGGCGTCGCCCACTATACGCGCTATGGAGGGGGGCACTGTCCGAGAAGAGCTTTAATACCTGGGGCAGATCCTTCCACCACTCCCGCCATCTACATTCTACGTTACTTGTGCCTCACCTGGACGCAACTTCTGCGACGGTTGGAAGACGACGCATTGTCGTTGGTTCTTTATACGGCTGCGCGAGCAGCGATGGTATAAAGAAAAGAAACATTCGTGATCAAACACGCCGTACATCTGCGATATTCGAACCATACTGATAAAGACGTGTCTACTTCAGTAGAACACTAATACCGCCTGTACGCGCTTGGGACCAGCTTCGCCACGTCGGCAAGGAATGTAGCGTGTCTCACAGCGAGACCACGGCATAGCCTCGACTCTGGAGGGACGTAGGCACGGTTTGAGTGGACAGGGCCAGTGGATCATCCTGATATGCCCGCCGCGTTGTTGGAATTTTGTCAGACTAACATGCACAGTGTTGGACTATTTCGAGCACCGATTTCGTGAATTTCGGTGGACGATCACTTTCGCTCGCAGACCACGCTTAACTGCGACCCCCCGCCACGAATTCCTGCTCGCTATCTAAAGAGTCAGTGGCACAAGGACAAAGGCGCAGACGATATCTTCCAGTGCCCATCGGCACAGAGTTTACTAAAATTAACTAAAGGGGACTCTGGCGCTGCGACCGTTCAGCGACCATGGGAACGATGGGTAGTAAGCACATTTGCCAAGTCTTCGTACTTGCGGCTTCGTTTATTGCTGGTTACGATTTTGTTTTGAAGGAAAGAACGAACCCTTCTGAGCTTTGCGACTCGATTCGAAAGGATAAGCCTAAAACAACAAGGCGGTGAAGCGCAACCGCTGAACTTTCGTTGATTTTCTGTTTCGTGAGAAAACAGCTCCAAACTCACGGAGGAAGAAAAGACAGGATGGGAAACTCGGCTCCCTTTTGCGCCGCGATTGTGTCACCTCGAAGAGTGACAGCGAACGCCGTGACAGCGTACCCACAGAACCGCGCCACAACTGCAGACGCGAGAAGCCTGGTCTCCTTGCTTGCACGCTTGTGCTCGCTGCTCAGTGCATAGCTCAGATACACTCGCTAAATGAGACGGCAAAACATTTCAATGTGTTTTCGATAAGTTAGCCAGAGCGCTTTGGGTGAGAGACCACACCGCGATGGTTTCACGAGGGTGTCCACAAGCGGTGAACAGGTTCGCTTTCACTCTTTCACCTTGGCATGCGAGGGTAGATACATTATTTGTGGGAACATGGCGCACAATACGCACTAATCCGGAAAAAAACACAAAAAACATACCGCGGAGCATATTACTATCTCTCGCTTCCATATTTCAAAAAATGAAAACTTTTACCGCCTCCCCTCCTCCATAAAGAACAAGAAAACGGTTTTTCTCATGTGTCTGTGCTCTACCGAAGTTTGTTTTATGTTGGAACTAAGCGATAATCATTCGGTCATGCCAAGCTACAACAACCAAACACGTAAGGCTGACAACCACGCTTTATTTGCAATGTAGCTTAGCTGGAAATTTGGAAGTTGGTGAAATGTTCGCCGAAGACTATTGACTCATGACCAGTATCCTCCACCTTCGATCGTTTGGCGCTGCTTTTATCGGCGATTTCACTGATGTTGCGGCAAAAGTAAGCAAAACCTCTGTTCGAAAACGTAACGTGTCGCAACAGGGAGCCACAAGAACCTTCGCTGGGCACGGATGTCCGGAAATTCAAACTTAGCGTAGTGTCTCGCCTGCCGACCGTTCCGCTGCGAAAATAATTTTCCTAGACGTAGTCGCTTTCTTTCCATTGTAGGTCTCTTTTTCATACAGCCCTCGCGCATTCTCGTTGCCATTTTTCGTCAGACAAAGCGTTCAAATTTCGAGCATTTTTTTTTAACGCAGTATCGATTGACAGCTCGAAGAAAGAAGCAATATCCACTCTTCCGTTGAATCGGCTGTTGTCGTCTGCTCAAACTTGCTTCAGAAATGTCTGTCTTTCGTTTCCGCGCAGTGGTTTTGTAGGACGTTGTTATATCGAAGAACGTGCAATACCTATGCTCAATCTACACAATGAGCGATTTTAGGCACGCGCCTAGCTATGATTACAGATCGTCTACTTAGATCGGCTCCCGTTTCTGTTAATGTTTTCGTTAGGATTTTTGTGGTGCTGTGCTCGAGCTACGTTTCATTCGACACAGTTTCTTCTGGGGATCACGTCGATACCAGACTTTTTTCGGTGAGTGGTCCTTTTGCTGAATTATTGGAACTTTTCTTGTGGAACGCGCCGCGGCTCGGCTAACCCTACCGGGCTCAGGCTAGCGTCGACGTAGAGAGGCGGGAGAAAAGGGGCAACATGCCCGAAGTAGCGATGGTGGAAGGAGAGGAAATCTCTCACGAAGAAGCCAATCACCCGGGTTGGACGACAGCGCTGGGCAGGAACAAGAAAGCTCGTGTAGAAACGCCAGTTTCCGCGGGCAATGCATCACATGTGGGCTCGAAGGGAGGCCGCCGCACGGCAGCCCCGCAAGGTGCAACGAAGCGCCTCGCAGCTGCATCGAGGCTCCCCCGGCTGCCGAGGGACCACATACGAATTATCGTCAGGCCGAGGGACGGACTTGACGTCAGAAAAGCAAGCCAAATTAGGCTCGCACAGGCTATTGCCATGGCGGCTGCTCTTGCCCCGGAAGAGACGGAAGGGGACATCGTTTGCCCAGACATCGCCCAGAACATTCTCGTAGTCTCCACACCGGAGCAGAAGAACGCAAACGCCGCGATCCAACAGATTCGGATAAGCGAAGGAATGTACCATGTGGCGGCATATGTCGCCGCCCCCGATAACACCTGTAAAGGTGTTACGAGAAGGAGTGGACACTGACATCAGCGAGGCCCAGCTCCAAACGATGATCGTCAACCAGCGAAATCCGAAGGCCCTAGAAGCCAAAAGGATCAAGAACACCACCACTGTGGTAGTGCTTTTCGACGGCATGAAGGTACCAAACTATGTCATATGCGGCGTCAGCATGCTGCGCTGCACGCTCTACAAGCGCCAAACCGACGTGTGCTACGTGTGTGGAGGACTTGGTCACAGGGCCGATGTTTGCCCCAACCCCAACGAGAGGGTGTGCAGGGGCTGTGGGCTCGTGTCTCCACCCGACGATCACCAGTGCTCGCCGAAATGTGCCCTTTGCGGAGGCCCACATCCGACGGCGGACAGAACATGCAAAGAACGCTTTCAAGTTCCTTACGTCGTGCGACGGAGAAGACGACGGCGCCGAAAGCGCGTCAAAAAGTCTCAGCAACAGCTGGCCGAAGAGGACCGGTCAAAGGATTCCAGCGTGGCAAGTGCTCCCAGACAGGGGCGTTCCGTCACGCCGGCTGGCCGCCGCGCGACCGCTCCAGGGGCCGCGCTCGCACCAAAGGGCGCTCTTGCTCCCGGGCACGAATCCAGCAAGTACCTACCTGGGCGGATCGAGCCAAGCCGAAGCCAGCGGCGCCGCCACCAGATGTAACGCGGGTACATTGCCAGAGCATAGGGAAGACCCCAGGGTAGCTAAGTTGATCCAAGAGAATGCATGCCTTAAGGCAGATTCAACAGCTGAGGGCTGACCTTGAGTCGTTCCGCAAACATTACTCCTCGCAGGGTGAGAGACAACAGATTCCCCCACCAGGGGACGTGCAGGCGCGCTCGGGAAAACGTAGGGCCTCACCCCCCAAAGGGAAGTGGGATGCTATGGAGACAGAATCCAACAGCAAGGCTCTGGAAAGCATGCAGCAATCGATTAAACAACTGGCTGATAGCATGACTACCCTACTGAAAAGGGTGTCGTCTCTTGAAGGTACACATGCAGCGCTAGCTACGGGTAGCTCGCCTTCGATAGGCCCGAACAGGGCACAGTCGCCTGCAGGCGCGGTAACAGTCAACCCGACAGGAGATTGGCTGTCTCAGAACAGTAATTATGGCGGACAACACTAATGAACTGGTCGTGTGGCAGTGGAACTGTGCCAGTTTCAAAAGGCGCAGGGCTCCACTGCTGCACTTTATTGCTTCTCAGGCGGTCAAACCGCACGTAATTATGTTACAGGAAACTCTCGGTGATGCGCTAACTTTCCCGGGCTATCGAGTCGTCTCGGTGCGCGAGCAAGGGAAGCGCGGTTTGGCAACCTTGGTCGCAAAAAAGTGCTCCTTTGAAGAACACAAACTACAGCTTGGCAACAGCAAGGCTGAGGTCATTATCCTCGAAATAATCCCCAACAGCTGGCTCAATAACAGCGTATTCCTCCTGAATGTGTACAGCTCGCCGTCGGACAAGCGGCAGGGGTTCGCTTCGATAATGGCAAAAGCAGTGGCTCTGGCCAGGGGGGCCCCCATAGTGGTAGCGGGAGACTAATGCTCCGCACGACGCTTGCGGATACGCCAGACAGTCCCCCAAAGGCAACAACCTCCTAAAGGCCGTATCTAGCTGTTCTCTTGAATTGATTACGGACCCGCAATACCCGACAAGAATTGGCGCATCGGTGGTCCGAGACACAACTCCAGACTTGGCGTTCGTCAAGAACGTCGCCGGAGCAGGGTGGCAAAATTTGCAAGAGAATCTAGGTAGCGACCACTTCATAGTGGCTATTACCCTAGCAGTCAATGCAGCTCCCCCCAGGGAGTTTAAAGTAACGGACTGGGATGCCTTTCGTAAATTGCGGAAGGAGGACCAGGATGAATACGACAGCTTAGACAGCCTCTTTTCAAGGCTCAAGGAGGATGCTAATGCTGCGACCAAGGTTATCAAAACGAACCTGAGGGTTGATCGGATGGATGCACGCCTCGCGCATCTCTTAGAGGCTAAGAATTCCATCCTGTCCCTGTGGAGGACGCAAAGGCTCAATCGCCGACTTCGAAAGAAAATTGCGCAACTTAATCGCGAGATCGAAGCCTACTCTATTGAACTCTCCAAACAGCAGTGGAATGAAGTATGTTCTTCGGTTGACGGACAGATGAGAGTGGGGGCCAAATGGAACCTCCTCAAACAATTACTTGATGAGTCGCAGTCGAAGGGAAATCAGCGATTGGCTATTGACAGAATCGTTCACAACCAAAAAGCGAAGGGAGTGTCCGAAAAGGCCCTCCTGAAGAGGTTAGCGGACAGCTATCTTCCGCTGGGCCCTTCCGGCGATGCGGACTATCCGCATTACAGGGGTGGAATGGTGGCGGAGCTGGACGCACCTTTCACTGAACCAGATATCTGTAAGGTCCTCCACGAGCTCAACGGACGCTCTGCACCGGGCCCGGATGGAATCTCAAATAAGCTCTTACGTACCTTGGATGGCAAATCCATCGAGAAGCTTACCGAGGAAGTCAACAAGATCTGGGAGACGGGGCACGTCCCCGAGTCCTGGAAGACAGCTTCGGTAGCGCTTATCCCAAAGCCAGGCAAACCTCTGGCTTTGGAGAATATGCGACCCATCTCGCTTACGTCCTGCGTAGGCAAGATGGCCGAACATGCGATTCACCATCGGGTATCCGAGTACATAGAAAGCAGAGAGCTATTTCCACACAATATGGTAGGATTCAGATCTGCACCATCCACACAGGACGTGATGCTCCTTATCAAAAGACAAATCATTGACAACACCAGGGATACTAGAGGCATACTAGCTCTAGACCTAGCCAAAGCTTTTGATAATATCTCGCACCAGTTTATGCTTGAGGCGATTTCGGTTATGGGTCTAGGGCAACGGTTCCACGCATACGTTAGGTCTTTTCTCAGGGATCGCAGGGCTACCATTAGGATCGGTCAAATCCAATTCACGGAATTTACCTTGGGTGCGAGAGGCACCCCACAGGGGGCAGTTATCTCTCCTCTACTCTTCAATATTGCCATGAAGGGCCTCTCGGAGCGACTCGCTACGGTGCGCGGGGTTAACCATGCTCTCTACGCGGACGATATCACCGTGTGGTGCATGGGAGGGTCCGACGCCGGGGTAGAGCAGGCGCTCCAAGAGGCATTAGACATCACGGAACTTTCTAGTCGGTTCGGGCCTGAGCCTGTCATCGGCAGTCTGAATTGCTACTATACAGACCCACCCGACAAGGACTGAGGAACCTCACTCCTTTAAAACAGATTCCCATAGCTTTATACATACGGGATGGGCAGAAAATACCCAGGGTGGACTCCATCAGGGTCCTCGGACTCCTGCTAGAGTCCAAGGGGGGCAACTCACGAACTATAGCCCGCATCACCTCCAAGACGGAGAACATGCTTAGGCTCATACTCAGGGTCGCGAACCGCAGGGGCGGGCTGAGCGAGAGCAATCTCCTTCGGCTCTATCATGCATTTCTCATGAGCCACATTAATTATGTCGCTTCGGCGTTGCGCTGGTCCAAAAGAGAAGAGGCAAGAATTGATACACTAATGCGCAAAAGCATAAAGCGAGTTCTAGGCTTGCCTATCCACACTAGCACCGAGAAGCTCCTACAATTGGGCATGCATAACTCCCTCTCGGAGGTGATCGAGGCCCAGCAGATGGCTCAGGTCGTGCGACTATCGTCCTCGAGGGCTGGTAGGCGCATCCTGGAATCCATAGGCTGCGGTCCTACGGCGACTAACCAGCGTAATGTAACACTACCACTTTCGATCAGAGGCACGTTTTCGGTAGCTCCACTTCCAAGAAATGTCCACCCACAATACAATGTAGGGCGCCGCATAGCTCGGGCCCGTTCCTTATTAAAATCAGTTGCAAACAGACCGCATCTCGCGACATTTGTCGATGCAGCCCAGTACGGGCGTTCGGATCGCTTCGCAGTGGTCTCGGTCGATCATAGTGGCACACTCCTATGCTCTGCCTCGGTTAGAAAGGTTTCGGCAATGGTGGCTGAGCGAATCGCCATCGCCATAGCAATGAAGGACCCATCGCGTCCTAATGTCTTTACAGATTCGCGTTCCGCAGCTAGGGCTTTCGCCTCGGGCTCGATCTCGCGTGAGACAGCGGCCATCCTCAGCTGTGAGGGGGCTGCCGGGTTTCACACCATAACATGGGTTCCCGGCCCACATGAGGGCCACGTACATCCTGATGTCCCCAACACCAATGAGTTTGCCCATGACCGTGCGCGAGGTATCGCTCACCGCGGCGGTCCCGGCGGATTCGCAGGCGGGGACGCCGGAAGATACAGGGACTCGCTACTCACTTTCCACGAGATCATGACTCATTATCATCTATCTCGGAGGACTTTTCCACTTCCTCATCCTAAACTTACGCGACCGCAATCATGGGCCTACAGGATGCTCCAAGCGGGGTCTTTCCCTTCGCGTGGCAGGTTCAGCCATTTTTCGCCCAACATCGAGCCACATTGTCCGGACTGCGGTGAGGCGTATTGCTCATTACCTCATATGCTCTGGCAATGTCCTGCGTTACGTGACGCAGAGTTCAACAAAGAAGAGGACTGGGAGGAAGCCCTTAACAGCGGCGATTTCTTGGTTCAACTTCGGGCTGTCCAGAGGGCCTGCGAGAGGGCGGAGGGCCACGGTCTTCCGGTTCCTACGTGGGAGCGGCCCGCGACTGCTACGGATTCCCCCTAAACGGGGCCGTTACAACGCAGTTCCTCGGGACCTGAATAAAGTTCTTTGTCTGTCTGTCTTTACGTTGGAAATGTGCTGGCGCGTTCGGTGCGTCAACGTGGCCAAGAGCGTTATGACGACACACACGTTTCCTCACTTTTTCGAGTAACTAAATGCACTACGCAAACGTAGTCATGTCTATATATAAGGTGGACACATCGTGAATGGCTCCTCTGAGAAAGCCCCGGACGCCGAGACGCGCCCACGTGTACCTCGGGCGTCACGGGTGGCAGCAGGCCAGGAGGCATCGGGCACCAGATAAGAAGAGAGACTCGGCGGCGTTTCGCAGATTGGGGCCAGAGGAACATCCGACGGGCGTAGCGGCCGGACAAAACAAAGCGCGCGCCCGATAGCGGAGGAGGAGGAGGCGCGACATCGTGCAGTGGTGAGAGGGGCGCCAGGGTGAACGTTCGTGGTGAAGGTCTTGCGCCACCGTTGCCGCGCGTTAACGCGCCGTCACGCCGTACGAATACGACGCTTCGCCATCGATGGGGGGTCGACCGACGCAAGCGCTCGTAATCGCGCACTTGGGGCGACATCGGCGCGATTTCTAGGGAAACTTCAGTAGATGTTTTACAACAGGGTCCGCATCGCATTGAGCTTGCAGGGCAGTATTATGGCGGCCCCGGCACGACGTCATACTACCCGACCCACATCTAACCAATGACTACTCCCGACTAAGCGATGCATCCACGACTTCTTGCTCCGGTCGCTCAGCAAGCTTGATGTAAATATTTGAGAGTTTAGAAGCAAAGTCACAATGGAAGTTTTTATTGCGACAGCAATTTTATGGACACTCTCGGCTGGATTTTACCGCCGGCGCCGGCCTCACTCACCGTATATGTAAACGCTAGAAAAAAAATAATCCAGAAAAGGTCGGGCGCGGAATCGCACTTGGGACCTTAGTCGTGAGTGCGAAGTGTTAACCACTGAGCCACAAAGGATCACCTCCTTCAACATTCAAACGGCAAGCTATTTATATCTACGACTTTCCACTGCTGACGGGCATCTCGGGGAAAACGATCGTGTTTTCAGCATTACCAGCAAGATGGCGAAATAAGCGCGCTTCGCCACATCGTTACGACGCGGCGGCGCGCGCTCTTATATCCGACGCGTACTTTGCGCCGCGGAGAGGAGGGGGGCCGACGCTCACTCGCGCGCCCTTATCTCGCGGTGGGGAGGTTTGTACGCCTTAGGCCCTCACCGGAACGATTCTGTCGTAGCACGCAAATGTCACTGCACTCGTTGCACAGTCTCCGTTTGCGAAAAGGGCGCGCTTTTCAGAGAGAATAACTACTGAGACGATTATTCGCGTTCATCTGCACCTGTGAGTACGTTTTGTGCGCGAGAAACGCGGGGCACGTTTCTATCTGCTGGCCATTCTGCGCATGACCTTCCAATTTGTTGCTATCGCGTTCATCGCTTCGCCTTTGCGGCAAAGCTGTCTTTTGTTCCTTCGTTTTCTAGTCACGTTTATACAGGGCAACCGGGGACGTGCTCGCTGAAAATAACCATAGTTCTTATTCCAGTTTCGCGTATCATTATTGTCAATTCGCTTATTTTTTTCTCAACCTGCAAAGAGAAAACATCTCCTCGTGATGGGGGACGCAAGTGACGTTTTGAGCAACACACACGCGGCACATCTGGCGCACATCAGAAGCCGGCTAGAGCATAACCACGGCAGCCCATTTCGCACAATGGACCGCCCGTGCGGGAAAGGATGCGAGCATGCGCACCTGGACGAAGACGACGCACAGTGAGAAAAGGAGGAGGCAATGATATTGCTCAGCAAGGAAGAAAGAAGAGAAGGAGGGGGCGCCACGCATCACCTAGCAAGCGAGAAAGCAAGTCGCGGATCGTTACGTTCGGTATGGCACAGCGTAGGGACGCACACCGTCCTGCATACGAAACTTGCCGGACAAGCAGCCCACGGGTGCTGCAAGCCCAGGGGGGAGGGGGCAGACCAGCGGTGTTTCACTACAGGGCAGCTCGTGTGTGTGAGTGTGTGTGTCGGCGCACGAGATCGAAATAAGCCGAACGATGCCACACGCCAGGTAAGCGTGATTATGTCCCACGTTCTTTATCCTAACCTCGACGAAGAAAGAAAAAAAGAATTATCGGATGGGCGGCTGGAGAAAGAAGGTCCTCCACTCTGTATACCTGGAAGAGCGATGCGTACAGCATGAAAAACCGAGTGCATAGGTGTGGTCGAAAATTCGAAGTCCGGAGTGGCCAAAACACGTGTCTCGTAATCACAGTACGTGATGCTGGTGCCTTAAACCTTAACAAACAGGGGGACTAAAATGCAGGGTACACCCTCTCGAGTTTTTTTCAGCGAAAAGGAGGGCCGCCTCCTTTCTGAAGTGTCGCACGGGGTTACAACAGCGGACGTCACAGTCACAGCAGTGCGTTTTTCGAGGGGGCCACGTGTGTTGGCTACAACCCAGAGAGGATTAAGCCGACACGCAGGGAGCCTTCGTTGAAATGGCGCATCTCGTTTTACTTTCGTACCCGGGTTCGTAGCGTACGCTGCACAATTGATTCTAGATAGCTTACTTAACAGTATTAACCAAATCAGACACACGTGACATCAGTGATGCACGTCGCACGCTCAGTATACACGCCCGGCAAAGTTTTCATTGACAAAGAATATACCTCTTCAACGAAGAGGAGGATCCCCTCGTTTATGAGCTGTTGCACCCGAGCACAAAAGCCGATGTGACAGCCCTGGCAGCGGATTCTTTAGGGGGTCGTGCACGCCAACAGCCCAGAGAAGACAATGGCGGAGTCCAGGGAGCCTTCAGTATATATACCGAGGATGTCTCTTGCAATAGGTGGCGAAACGTCGATGTAACTGTGTTAGCAGTGCAGTGTTGGGGTGAAACGGATTCAATCGTTTAGATCCACAAACTCGCCCGCGGCTTTCGCAACCTTTCTTGCGCACCGCCAGTCGCGCAGGCAACGGCTGCAGCGCCGTGAGCGTGACCACTTTCCCGCCGCGTCGGGACCTCCTCCTCCACGAAGGACGCTTCCCCGTCGGCGGTCCGGACTACAGGGCCCGACTGTCAGGCGCACATCACGACTCGTTACCGGCCGCCAAGAACAACTTCGGCGGGAGATGCAGGACGTTCGCCAAGAGGCAGTGCTGCTGAGGCGGGGAGATGCAGTGTGTACGGTACGAGCTGCTGCATCTCTCCGCGTCAGCGAAAAAAATAAATAAAATGTGAGCAAAGTGCGCGTCGACGGAAGGCAACATGTAAGCGGAGCTGGAAGCATAACTGCAGCACGACTGGTTACTCTTAGGGGGTTTTGTTCACTTTGTTTTGTGCTGTACGTAGTGCCTATACCTAACTTGCACGTGATGTCACAGACGTCGTCTCTGCGCTACGTACCTAAGGATGGCGGCCACCGTGACTTTCTATCTCAGTGCAGGGGAGGCCACCCCTCACGTTCTTTAGTGCTCTGTCCGCTCTCTTATGTTCGCCAGCACACATCTGAAGTCCCCGTTGCTCGATCCGCGTGCTCGAGCAGCAAGAGTTCCCGCAACCTCTTAACTGGCTGGTCCCTGAAGATGGCAACCACGCATTCTGTTGCCAAAGTGGCGCGCCCGTGCTGCCCCAAACAACTTCTATATATATATATATATATATATATATATATATATATATATATATATATATATATATATATATATATATATATATATATATATATATATATATAGGATGATACCTATGTTAAAATCCAGAGTTAGCGTCAAGGCACGCCCAATGGATGGATCGATATCGATGGATGAAAAACTTTTATTGGGGTCCTGAAGGATTCCACCCCCGTTTTATAGGGGTAGGATCGCGGGCCGCTCCCACGTTGGGACGGAGAGGCCCAGCCTCACCGCCGCATCGTGGGCCTTCTGGACAGCCTTGAGTTGTTGTATGAGAACCGGACTAGAACCGAGAAAACACGAATAGTGACCCAAGTAGCAATTGTGTTCGCCTCTCTGGGACTGGCGGGAGAGGAGACTACACATCACTCCTCTTCGAGACGCTCCCAACAGAACAAAATAACATAACAATAACCTATTCCACACCCCACGCCTCCGTACAACCTACGCGAGTAAAGGTGCTACGGGAGAGAACGACTGCGCAGGGGGGCGACCTAACTGTCCCGATTTTTTTTTCTTGCCTCCTCACGCGCTACTAATTAAAAAATACAATCCCTGTTTTGAGGCCGAGTATGCAAATCAGCAGCGTCGGCGGCACCAGCGCAGCGAAGAAAGTAGCACTGGCATAACGAGGGGGAGGAGCCAGCCAAACGCTTCTCACTCGTTTCTTCGTTTTGTTTTCCAATTTTCCATACGCCTAACAGATGCGCCGCTGATAAAAAAGCACGATCATGATTCAATTTCGTTACGATAAGTGATTGACTCCCATCTGCAGCTTGCGTAAAGGAGCCGATGGCAATATTTTTAAACTATGGAGAGAGAGAGAGAGGTTAATGATAGAGGAAGAGATAAAAGGACGCTATTTTCTGCCTCCCGTCGCGGGGGCACGGCTCAGCGCCTTTAGGGATCGGGGAAGGGGAAGTAAAGATGATAGGAAGAAGAGAGGAGGGAAAGAAAAAGTGAATGGCATGGCAAGAGAACGTCTTGTCAGTACAGTCAGTAGTGCGAATGAAAAGAGTTCGTCTATAAGGCGGCGAGGTCCGCGCAAGCACAGAACTCGAGGAAGGCTCGAAGGGCTTTCGTCTTCGAGCGCGCGGGAAAAAGTATGTCTTCCATTGTTTCGGCAGGTAGTCCAAGCAGACGATAGCGGCTTACCAGTGTGCAACGCTCAGTGGCCAGGTCAGGGCAGGAGCAAACAATATGCTGCAGCGTTTCGTCATCACCGCACCTTCGGCACGCTGGCGATTGAAGAGCGACCCGCGGAATACATGCGTGCCGCAGGCCAGACGCTGCCAGTACGCAGGCGAAGCAACAACCGCCGCTCGCATCTGTCCAGGCCGGTCTCCGGAAGGGATGGTGGAGGTTTGCCGCTTGACACCCGTGTGTCAGGGTGGGCCGTTGGTAAGAGCTTCCGCAGACGCTGCCGTGAGTAATCCGACTGGGTTACCGCCTTAGTGACTGGCGTGTCGCAGTGGTGTGCTGCCTTAGCGGCGGCGTCAGCCTCCTCGTTGCCAGCTATTCCAACGTGCGAGGGAAGCCAGTGGAGAGACAGGCGCACACCACTCTCTTTGATGGCGGTCAGTTTTGCGTGCAGCAACGCCACAGTTATGCCTGCTTGGTCTGGTTGGAGCAGCGCTTGTAAGGCTGGTCGGGAGTCGCACAGAATCGCCACAGGCAACTGGGGTAACGTGGCAGCAAGGTGGTCGGCTGCCAAGTGAAGGCCGGCCAATTCAGCTGCAGTGGAGCTGGCGTGAAAGGGAAGTCGGCAGCGGATGGTTGTCCCAGTCGATGGTATGACGCAGGCAGCCGCGGCCGAATGGGGGCTGTCCCGAACGGACCCGTCCGTGAATACCAGGAGCTGCCCCTTAAGTCTTTCATGAAGTTTCGCCACGGCTGCCTGATGGAGCTCGCATGCCGGTGTGCGCCTTTTTCTGAGGTTGTCCAGAGTTAATTGTACGTCCAGAGGCTGCTGATGTGGTGGAGGGGGTTGGATTGGACTGGGGGGATCGGGAACCAGCTCTTCATAGAGAGCGCAGATCTGTGCCATCCGTGACGCTGGTCGGCTCCGCAGTCTCCGAAGGAGGGCAGCGCCCCCGAGGGCCCTGTGAAGGCGATCCACATGATGCAGCGCCTGTCGTAGCATCAAGAGTGACAGAGGCCAGGTCTGGGCCTCCGCCAGGGTTGCAGCTATGGGTGACTGACGGGAAAGTCCCATGAAGCGCCGAATTGCCATGCGATGTTGCCGCTCCAGTTGCTCCTTGCGGTGTGGCGCCAGCTGCACCAAGGGCAGTGCATAAGTTTGCGCTGTCGTTGCAGCCCCTTCGTAGAGTCTTAGAGCCAGCCGTGAGGTGCACCCTTGGCCCCTGCTGAGCAGTTTGCTTACGGCAGTCTCGACCCTGGTGGCCTTGAAGACGGCGAGCTTAACGGCTGGTATCCAGGTAAGGCGGTGGTCGATCCTTAGCCCCAGGTACGTCACTGCATCGCTCCACGGGATAGGTCGGTCACCTAGCACAAGCCTTCGGACGGCCCTCCGCGCAATGGCTCTGGGGTGAACCAGCAGTGCCTCCGTCTTCGTGGGCGACACGTTCAGTCCGATTGCCTTGAAGAAAGAGGCGACGGCATCCAAGGAGCGCTGCAGGGAACGCCTTATGGCCGTGAAGTTTTGCCTAGGCCCCTTAACCCACAGTGCCACATCGTCTGCGTACAAGGAGCACTGCGTGGGGTAACGCTTGTCTGCGGGCATCGCGGTCGGCAGCCCCGCTAGCACCAGGTCGAACAAAAAGGGGCTCAGGACGGAACCTTGTGGAACGCCTGCTGTCACTGGCCGTGGATCGCTGAGCGCGCGTCGTACTCTAACCCGGAGGGTGCGTTTTGCCAGAAAGGCACTGATAAAGGTACGTAGGCAGCTCACGATGCCGAGTGTGTCCAAAGCACTCTCTATCGCTATGTGAGGCAAGCTGTCAAAAGCGCTCTGTACATCCAGCAGGACGAGGAGGGCCACTTCGCCGTTGCTCTTGGCCTCCTCCAAGGTAGAGACGACGTCCGCGATCGAGTCTGCTGTGCATCGGTGGCGTCGGAAGCCCGTCTGCTGTTCTGGTAGGAAATCCTTTGCCCCCGCAATCCAATTTAGGCGTGCCAGTGCTATGGCTTCCATGAGCTTGCAGGCAGCAGAGGTGAGAGAAACGGGTCTGTAGGACGTAATGGCGGCACAAGGGCGGCGAGGTTTCCGGATCGGCACCACAACAGCGGTCAGCCAGGCTTCAGGTAGGTTGCCGCTCTGCCATATTTCATTAAAAGTCCTCAACAGGTGTCGTCGTGAGGCCATATCCAGGTTGCGCAGCATCTGGTATGTGATGCCGTCGGCACCAGGGGAGCTGCGGCGCTTGGTTCTGGCTAGAGCAACGTTCAGTTCGTGTTCGAAAATAGGATCCTGACACAGAGATGCGATCTGGCTGGCCGTCCAGGCAGGGTGATGACCTTGCGGTGGCTTGGGAGCAGGCGTGGCGATGAGGGCTGAAGGATTGGCTGGTGGGAGTTCTGTGAAGCGATCGGCCAGTCGCTCTGCCAGTTCTTTTTCACTAATGCCCAAGTAGATGGCCACCGCAATGACGGGTTGCCGCACCATTGGTCCAGTGACGAGGGATCGTAGAAGTCGCCATGCTTTTGCGCCACCTCTTGCCTACTCAGGGAGAGGCAGATGCCTTGCCAGCTTTGCCGCCTGCGACGGTTGGCATGTCGCCGACATACCGCATCCACACGATTGAAGAGTGTACGTTGAGCTGGGTCATGGGATTTTAGGTACCTTCTCTCAGCCCTGCGCCTCGCAGCCCGTAAGTTCAAGTGATGGAGGTCTGGCACAGGATGGTGCTCTGGCACCCTGGTCTGGATAGTTGCCGCCTGCGCTGCCACTGCTACCAGATTCAGGAAATCCTGATCCTCTGGGACGTCTCGAAGCTGCCTTCGAAAAGCCCGCCAATCGATCGTACTACACAACCTCCTCCTTGGGATCTTTCCGCCCACAGGTGAGATGACGATCGGCAGGTGGTCTGAACCCCAGGAGTCAGGCTCCACTGCCCAATCGTACCGGTCCCCTTCACTGGCCAAGGTGACGTCAATGGCGGAGCATGACGGTCGTGCTGTTCTGCGGACGAAAGTGAAGGATCCGGTGTTCAAAACTTGCAGGCCCAGTTGATGGATAACGTCCACCAGATCCCTTCCTCGAGAGGAGCAGGTGCTACTCCCCCACATGGTGTGATGAGCATTCATGTCCCCACATATGAGGTAGTCTCTTCCGAATTTAGCCGTGAGCTGTAACAGCATGGAGGCGTCCCACCGCTGTCCAGGTCGCACATACACAGAGGCCACTGTCGTGTCCACACCGCGAAGCCGCACCGTCACGGCACAACACTCAAGAGCCCCTCCAGTGACATCAGCCACGTTTATGTGCACATGTGGTAGTTCTCGTCGCACGTACACTGCACAACGTGGTCGTCCCTGGGGATGTGCACTCGCTATGCACGGCGCGTCCTGGCACGTGTCTAGAGTACACGACGTGATACTTTGGTAACCGATGTATCCGGGAAGTCGCAAGTCGGTCGCTGCTACGTACACTTCCTGCAAAGCAAGCACATCATACTCGCTCTGCAGGAGATGTGAGGAGAGGTCTGCATGCCGCCGCCGCAACGAGTGAGCGTTCCATTGAAGCACACACGGGCGGCGGCGGCGGTGGTTCTCTGCAGCATGCGGATGAGTGTCAGCCATGGTGGCTGCTATGAGGGTGCGCGCCACCTGCCTGAAGGCAGATGGAGCGCAGCTGGTTTTCAGGAGGCAGCAGGTCCGCAACTGCTCTTAACAGGAGCCTCAGGTTTGCATTTTCCTGGTCCACACGGGGCTGGGAAGGTACCTTCGCGGGTGGACGAGTCGTGGTAGAGTCTGGGTGCTTGAGACCAGCCGAAGGGCCCCGTTGTTGTACGCCTGTCTGGCCTGGATGGGTCGAGCTGACCGTCATCTTGGATGGTGATCCCACTGCGGCAGCATAGCTCTTGCCCATGGTCTGCTTCAGCTGAGGACTATCAGTTACACTAGGGCTTGCCCGCAAGACTGCTTGAGCCTCGCGGTGAGGCAGGTAGGTGGGAGCTGACGCCTTGATGGTGGCCAGGCGCCGCTCTCTTTGCCAGAGCTGACAGTCTGCGGAATCAGCTGAATGTGGCCTGCCGCAGTGCAGGCATCTTAATTTGTTGGTGCAGTTGGCGTCTTTCCCATGGTGGCCACCACATCGCAGGCACCGCTCTGGTCCTCGGCAAGTGACGGCGATATGCCCATAGCGTCCGCACCGCCGGCACTGAAGCGGGCGAGGTCGGGATGGCCTCACTTCGAACACCATGCGAAAAAGGCGGACCCGGGTGGGAGGCACGGGAGAGGCGAACCGCAAGACTAGTGATGTCCCTTGTCGCCTGGCTGCAATCACCGGCACATCAGACGTCACGGCGGCCAGGAGGGCTTCGTCGGTATAGTCGCCATCGACGCCTTGCACCACGCCACTGCTTTGTGAACGGTCAGCAGGGAGGCGGGCAGTCACGGGTATTCCTGCGAGCTCCGATGTTGCTAGTAGGCGATTCATCCATTCTGGTGTAGATGCGTCTGCTGCCACGATGTTCTTTTTCGTGTTTACTCGCACCTCCTTGACTCCGGGCAGCGCAGAGAGAGCTTGCGCAATGGCAAGACGAGAGGTGCGGTGAAAGGAAGCGCTGGCGTTTGCTGGTCGAAAAAGAATAGTGCCCGAGTCTAGCGACGATGAAGCAGAAGCCGGCATGGTGTGTTCAGTGGCGCGTACCCCTGCAGGAGCGGTCTGAGTCGCAGTGGGCGCATTAGAAGTCCCTGGAGCAACGTGGGCAAGCATAGCCGTCGATTCATTGATTGATTTGTGGGGTTTAACGTCCCAAAACCACTTCTGATTATGAGAGACGCCGTAGTGGAGGGCTCCGGAAATTTTGACCACCTGGGGTTCTTTAACGTGCACTCAAATCTGAGTACACGGGCCTACAACATTTCCGCCTCCATCGGAAATGCAGCCGCCGCAGCCGGGAATCGAACCCGCGACCTGCGGGTCAGCAGCCGAGTACCTTAGCCACTAGACCACCGCGGCGGGGCATAGCCGTCGATTCAGTGGCGGGACGAGGACCAGTGTGGGCAGCGGGTCCTTGAGATGTCGAGGCTCGCTGTCGGCGCTTCTTAGACTTGGAGAGGACGGTCTGAAACTCAGACTGGCTGGTTTCGTCAGTTGCGTGAGTGACGGCGTCTTCGTGGGCAACCGCATCATTTGACGTTGGGGTAAGACACGCAACTGTGGCACGTTCAGGCGCTACTGCGTGCATCTTCCGCAAGCCACCCTCACCGTCGCTGCCCGACTCGCTAAACTATGGTCTCATGTGTCATACGCATGCACGTACACTTTCTAAGCAACTGCCCAGTAGGAGAGGGCACAAAGAAAAGACACAAACGAATACACACTCCCAAATATTGTGAACCTGCGGTAAGTTGCGACTACGCGCCTCGCCTGTGCCTCCTTTCTGTCGTGCAGCGCAGCTTCTCCGAGGATGATCACGCACCAAATCGCGCAACCTTAAACGCAAGTTGCGTACTAACCACACACACACAACCGTACACAGGCTCTCCGGCTAACAAAAACTGCTGGCAAGGCCCCGGGAAAAGCGGGACTGCACAAGCACGTTCGACGTGGACGCGAGGGCGTTAGCGAATCTGGAAACCTAACCGGCGGATAAGAAGAGCAGCACCCATCGGGCCCGGAACAATGGGTCGGCGGAGGCGTCTTCGAAGCAGAGCCGCAACCCACGGCATCGCCCTGTGATGTAACGCAGCCCGGCCGCCCACACCGCGTCGTCGTCGTGCATCGACCAGAAATGACGGGAAACCGGTTATTCTACCGCAGACGATGCGAGATGAACAAGGAGCCCGGCGCTGGCCGAAAAGCCCCCCGTGGGTGACCCCCCACCCACCCGTTCGTGCCGAGAGAAGGCGGGGGAGGAAAGAGCGCGGGAACCGAGAAAAACAAAAAGCGGTACTATCTCACCCGCGACGAGAAAAAGAAAAGAAAATGAAGACGCGATCCCTGTAATAGATGACGAGGAGGGGAGGTAGCTGGCCGAAAACACGCTAAGGGGGATAGTGGAACGCTGGCCGGCGTCTCGCACATCTGCATCCGCAAGACAATGAGAACAAACAATCGGGCGACGGAAATTATATAGCGTATGTTAGTCGTAATAACAATATTGAAGCGGATAACACTGCCACATTCGTTGCAGGCTCGGTTCCTGCCAGCGGCAGTCACCTTTTCATCTACTTCGAATTTATGTGTCAATCACCACAAATAACGACCCCTAAACCTTTCTTGGCATGACTGTCTGTTAATTGTCACAAATATTGTGTCTAGCGGAGAAAAATCCTACATTTAATTCTTTCCAATTGAGGGAATACAAACTATTTCAAGGCACCACAAGAGGGACATATTTTATCACTGATACTTCGTGTGAACGCACTCCACGCACCACACGACAGGTACAAAACACTACTTCCTTCGATATTGAAAATATATTTTCGTTCACCTGCACCTGCAAGCCAAAGGGGCACCCAACTGAGAAACTTCGCGCGAGAATCCAACCAGCCGGCGTTAAATTAAACCGTTTCGGCAAACAGGTCTCGATCGATCACATAGCCTCCTCTCCCTCACCTGCAATTACGGCAGGTACGAAAGAAAACAGGCGGACGTTATGGGGAGTTTTGTGTAATATTCGAGTAAACACGGCACTTTGTCCAGCAGACAAGCCGACGAGGAACGCACGCCCATAAACAGCGAGCGTGTGACATGCAAATAATGGGTTCCGGTGCGCCCGGGAAATGGCAGCGGCGGCACGAGATCACAAAGAAAACTAAAAATATAAAAAAAAACAAAGAGCGCGAGATACCAGCTCACGCGAGAGGATCCGATCCCACGACCTCTAAGGCACTCGGCGGCTCCCAACTTCTTATTCCTACACTTCAATTTTCTCTTTCTTCTTTTTGCTTTGTTTTGGTTTTTTTTTTTTCGCCTCGCTGAAGCGAACTTGAGGCACGTGCTATGCATGCATGCACCGCAGTCTTTTCGGTTTCGCGCCGAACGGCAGACGCCACGCTTCGGCAACGTTCCCGAGCGCAGGCAGAGGGTGTACGTAGGTTTGTACCATAGAGTTTCTCACAAATACCTACAAGGAAGTGTGGCGCCACCGTCTATGCGAATTTCTCAAGGGGCGATGTTGGAGCGCTGGGAATGACGGTATGTGCGTCCGCGAGGCTTGTGCTGTGCTACTGCGTGAATAAAGCTTCTCCAAAACAAAACGTTTATAAGCGGATCTCATCCACGCGTACCACGTTCTATAATAAATGTCCACTCACCTTGACGGCACAACCAAACGGCGAAGGAAAGAAACAGACGACATAAACGTGGCGGAAAGAACACTCGCTTTGTCGTCTGCCTGCCAAGTTTAGCGGCCGTTGGCTACTTCTCACGCTTCGTAAAATTGTACATCGGCGCGGAAGGTTCCAGTGGTGAATAAAACACGTGTATGTACAATGACAAAAAAAATAGCTTACTACGCGCTCTTTAAGTAAGAAATCAATCATTTTAACGTGAAGCCAGAAGCATCTTAGAGGTATAAAAATCCGAGTCAAGTTATACAAATCCGAGTCAAGTTCGAAGCTCGCGTATCCCGTCATGCCCTTGCATCCAGCAGCTCGATAGCGCCAGATTTCCCTCTAGGCATGATTGTGAGAAACTATGGTTCGTACCGGAGCCTTTTTCGTCAGAGTTTTTTTTTTTTTTAACCCGTTTTCGCGGATCATTCGCCAGTCACCCCGAAGTGTCAAACTGGCTCTTGGGAGTAGTGCGGTAACTCCGCGCAGAGCGTCCCTTTCGATGGGTGCGCAGTTTTTGTGCATGCACATTAATGCAGAAACACGTCTGATGACTGAGGCATCATAGCGATAACCGTGGCAACGTACATGCGAGTCAACCATCGATTAATTTACATTAACAAAGAAAAAATCTAACGCCTTAACAGATAGCTTTATTAGTAGACCCCCCCCCCCCCAATTGGCGGATTGATAGGTTATCGCGCCTTCTTTCTTCACCGTCTTTGTGCGCCTTTCAACTGGTTAGCCGGCATTAGCGGCGTCTCGGTATCTCTGTAGTCTCCCAACGGAACACAGCTATCCAACGCGGTATATCACCTGTTCAGCCAATGGACGCTGTGTAAGCAGCGTCACGGGAAATGCAGGGTAGGGCTGCTGTTAGGGTCGGCAAAATTAAATGGACAAGTGCCAAACAACCCTGTTTAGTACGCGACGGTGATCTATACCGAACCACCGATCCATCAGGGGCTCCGCACAGCATTGCTTCAACTAACCCCCCTCCCTCCCTCGTCGTGTTAGGGGTTCGCACGGAATTGCCAGACCAGCCAAATGACCCCACCCCCAAACCCCCCACCCACTGCAGCCAACTTACCGGATTTCGAGACATGCTAAGTAAAGGTAGGTTCGCTTACAAAATAAACAAGATGGCCTAGCATGAAATGCTCGTCGAACCCCGGTAGGTATGTACTGAACGGCTAGAACTGATGTAACTGAATCCCCCCCCCCCCCCTCCTCCTCTGTGCACGGTGAGGCGTCGAGTTTGTGTTGTCGCTGTAATGTTAACAGAACTTGAAACGAAATTTTTCTCGTTATACATGCATAGGCTCGCGAAGCGACACGAAAAACAGACGAGCGTTGCGCGCGCAGTGGATAACCCCGACTGTCCGACCCGTCAACAGCCCGAGCCCGGGAGGAAAGCGCACCCGCCGCCTCCGCTGCTGGATCGCGAGTTGGGAATGCCAAGACACGTGGTCGCCATGTGACGCCGACCGACACGCGAGGGAGGACGGTGGTGGAGGCACCCCGGCTAAGACAAATAAACGAATCGAAAAGATGTACGCCGCTTCTCTTGTGCTCCGTTTCGGGAGACGACAGACAGGGAGAGCGCCGCAGATGCCTTTCAGCGGCGTCGCGAAAGCGTTCGTAGAACACGTGGTTCCGGGTTCTCGCGCTGCCGAACATTTCTCGCGCACGTAGTCATCACCGACCACGCCCTGCTCTCTCGAGAACGGCTCGGGCGAGGTTTCAATTTCGCGCCAAGAAACTCCCCGCCCCTTCCGTTTCGTTTCCGTCCACTCGTTTTGACGAGTCCCGCTAGCAAGGATTCAAAAATTTGGAGGAAGACGCAATCTGCCTCAGATAATCAACATATCGTGCAACAAGATGGCCAGTTGGACTAGCTGATCGATTCAGGCTTTATTCAAGACAACTTTGGAAACGTAGCTCGCATACGTTCACGTTTCACAAGTTAGAATGAAGCGCATTACAGCACCAATACAGAATGCCACAGCACGGAGAGATGGAAGGAGCTGCTGGCCATCGAGAACACCGATGATCAGCTGAGTCCCATCGACCGGGCCCACAGAGCGTTTGCTGCAAGCGGAGCCCCGCACTGACGAATTTACTCCGCCCAAAAAGTCTCCTTCGTAAAGATACTGCTATAAGCAAGCATGATACAGAAAATGCAGTAATCTTAACGCGACCGAATGCCCGGCGTAGGCATCTTTTGTTGTGAGCGAAAAATCTGCGTTGGCCGTGAGCGCAAATACCAGGTAGATGCAAATAAAGATCGATGGGCATGTACACTCCGCCTTTCCTAGCAGCACAGCTTAGGTCTCCACCGAGAACCGAAAACACAGTTGTGTGTGCTTGTGCGCGCGGAAATCGCTATCGTACTGAACTCTTCAATGCGAAGTTGAAGGCGTGTGTTCTACCGAAATACATCTTAGCGTTACCGTCTTTCCAGATAGAATCTGAGCATGCGCGGGTCTTTACGGAATGTAAACCTTTATTTAACGTAGACTACCCGCAGGATAGGCTTTACGTTTGAAGCCCTATCTCGCACATCGATCTCTCGATATCCGCATTACGGAGACTCCAGCCGTCAGTCAAAGTAAGTGTTAGTGTGAGCGCCAATAGCGATTACTTTGTTTCAGCCGTATTACTTAAGTTAGAATGGCCTAGAACATGCAAGCCATAAACGTGTGAGCCTCCGACAGGCTGGTAGGTGGCGTCATCTAGCGGCGCCAAAATGAGCCAGGCAATGACAAAATCGTTATTTGAGCAACGCCGTAGATTGTACGTCTGGTGTAAAAACCTCGCTGCGGCATTATTACGAATGAGTTACTTTTTAGGGGGCGAAGCTCCTCCTAGTCTAACTTTGCCCTGCGTCAGGCGTAGCCGGCAGTATCACCAAGACAGACAGGCGCACAAAAACACGAACAGAATCACGGATGGACGAACGGACAGAACCACGGACGGACGGACAGAGAGACGCTTCGCCCGACTCATCGAGATTGACTCCGTGGATATGCTGTGATTTTTTTTCAACATTTTCAGCTCAAAAACTTACGGGCATAAGCCAGCGTGCTTATGACTGTGGTTGCACGAAATGTTACAAGATGTCGACACCATCGTGTCAGTAACTTTGTATTTATACAACCTTTTTTGCATATTTAGTATCCTTGTATGCACACGGTCTGTACACGATAAAAAAACATGCCTCGTGATTTTGCCACATCGGTGATTGGGGAGAGCTACGAGACAGGTATGGGGAGCTAAAACGTTGAAAATCGTGCGTTCCTTTAGGACGGTAAACGCAAACCGGTATCCGCTATCATGTTAATGTAAGGAAGTATATGTGAAAACTAAAAGCTCCTTATGCAAAGGGGTACAGTGCCAAGAACTTTGTTTAAAGGGGAACTCCGGCGTTTTTTTTTTCTTTTCAACATTTACAGATTTCAATGAAACTTCGAACATGTGTTCTCGTCGGTACCACGGTGACATGTGCGAAGTTTTACAACCGTAAGTCATTTAGTGTTTCTAGAAAACAAATTTTAAAATTGGTAGCCGACGCTGGAATCGCTTGTAAACGCGGGCCACCCTGTGTATATGACGTAAGGGACTATTCTTTTTCAAAAACCCCACCTTTCAAAGCAGATGGATGCAGCGCGCGCTTTCTTCTACGAGGCGACGACAACGCGAGCAGAGTTCAGTTCTGTCAGCCGCATACAGCGTGTTAGTTGTCGTTGACGTCGCATCTTACACTATTGAGCAACGAGGAAATCGATTTTAATCACGTCAGATGCTTCATGCGCCGGTGGGTCGAAATCAAAAAGCATTGCTTCCGCGCTCAGAAAGTAGCTGCAATCATCGTTTAACTTGCCACTGGTAGGTGCGCACCAGCTAGCAAAGCTCGATTCCGCGTCGGATGACATCACCAACTTGCTTTTCGCGCTATGCTTATATTCTGGTCAGCCGTGGAGGGATGTAGCGGATCTCGTGACGTCATCGGCGACGGATTCTCGTGACGTCATCCGATACTCACCACGGATGACAGCGCAGCTGCTTGTTTCGGTTTCTGTTTTGACTCACCGTTTATAGTGAATTAAAATTTTTTGACAAGTACCTGGGCAAAATGAACCATCCTAGCTTTTGCAGGAACTTTTAATGCTATTTGAAAACAGCATTCTCTCAGTATGGTCGAAAATGCGCTGGAGTTCGCCTTTAAAGGACAGAAAAGGTGTATTTGAAATGATAGGCGTCTGCAGCAAGTGCCCCCCCCCCCCCCCATCCCTCTCTCCGACGAAAGAATTCCTGGCTACGGGTATAACACCCACACCGAAAACGGTTGAGTGATGCATGTGACATCTGCCTATCGATCAACGTCTCCGCATACAGAAATAAGAAAACACATGTTTAACAGCCCAAGCTGGCGGCACCAATGCGTCTCACGTAGAGTCGTCTATAAGAGCCAAAAAGGCGGTATCTCCTCAAAGCAGCCATTGAAACGAATTATGAGAACTTCGAAAAAAATTCGAAAAAGGCCATTTCGGACGCTCTTGCACGAATAATGTTCCCAATCGCGCGTCATTTCTGGAAGCGCCGAATGCATCATCCGCGCAGACATTTTGACGCGCACGCGAGCCCACAGCAGTTCCGTTTCTCTAGCTGCGCCGGATACAAAAGAAGCGAGTTCGAAGCATTAAATATGACGGTATATATTACAGTATCTTGGATGAACGAACAGAAAGGGCCAGTGAGTCAACGGAAGACGAGTGAAAAAAAAAAAAGAACTACCTCCCTCTCAAGTCGGCGATGTGCAGACATAGCATGGAAGCTGAAACATGCGGCCCCGGCGTGCACCAAGAGCCAAGGTGTATCGATACGCCTCCTCTTTCAGGTCTTCATGACCCTCTGACCACCTCTCAAAAAGACAAACTTTAAATTTCGCTTCAGGTGACGTTACACTAAGTATATTGAACACACGAAAATAATCAGGCTAGCGACTCACGCTACGGCGGGTATCATTCCAAGCTATTATATACACGCTGGCGAAACACCGAAAAGAGCATGCAGGCGACCTCCAAGAGCAGAGACCTTCGGAGGTTGCCTAACCTACTAGCATAGCACCTGCATCGTAGTTTCGGCGCACTCACGGACCGCCACCACATTTTCCCCATCATAGCCACGTACAACTTCGCAGTGAATATACGAAATTGTCAAAGCCAGAGCCGCGAGTGCACGCAAGAAGAGCTCCGAACGCTCACCGCATGCACCTCGGCTGAGAATGACGTCGGCCACGACGACGACGACAGGGAAACAATGTCACACGGGAGGGGAACTGAACAAACAAAAAGAGGGGGGAGGGGGACTTAATGAGCGCGGGGAAGACAATACTGAGCGAGGCGTCGTCGTCGTAAACCCCTCTCTAGGAACGCGCGGCGCACAAAGGGAAGCGCGGCTTCGCCAGCGACGTTCGCAGAGAACGACGCCGCTGCGAGCAGCAACGTGAAGGCACAATGCGACGCTCACGCGCGTGAACCATCACCGTCGAGGAGAAGAGAAGGCAGGCCGGCGTCGTATATGGGTAACAAAGATAATAAAGAAAGAAAGCCGCACGGCACGAACGATGCGAGACGGACAAAGGCGCACGCCGAGCAATGCCGGGCTTCCTTCGCACGGTGCGAGGACAAAGGAAGCGAAAATAAAATAAAAGGTGAAACGATTCCAGCGGCGATTTAAAAGCGAACCATGCGAACGAAGAAGGATACAAAAAAAGGTAAAAGACGAAAGGCGCGGAGAACAATGGCCGCCCTGACATTGACCTTAGTAGACGCTGCGACGGCGGCCAGAAAAGCGCCGTAGCTCGCCGCCTGCACCACGTGACACGGAGAGAGAGGGTGAAGCCAGTGGGAGACCATCGAGCCAAGCGGCCGGACCACCATACACGTCGGACACGGACTGACCGACGGCGCTAGAAAATGAAGAACGCACGCGCGAGGTACACACATCGTGCGAGCGTCACATTTCCTCGGCGATGCCAGCAAAAATAAAAAAAAAGAAGCAGATCTGCGCGACTGTAAAAAAGCCCGAGGAAAGAAACATCGCGAGGCGGTGGAGGGCGCGCGCACCTCTCTTTCACGGTCGGCACGAACACCAACAGAGCGGTGTCTGCATTTCGTCCCGTTTTCCGCGCCGATTCTCTCTCTCAATGTTCACGAACCGCCTAAGAATTGCGCTCGCACACTACGACCGTCGAGGAGAGTGCAGATGAGTCATTTCGAAATGGGCCCAGTGTGCGCGACAGTGACCGCAGCTTTAACGCCACGTTAAAAACTTATTCCAAAGCATGCACCGCAAGCGCCGACAGCAAGCAAGTCCTACAGCGTTGCTCCCCAGTGCGGCAATAACACGGGCGAAAAGTCGGGCGGAGATTTTGGTAGGACACGGTGCACCCGAAAGATGGCAACGAAGAAGCAGCGCTCACGCGCCACGCGAAGCTATATAGAAAACAACCCGCACAAAATTCCATATTTTAACGAAGTTTAGTGTTACCTGCCGCCATTTTAGAACAATTGGCAGTATTTTCAGGAGAACTCGTTCATGATGATCGCCTTTTTCTCGTAACTATTATCGCAGTTCTCTTCCCTATTCGTGCTACCAGCACGCCATACGGAACCCGGTCCCTGTGACATGCAGGCGTGGTACGTGCCTCTTCACACTGAAGCCAGCACATGTCCATGGAACGCCGCGATGGGGGAGGTGGAGGTCGTCAGGGGCCTTCGTATAGTCGGTTACAACCTACGCGCTCCAACCCTACACTGCAGCGCGCCCGTCAATCACCCGTGCAACAGAACTATGATTGGCGATTGCCGTTCATACCATAAGCACTTCTTCGAACACAGTGCAAGAGCTACGCATATTATGAATTAAACTTTGTCCGTTACTGTAAAAATGTTACGTTTGGCTGAGCAGTGAAGTCGCAATTTTCGATCAAATTTATTAGGAAGTAGAATTTTCAGACAGAAGACTTGCTAAATCAACACGTGCTTGTACGGCCAAGTCTTATGTCTGGAATAGGTGTAAGGTCCCAACGTCACGTAAATGAGCGACTGCAATTAGTGGGGTATTTACAAAAATCTGCCTGGGTAAGACGGTCACAGCTGTGGGCGGAGCTTACATTTGTACTTTGGTTGTAACCAACTATAGCAATCTAAAGGGGGAAGGGGGACATTGAACGCCGTAATTTTATTTGGGATGACACCTGTGCGTGTTTGTCTGCACGCATCACTGTTTTTCCGTGGTGCGTCAAAACTACTACAGTACAGGGTGGTCCCAAGCCGGGGTCGAATTGCAGGCCGTCGTGAGCAGAACGTCATCGACTCAATTTTCAATTTCACATGCACTGCGGAACTTGTTCTGTCGGACTCCAACAATGCGGGAGGGTGGTGGTGGGGGCGACTACATATTTTCTTCGTAATGGACAAAGAACCTTACGCACGTCTATGCATATTAATACTTTTTTTCTGTTTCACTGATTTTTTCACTCAACCGCAAAGTGGAACAGTGTAGCCCGAGAAACCGCGGGTAGACAAGTAAACGAGCATTCACAAAAGTAATTTCTGACAGAATAGAAAGCAACGGATGTTGTTTACTACTATTCCTGCAGTTAGTTACACACAACACAATTACGTACTGCAATTACTCATGGGTGACATGTTTAATAACGCCGTGTGATTTGTAATTGCTGTGTAATCACCATGAGGGAGGGGGATCAATTTTGAACGGTTCAAGCTAAAACCGCAATCACACCAGCGTTACGTGGGGTCCGTTAGGTGGCGTCCGGGAGTGCAGACGTGGCCGCGTCTGCTCCCGCTTCTTTAAATGTTTTCGGACATCTTTCTTGTGTTCTCCACCGATCCATTGGATTTTCCTAAACCAGTTTTGTGCAAGCTATCTCACGACATCGTTCTCGTTGGGGTGAGTGAACTTTTCGGCGAGTTATTGAACTTCAAGTGTGCGAAGCGAGGGACGCGTCTCTAGGACTAACCCCTCGGCTACGAGTACGGAGCTAGGGTTCATTTCGAGGCAGTGCCGGGCCTCGTCAGGCCCCTGCCGCACCTGACTAGGCAGCGAGGATGCCCGAGATGGTGACAGTTGAAGGCATGGATATCACTCCGGAAGAATTCGACGGAGCGGGGTGGACCACCGCCCTTGGCGCCCGGCGGAAACGAGATCCGGCAAGGAACGCAGCGTCTGCTACCGCTGCAAAGTCTACGGCAAACACAGCAAAGAAGCATGGTTTCAACGCTCGCTCCCTCTCAACAGTGCAGAAGGTTGTAGCCGCTTCGCGACTCCCTCGGCTGCCGAGAGACCAGATAAAGGTCATTGTACGGCCCCGCGGAGGGCTTGACGTTTCGAAGACTGACATGGTACTGCTGTCGAGAGCTCTGACTATGGCAGCTGGGCTCACTGACCAAGAAGCATCGGAAGACACAGTCTGCCCCAACAAGGTACAGAATATTCTTGTTATTTCGACTCCGGTCAGATCCAACGCAGTCGCATACGCTGGAATTCAGAAACTTCACACGAAAGTCGGCGCATTTGATGTTTCTGCCTACTTAGCCGCCCCGGAAAACACTTGTAAAGGCGTCATCAGGAATGTTGACCCCTCGATAGAAGAGCACACCCTCAGAGGCATGATTGTCAACCAACGAAACCCGACCGCCATTGAAGTCAAGAGAATCAAAAACACGCACGTTGTTGTGATACTCTTTGATGGGCTTCGAGTTCCCAAAAACGTCATGTGCGGAACGGCCTTAGTGCCGTGTTCCCTTTACAAACGCCAAGTCGATGTTTGTCACGCCTGCGGCCGAGTCGGGCACCGGGCCGACGTATGCCACCAGAGCAAGGCAGAGAAAAGTAAATGCCACAACTGCGGAGACGCACTCTCAAACGATGCTGCAGAAGCCCACCGTTGCACTCCGAAATGCAAGCTCTGTGAAGGTGATCACCCAACAGGTGACCGTTGCTGCAGCAAAAGATACCACATCCCATATGTCGTGCGACGACGCCGAAGACAAAGACGCCACCGCTCCGAGAAAGAAGCCAACGCTGACGAGGTTAACGACCTCGCGGACATGCAACCGGAGATGGCAGATGGTTCCACTCCCAAGCGGCGCTCCAGCTCCAGAGGGCGTTCCCGTTCCAGAGGACGCTCCCGTTCCAGAGGACGCTCCCGATCCAGACGGCGCACCCGTTCCAGACGGCGCTCCCGTTCCACAGCGCACTCTCAATCCAGCGGGCGCTCTTGCTCCAGGGGCCGATCCTGGTCGAGATGTCCTGGCAAGAAAATGACCTGGGCCGACATGGTTCGCGACAGCGGCTCTGCACCGACAACACCGACAACTTCAAAGCAAGGTAAGGTACAGCCAGAGCATGTGGCAGATCCACGAATACACACACTAGAACGGGAAAACAAAGCACTCAAACAGGAACTAGCTGAACTGAAGGCAACTCTCGCCAGGCTAGAAGGACGTATCCTAAAAGACACACCGCCACCCATCCCTCAATCATCAGGATCTGTGGTCGCGTCATGTAGCCCAAATAAACGCAGAGCCGTAAACACCGAGACAGATGACGACACATCAGAAGTAGACGACTTTATGTCCGACGTCAGCGAAGCTCCTTCTAACGCCTTAGCTAGTGACAACAAAGCCAAAAAGCACCGCAAGACGAAGAGTAAGTTCAGTAAATTCCAATCAGCAATTGCCGACATTAAAGAGGCACTCATACAAATTTGCGGTAGACTCGATCGTCTGGAAAGACCAATTGCTCAACCCAGAGCCACGAGAAGAATTCCCACGCCGGACCCGGGGTCCATGTCTTCCCAGGGACCCCAACCTGCGCTGCCGACATCCCCTCAGCCACCAGGTCCAATAGGTGAAGCGAACACACAGGGGGTCATGCCAAGTCAGCACCATGGATAGCACACCACAATTTTTCAAGATCTGGCAATGGAACTGTAATTCATTCAACAAAAAGAAAGCTAACCTAACGCAATTAGTACGATCATGTAAAGAAAAACCACATGTCATCATTTTACAGGAGTGCGGGGCGGAAAAGTACATTCAAAACATGTCCTTTTCGGGGTACAGGGTTTCCAGGCCAACCCTGGACCCCGACTTCAAACAAGCCAGGGGCATTGCCACCCTCATCCGTAAGGACATCAGCTTTATGGAAAGGGACACCCCGACATACAAGAAAGGCCTGGAATCCATGATAACAGAAATCATTCCGAGTCGAACTCTTAAAGCTCACCTTTACATACTGAACGTATACAGTTCTCCGACCGACCGACTCAGGAACTTTACCAAACTCCTATCATCGGCGGTGTCGCAAGCCAAGGACCGGCCGTTGATCGTTGCCGGCGACTTCAATGCGCACAACAACGTTTGGGGCTACAGTACCAATGACAGGAAAGGTCTTAACCTTGCGGAGTGTGCAAACAACCTCAACTTGAAGTTAATCACGGACTCAAGGTTTCCGACACGCAGAGGCAATTCTGTTCAGCGAGACACCACCCCCGACCTGACGTTCCTCGGAAACGCGGAAGGGTCGTGGGACAATCTGCAAGAGGACCTTGGCAGCGACCATTTCATCTTAGAAATCAACGTCCGTATCACACCCGCTCCACCTAAGACGTACAGATACGTCGACTGGGACCTTTTCCGAAGAATAAGGGGTAGCGAGGACAGCCAAGGGGAAACCTTTGAAGAGCTTCTGGAAAATCTGAAAAGTACGGTGGCAAAAGCCACTAAAGAAATAACCTTGGACCTGGAGGTTCCAGTCATGGACTCCAGACTCGCACACCTCCTGGAGGCGAAGAATGCGCTAAGAGGACGATGGGAAAAGCAGAAGCTAAACAGGAGGCTGCGATCTAAACTAAGGGAAATAAACAAAAAAATCGAAGAACATTCCAGAGAGCTGAGTGCGCAACAATGGGATGAGGTTTGTAATGAGGCGGATGGTAAAATGAGACGGGGAAGCAAGTGGAGCCTTCTAAAAAACCTATTCGCCGACAGCAACAAACCGACCAAGAGCAATGCTCGAATAATGCTCGACAGACTCGTCCACCTGCACACGATTGAAGGCACTAGTCCTCAGGACTTTGCTAACACCCTGGCAGACATATACCTGCCGACAGAAAGCAAATCAGTCCCCTGGGACGACCCGGCATGCGAGTACAAGGGGACACCTCAACGCTCACTGGATCGTCCATTCGAGGTCTCAGAGATTGTGCACGCCCTTCATGGCCTTAACGGCCGCTCGGCCCCTGGTCCAGACGGATTAACTAACAAACTTCTCAGAAACTTAGATAACCAAGCCATACAAATCATTACAAAGAAAATAAACGAAGTATGGACGGCGGGCCGCGTACCGGATGAATGGCGAACTGCCAATATAATTCTCATCCCCAAACCCGGAAAACCGCTCCATGCCGAGAACTTGAGACCAATATCCCTTACTTCGTGCCTCGGAAAGGTCGCCGAACATGTCATTCACAATAGAATTGCAGAGCACATCGAAGCAAACAGCCTTTTTCGCCACAATCTCATAGGATTCCGAAAATCACTATCAACACAAGATGCCATGCTCCTTATCAGGAGTGCTGTGATAGACAATAAATCACGGGACGTAAAGGGCATCCTGGCGCTCGACATAACGAAGGCCTTCGATACGGTCAGGCACGAACATATCCTCAACGAAATCTCCAGTTTACATCTCGGAGAAAAATTTCACAACTATGTCAGATCGTTTTTGGCGGACCGTACGGCTACCATAAACATCGGACAAATCAGAAGCCGTAAGCACAAGCTGGGAAACGTCGGCACCCCCCAAGGGTCAGTGCTTTCGCCACTTCTTTTCAACATCGCAATGCACGATCTGGCGAACCGACTCTCGAAAGTTCATGGGGTAGGACACGTGATTTACGCAGATGACATTACCATCTGGTCCACAAGTGGCCCACTAGGCTCCCTGGAGCAGAACCTACAACATGCCCTAGACACCACACAAGCTTTCCTACAAAATACGGGGCTGAAGCTATCTACGAGCAAATCAGAGCTCCTTCTGTGTAAACACGGCCCCAGAAAGGGACAGCTCCTTAGCTCCCTCCCCGTTCACTTACACACCAAGGACGGAGGTAGTATCCCAATATGTAACACAATCAAGGTCCTGGGCATGGTAGTTGGTGCTTACAGCGGTGACAACGCGGAGGCCCTCAAACGTATAGAGAAAAGTGTCTTCAACTTCACCAGGGTATTATCAAGGGTCAACAGTAGAAGGGCTGGTCTGAAAGAGGACAACCTCATGAAAGCATTTCACGCCTTTCTCATCAGCCACGTGACTTACGCCGCCCCCTTCCTCAACTGGAAGAAGACAGAGCTCAACAAAATTGATACATTAATTCGAACAGGATTGAAAAGGGTCCTGAGCCTCCCTCGCAACACTAGTACGGAACGACTCTTACAATTGGGCCTGCATAATACAGCTACCGAACTCTTTGAGGCACAGCGGCATGCACAGATTAGTCGGCTCTCACTCTCAAAGGCGGGCAACGAGATATTGTTTGAAGCCGGTCTTCAGCCTTTCTTCATGCCGCCAGAAAAGTCCCAACTTTGCACACAAGCCAGGAAAGCGATAACAGTTGACCCGATTCCCAGAAACATACACCCAACCCACAATGAAGGACGAAGAAAAGCGAGAGCCAAGGCAATACTCGCCAAGATCATGTGCAACGATACGAAGGCCCTCTTCGTTGATGCCGCAAAATATTGGAATCGAGGTGCCTATGCAGTCTCTGTGGTGGACGCCCATGGCTCGCTCGTCAACGCAGCCACGGTAGTTACCAATTTCACCCACGAAGCAGAGGAAATGGCCATTGCGCTAGCCCTTCGAAGCTGCACTGAAGCCTCTGTCATTTACTCGGACTCTAGAACAGCTATAAGAACTTTTTCGGCGGCCCTAGTCTCTTCGAAGGCAGCTGCGGTCGTTAACAGGCTTTTCAACCACGAGACGAAGGAGGAAAACTTTCGGTCTTCACACATCGCATGGTTCCCAGCCCACATGGGAAACATTTCCGGCTTTGCTGGCAACCCAAACGAGCGGGCACACACACTGGCGCGAGCGCTCACTTTCCGCGTCAGTGGTTCGCCCCCTCGCTTAAATGCAGCCTGCAGGAACCTCGACTACAAAGACCCACTTGTATCATATCACGAACTCACCTCACATCATAGATTAGAACGTCGAACTTTTCCTCCTCCTCACAGAGATCTGAACAGAGCACAAGCAATCACTTACAGACAATTGCAGACACGTACATACATCACACCAACGACACTAAGCAGGATTAATCCGGACTTTTCCACTGCATGTCCACACTGTGGAAACGAGTATAACAATTTCGAACACATGCTCTGGTTGTGCCCTGCCAACGTGGGTACAGAATTTTCTGACCAGTCCTCCTGGGACTCCGCCCTTCGAAGCACAGAGCTCATCGCTCAGCTCAAGGCTGTCCAGAGAGCCCGGGCCGTCGCCGAAAGACTCTGTCTACCGGTCCCGACCTGGGTGGAGCCGCCGGATTGATGGCGGGGCTTTCGGCACCGCTTTCTTTCTTCTCAGGACCTCAATAAAGTTCATACTCACTCACTCACCAGCGTTACGTGCGTTTCCTTCTTATGTACCCGTCATTTTTTTGCGCTGCGTGTTCTACTTTGACCAACATGTCCAAGTTCGCTCTATCGTAACCCTACATCCCTTGTCGTGTGAGGAGTAAAGAGCCGCATGTGAAGGCTGCGAGCTAACACTAAACGCGGCGCTGAAAGCGGCCCCATCTTCACCTCCGACTGCGCGTCCGAGTGCCAACGGAACTGGTGGCGCCATCTGCCCACCAGCCGATAAAGGCGCCGACGACCTCCGAGACCGGAAGCTACATATGCGTAAGGGTGCCTGCCTGGTTGAGCGCTCTCTCCGCACGCATCCAGTCACACTACGTATGCAGCGTCAACACCGTGGCCCTGCGTTTTGCTTCCTAACGCTTTCGAACAACAATGAGAAAAGAGCGTGCTTTTGTCGACGCCCAGCAAAGAGCGTCCTTAAACCCGGTCCTTACGCCCATCCAATCATTGTTTTCTTTATTGTAACGGGTTGGACAATGCAATGTACCAAAATGTCTTTCAACAGCTCCTATATTCAGCAGCTATGATCGGAAACATTATCCTTACACCGCCACGGTGACATCGGAAACGTACAATAAATATTTCAACGCAGGACCGAGCACTCGCTCACCACCAAATGGAGGCCGAAAAGGAAGGGGAAAAAACGAATGTTCCTATACTATAACCCACAACACGTTCCATGGCAAACCTACGGAATATTACAATATCTATGGACAGACTAACCGCAACTCCCTGCCCCTTCTCTCACAACGCTATCGCAGACGATATAGCCCTGCATTTCATACTCGCAGGGCAGGTCCAAAACAAACGTTTACCATCAAGCTATACCCGGTATTGGTCAGAGAGACGGGCAGCACTCGCATTTACGAGAAATTGCGGAGCTCGCAGTCGGTCGCTGCGTCTGCTGCCCGCGCTTCAGAACATCCTTGACAGCCAACACACAACACACACACATAAAAAAAACAAAAAAATGTGCACGAGTGCCAAATGGGCATAACGAACGAGCAACCCAGACAGGCAAAAGCCAACAACAGCCACTTTGCACGCCTCATTACGGGACCTGCAATCCGTAACAGGCGGCCGAGCGAATAGCCGACGGCCGCCAAAGCCGTTCTGTGTTCTGGCTGGCATGCTAAGTCATTAGAGGCCGGACAAAAAGAGGCGGAACACCCCCCTCCTAGCGACGCGCATCCGGTCCCTGCCATGCCACGCGCAGCCATCGACGAGAGAGCGAGAGAAAGCTACTTCGAACCGGATGTGCAAGCGATAAGCCGATAGAGAAAGCCGATGCTGGCCTTACAGAGCCCGAGAAAGGACTGGCAGCTGTGTAAACAATGGTAGCGCTTGTAACGTGGGCGCCATACATCTGCACCTTATGTAACTGCTGCCCTTTACACACTCCGTTCCAATTTCTTCTTGTACAGTGCACTCAACCTCCCCTTCCATACTTCCTCAAACCACTTGGCAAGCAGTTCATTCTGCGCAGTAACAGTGAGATCAGCGTAAAACAATACAACGTTATCTCCCTTCGCTTATTTGATTACCGGTAAAATCTTACTGCGTATCCATGCAGGTTTAAGAACGGCGCGCGCACCTCCAGAGCGCCAGCGCAGCGACGACCGCCAGACCTCGGAAGCTGGCGACACCCGACGGAAGGGAAGGAAAACGCGCACAAATAACGTGCCGCCCTCCGGCGGCTGCAGCGGAAAACGTGCCTTTCAACCCAGCATCGCCTCTGAAATGGGCGAAGCGCGGCTTACCGTCTCTGAGGTCATGCAGAACGCAGCCAGCTTTTAAATTATACTCTCGTTCTTATAGAAGTTTCAGTAGCGACACTTATTAGAGACGGAGGGAAATTGCGATATACAGCCGTGCTCAATATTAGTAGCAACACGCTGTCTCATCGCTAAATGTGTGGCGGTTTGGGCTAGTCGGTATGACATGTCGGTAGATGTAGCGCGAGAACAGAACGGCAACAAAGGGAGGTCGTCTCCTTGTCTCTTTGTCGTCGCTCTGTTATCGCGCTATATCTACCGTCCAAATGGCGCCTACAAATCGGCAGCTACGTAGAAAAGAATTGAACTGTATACGCTCAGTTTGCGGTACTTTAACCACAGCCAGCGTGTTGCAACTTGTATTAGGCTCTGCTATACGTTCGGCGTCTGTCTTTAGCCGATAACTGGTAAGTAAAGACCGGGCCAATTCGAAATCTGCCCCCCGCAGGAAGGCCAGCGGAAATAGTGGACACAAGAAAGTTGCAACCTTCGAAGTGCGCTTTTGTGCGATTGCAACATCAGTGATCGTAACTCGCTGAAGGACACCCTACGCTGTCGTAAGTACCGCTGGCAGCAGCGGGAAATGATGGCCTGCTGCGGCAAGCGTGTCCATCACGAGTGGCGAAGCCCCGCCATGACTGGGACGCCCAAGGTTGCCCTTTTCTCTCCTTCCTTCGTAAAGCGCAGTCATTATCGTTTTGGTGTTCTCTGCTCATACATGAGTCATATGACCTCGGGGAGTATACGACACATACGCGAAAAAACGTGTTAACCCGCTGTAAACAGAGAAGAAAACACTAGGAGGGAACGCCACATGGATGTTTTGAAGCACACGCAGAAACAAATGAGCCCACTCTTTAAGAAACGTTCGAGTAAAAAAGAGACGTCTTTTTGTCTTTTTCCCCCAACAATAACAGTCATCTAACATTCGTTTCCTTGCATTATCGCCGCGCCCACCCAGTTTCAGGTCACGAACGACATGCGCGTTATGAGCGTTACATAAGCATTCTTGAGAGAAAAGCACAAAGTTTTCAAGCCGGATGACGATTAGTGTTGTGGGACGGAAAGACACCCTTTTTACTCGATCTTTTTTTTTTTTTGAGTCCATGTGGGAAATAGTGACCAGCGTAAGGAGAAAAAAAGGGGAAGTGGGTGGAAAAGAAGCAAGAACGCGAGTTAGCAAGCCACTTCAAAAGAGGATGACTTTTGGCCGTCATGCGCGCTCCCTCATCAGCCCACCCCCCTCCCCACTTGATTGAAAATGCATCGCATGACGTTAACTACCAAAGAAAAAGCCCCAAGGAAAACGGAGGGTTAGCGGCACCTCCTCGCTCCTTTGACAGATGCATCTTTTCGAGACAAAAGTGGTCACGAAACCCCGCACGACACAATACACGATAAGAATCTCGACAATCGTATCCATGAGACAGTAATTACAAACCACACAGTGTGCGCGGCACACGCCGAAAAACAAAACAAAAAAAAACACGTGAAGTACAGATCCACTGTCAAGGAGTAATAAGCATCGTAACAACGACAATCCAAATCAGAAAGAGGAGTAGTAATGTTTATAAACCGAGAAAAACTGTGTGAAACTTCATGGATAGTTCATAGATATGTTTTAATGTATGATAACAGCGGTCGACAACCCCACCGGGAGAAGAGAGGAGGGCAACACCCGCGATCTCTATTCAACGCCAGAGGCATGTTTTGGCGACAGCTGTGCGTAGTCGAAATAAACGACAAATGAAGTCGGTAAAAACGGGGGAAAAAAAACGAAATCCGACCGCAAGAAAAATAAAAGCGCAGGGCTACATGCAGCATAGCAAGAAACAAGAATCAAACGCAAACCGCGAAGTAAGAGCCATGCAGTTTTAAAAACAGGCACACTTACGTCGTCGTCCAGCTTTCTCTTGAGCGCTAACGCGTGGTTGTAGTCGTTCTGGAAAAAGAAAAATGGGGAAAAAAAGAAATAATAATCAAACAAAAGGAGAGAACGAACCAAGGCACGACCTCGGTCGCACGTGCGAGACAAATCAAAGAAAAGTTCGAGCAAGAAGAAAAGAACGGCAAATGAGGCTATCGCGGCATGCAAGCGAGCAATACGTGAAAAAAATTATATATTGGACGCGTATCTGCGTACTTCCCTGCAAATGTCACCAAAAGACGATTGTCTTCAAGCTCTGCAGCGGTTGCCTACAGGACCGTCATGAACCGGCAGCAAAAGAAAGGCCGTTTGCTTTTGGCTTCATCTATTAGCAAATATTACGACTTACGGCCGCAAGACAAGCACTACAACATATTGTTGGCAGCCGTTGTAGAGAGCAGGTCGCGTGATCGCGTGTTCCCCCCCTTTCATAAAGAACGACAGTGTACATAGCAGTCCAGACAAGTATTGTGCCCCTGCGACGGTTCCGTGGGACAATGCCACGACCAGCAAACAAGTTCAAACATTACCTGGCATATTTTGTGCCGCGTTGCATACTGTAACAAGTAATACACCCGATGTGCAGCTTAGTACTTCATTGTGACAATTCAGCGAATGAGTGAGCAGTCACACAACCGTGAGTGTATATCAAAAGCACAGACAAACACACTGCCTTTCTTTCAATCGCATCCATCACATAATTGATCTGGCATAGTATGCTAGGTATTACCACAGAACTTCCGATGTTTTGCTCATTACTCGCCCACGGCATCAATCATTTCGAAGAGACTGGGTAAACAGGTGACAACAACTAATTAAAACTATAATCACGTTTACGAGTATTTCTTGAGCCTGCTTACGACTGCACAGTAAATATTGCCAAATCGCGGTGCCAGCTCACATCTCCGGCGGGGACCGAATGGTAATACTGGGGTAGCCCCACGTAGGCATTCGCGCAACCAATAGTGACGTCACCAAGAACGTAATGGTACTGCCGAGGACGCCCCTCTCCCCCCCCCACCTCCCGCGGCTATGAACTGCACGATCCCGCAAGGAGGCTGACACAGGGTCTCCAAGACAACCGCAAGGCGGTGCACCGCGGATTTCGAGCAACTAGACCTCGGTAGGGTGAGGAAGAAATGGAGAGCACTCAGAAGCAACGGTCACGCCAATAACGCACGGCGCCATTGGACGCTGGCGGCGGCACCCACGCAGACCAATCCTATCCGCACGCTCACAATTCGCGGTGGCGAAGCTCGCATGCCGGTTTGCAGTTATAGCACAACGAGTACGGACAGTTCATTCCGGAGCCCATACGCTGCAGCACTCAAGAATGACACGTACAAAGTCTGTTCGTAAAGTAATAAAAGTGTTTGGCAAAAAGAAATTATCGATCGATCGGTAAATAGTATTCAAATTATTTCAATACTGTTTTCTTCGGCACCGATTACAGCGAGATTCTCGCGCTGCAAAGCTTATTCCCCCCACCCTCCCTCTCCAACGACTGCGGTAACCCCGTTGAGACAGCCCGCTGGGTGGCGGAAACATATTCGAATCAGAACATCGTCAAATTTGAGCTTTAGTGAGAGGAAAAAGGGCGCTGGGCTCGCACCAGGGCTGATGCAACTCTATCGCGTGTCCGGAGGACAGGAGCGAAAATTTGCCCCAACGTGTCTGACGTATTAATTTGTATATTACTATACTTTCTAACGCACTGTCAATGGCCCTTAAATGTATTCTTTTCCTTCCACCATGCCGGCAATTGGACCATCGCTCAAGTGGTTGGCAGTGCCACCCCTAAGTTGCTACAGACCACAAAAACAGTATGGCGTTCATGCAACAATGAAACGTGACCCGTTATTTCACGTCACCAAATCGATAAAAAATTAGGATGCCATATCGAGAACGGCTGATCACTGCTACGCCCTGTTACGATCGGCACCTGGGCTGACGAGGGAGAGCAGAGTTCCTTTGATCATCAAACAAGTCGCCGAAGGGGTGCCGGGCTATGCCCGCCATGTATTGTCCTTCCTAGCCGGAAAGTGAGGCACCGTGCCGCCCGATAACCGGTTGACGGGTTCAGGGTACCTTTCGAACTTCGTGCGGTGGACCTATTAGACACTTATAGTATACCGGGCCTACGGGGATACCGGGTGTACCGCGATAGCGGAATCTAAGTGTGCATGCTCAGATACGTACATTACCTATACCGCTTACCGTACGCGCGGTACTTTTCAAATTTAACGTTACCGTGGTATTAGTGTACATAATATACGTAAACAAGGCGGTACTCTCGGACGCCCGCTTCGAAGTGAGTTTAGCAGTTGTTGAAAGATTCGACTTGTTCGCAGCAAACGACTGTTTAAAGCGGCTTCGATTGCCTTCAGTTAGCTTCGACGACCGAGTATTACGGATAAGTTGGCGTAGTTTTTGAGATAGCTTCCCGTTTCGAACGCGTCGAGGCCTAACTACAAGTTCGATGTAAACAAATCGGCAACATAAATGTTTACGCGTCACAAAAATAAATTTCTAACGATGCTTCACGCGGTGTCACAGGCAAACATCCTCTTTTCCTTCTAATTTTCACTATTATTTAACTTATTAACCATCCTAGCTGTGGCACGTAAACCACGTGAACGCTATCCTGCTAAATTATGAGATGCTGTCCAAAACAAACGCTTGATGCACGGTAATGCCATTCCCTTAACTTCCGCTATCACGCTAAAGGTAAACTATACCTTTCTATTGATGTGCGCGCACGTCCGAGCGTGGGACCCCTCACCCAGCGGCATTCACACGACAAGGAAAAGCCACCTTTGTGTCCCAGGAGAGAACGGTGGTGACGCCCCAGTAGTGGACGCTTGTTTACCTAGGTGTGTGAGGGCGTGAGTCTGAAGTGGTGTACGTCCTGTTATTGGACAACGCATCCAGCACCCATTCCCCGATCCATAAAAAAAACGTACCATTCATAATGAGCCACCCAGCTCATTCGCCAGATATTCTCTCGCCATGTAGAGATTGGAAATGAACACTCTGTTAAGTTCACCTTCCTGCTGCCTCGACATCTTCATCGCGGGTCTCCGGTGGCTGCAAAGGCCGGTCGCAACAGCCCCCGAGAGATAGGGCACCAGTTATATTCCAGGGCCAAACTTTTGTAGACTAAACTCACACGCGCCGTTTTTGTTTCTATATTATACCGCGTGCGACACCGCCACCGCAATCGGTTAATCACGAAAGCTTCGGTTAAAACGCGGACGTGAAAAATGAGCTCTCATTTTTCTTTACTATAAACTCACCTAATTATCATAGATTATAATTTGCGGATGTTTCTGTCATCACTTATTCATTATTATTTCGGCATCAGCGATGTGTAGCTTTGTTCAGACGCTATGGCCTTCTTATCGAAAGTCAAAAGGCATCGCCACTTAGCAACCCACACAGTATCCATTTTGCCGATGAAGCCATCGTACAACTTCACGACTGAGCCGAATGTGAACTACAGAGAGACGTATATATATATATATATATATATATATATATATATATATATATATATCCTTCGAGACGTGCATTATTACGTCATCAAATGACGTCACCGATCAAAGGAGGGCCGATCTCTGAGGCATAACAAAAAAAAAAAACACGTGAGGCGCACAACGCTTCGAACATATAATTTCCTAAATATATACAAGAGGGAACTCTGGCGCTAGTGTCTATGGGAGTTACAACGCATGATGCTTCAGCGAGCATGGGAATTTCGGGTAGTACATATGGATTTGCCTATTCTTCGTACTTTACATTCCTTCTGGATTTAAGTGGCTGGAAGCTGGCTGCCAACCGCCAAATGTAGGCAGTTACGCTTCCCCACCCTAATCTTTTGGATCACCATTTCAATTCGGCTCAAGAATTCAAAAAGGTTTATTCCTTCATCCGAACACAAATTAAAACACTGCCACAAACGAAGCCACAAGTGCGATTCGCCGCCCGCAATCACGAAGACTAGGGAAGTCCATGTCATACCCATGTAATTATCAAACTATGATTTCACATCGCTACGATCCCGGAGGCAACGGCAGACGATGTTGAGGGAGTATCTTTTTTTTTTTTTGGGGGGGGGGGGGTGCTATCAATACAATCGACTGAAAATAAGCCATGAAAATTGTTTTCACCCTCAAGTCGTCTCATATCAAGTGCAGCGGGAGGCATGCGACCTTCTATCAAGTGCAGCGGGAGGCATGCGACCTTCTTTGTAATCATCAGTGACGCTTCCATAACGGTTCGAAAAAACACCGCGCATATGGCGCAGAAATCACGAGGCGGAATGTTCCTACAGGATGTACGCAGAAATCGTTCAGGTAATTCACCTTTCTTAGCCCCCGATAACGACAAAAAAAAAAAAGAAATGAAATACACGCCTTTCCCGACTCAAAGACGGATACCGTCTCACGTATTTTTCCCTTTCCTTTTCCTGTCGAACGAAGAGAGCTTCCGACAGCGCCGATGGAACGTTTCGCTGAACGGCCAAGGTGCACAACCTGGCTTCATTCTTTCTGCCGTAGAAAGACCGCGATGACGACAAAGTGCGCGCTAGGTGTGCACCAGATCAGAGAAACGGAAACAGATCCTGTGCGTTACGCGCACTCACAATGTTATTTTTTGTTTGTGCCAAACGTACAAATCGCGATGATAGTTATAGCGCGAGAACAGAACGACGACAAAGGGACAAGAAGTCACCGCTACGGCAATACCGAAGCTGAACGTTTTCAAACAAGACACGTTGACGCGAAGCAATTAAAACGACATAGCACTTGTGACGTGACTTCGGCGGTTTCACGGTCAACGATCGGAACTGCGTATTTATTAATATATAATAATTTCTAGCATATGGGTGCTCAAACGCGGACGATAACTAAGCAACTAGAGCAAGAGCACAGCGGCCAATGCAAATTAATATTATGGGAGTAACAAGTATAGAGACCAGAGGATGGCAGAAGATATCCTAAAGTTGACCTCAATCAAAAATAAATGGAACTGCGCTGGCCACTTGACGCGTACGCCAGCCCTGCGGCTACCAAAGGATGGGCAACGTAGCCGAGAAAGGCGGGGAGTTGGGTGGAGTGACCAAATGAAGTAGTCCGAAGGGATAAAATTGAATCAGCTCGCATAGGATACAGGGTAAACTGGAGGCGACTATCGACCGCTTCTGCCCTGCGGTAAACTAAAACAAGTTCAGAATGATGACAGTAAATAATTTGGGCGGTTTTTGCGCGCCAAAACCACACGGCACGAGTGCGAGGCGGCGCGCCGTGGTGGAATGCTCCGAGAATTTCGACCACTTGGTGTTCTCTTACGTGCACCTAAATCTAAGGACGCGGACCTCAAGCATGTCGCCCCCATCGTAATGCGACCCCCACCGCGGCTGGAATCGAACCCGCGCCTTTCCGTAGTATACCGTAACCCCAATCACCACCCTCCACCGCGTACTTGGAAATGCGCGCACAAACAACCGCGCGAGTTGTTTCAACGCGCTAGAGTAGTTTTAACTGCGCCAGAATAGATTTAATGAATGGCACTGCGAGGACAAGACGCATCGAGACTGTACCGTCCCATTTCGACCGACACACACTGTTAGCAAAAGTAAAACAAGATCCCGCGCAGCCGCAACTGGGACATAAACTGGTGTGACTGTGTACACAGAACACAACGGGATACGCGTGGATGCGTTACAAGATGGGAAACCTATAGACTGCCTGCGGATAGCAAAACCGAACGGCCACAAATCGCCGCAGATCTAGAACAACCTGACTGTTCTGGTTACATACAGCCGCGCGCGTGTGTGTTATTTGGACCAAAGCGCTTCTTCTCGCGCAAAAAATAGATAATAATATTAAGTGAATGAATAAAAATAAAGTTTAACGTGATGCGGATGGTACACGCGGCGAATAGACACGATAAAAAACAGCGCGCGGTTGCTCGCGCCGAGTGAAACAACAAACACGCGACCTGAAAATACAATAGATGGCCTCGTACGACACGTCCGCACTGCAACAGCAACGGACAATCGCACAGACAGACCATAGCGCATCGGGGTATACGGTGTTGTCACGTAGAAGAGTAGCGTACGCTGAAAGCTTCCCGGTGAGCCAGAAATAGCACGCATACGCACGCAGACAAGCGGCGCGGATAACGTTAAATAAAGCGCTGCTGGATCCGCAGGTGAGCGCCAACATTTGCCTGTAGAGCTTAATATCGAACTCACACGACGAGCTGTTGTAAGCTTTAGCTTAAAAGGACACTAAACTGAAAAGGTGAATCTGTTTAGATCGCTAACTTATTCTCGAAAGCGATAATGTCCTTTGTTTTCGTAACGCAGGTAATAAAAAAACGGCAAGCAAATGAAGGTCAGTCAAAGTCATCTTTTTTTAACATTCCCACCGACATCTCCGCGCGTGACGTCACCAATTTCAAGGGTCATTTATTCGCATTTGGATGACACTGGCACAACGAAAGTTTCTCGAACTTGCTATGTCAGAGCTATGAGCTCCCCAGAGGACGATGCACTTCGTATTTACCCATTGGGAATGACGATGGGTTCAGTAGATGTCGTGCGAAATTTGTGACGTCACAGTGTTTGATGCGTCAATCTCAAGGTTTTTTTTTTCCTCGCTTATCGAGCGTGCTCTCGCTGCATAAATCGTAGTGATTTTGGTATTGTCAGTAACAAAATCATTTTCCCCTTTTGGTATCTCTTTAAAGGTTTACATTTAATACGGCATATCATATTGCAAGTCAACTTCATTCCGAGACAAGTCAGCGCCAAATATTTAGAATTGAAAAAAAAAAAATGGAGGGGGGGGGGGCTACAGTGAAATAGAAGGACGTATAAATTATTTGAAATTAAAACTACAATTAGTACGAAACACACACACAACGCTAGCCAATCTTATCTTAAGTGTAGAGTTAGCGTTATGCTACCACATTTAAAGGCACAACAGCAGCCCCGACTGTACGCAAAATCGAAGGGGATGAAGCTTGCTACTGCTGGCCACTCGAATGTTGGCTAACAGCGTTTGCACGAACGTAATAAAATTGTGCCAGATTACGCCTCTGCCTTAGTTCAATTGAATGAAAGCCTCGCGCGCAGTCACCGTTCCGCATTACGCATTCAGACGCTACGTACATCCAACAGCAAAAGTTTGCGGGACGTGAAACGTTCGAAAAAAGTTATATTCTCGCAAAGTCCGGGAACATAACCTCCTAATAAATGTTACAGCCTGTAACTCGTATTGCGGCCTCTAGACTCACCAGCTAGATCAAACGCATTACATTCTAACACCGCTAAAATACCAAGTTGTGGCAGAATCGGCGTCCCACAAAGTTTTGATGTTAGGTGTACACCGCTTGTTCGTGCTATTTGTATCGACTGGGGAGTAGGAAAGAGCACAGTACATTGACCTTTGAATGAGTTGAATTTCCTGCATGATAACTGCGTCTTAATTTAGCTTGATTTCCCCGAGTACTGTTGCATATGATAAATTTGACCAAGAATGCACACGCACGTTCAACGAGTCCGACGTGTAACTTCGCGGGAGCTGCGTGAAAAGTACAGCTATTCTGTTGCCGAAACGGATATGTCTTTGGGAGATATTTACTTACAATTAGTGTAACACCACTAAATTAACGCCCGATGATATTTCGGTCGCAATACAACAACGAGTGCTTTCAAATAACGTATCCATGTAACGTACTTACAGACGTGTTCTCGACAGGTGGCATATGAAAGAGTGAAAGAAAAGCTACCGGCATGTTCAGTCGGCAGCACTAGTTAGTGTGCAGACTTTTACAAGCTTTTGCACACACATAAACACACATGCTCGAGTCTTTTATGTTGCGGGCAGCAGTACCCATATACGACGCGGTAGTTCTCGTCAGCATGCTTGTAAGTTCGAAATGAATTCTTTCAAAAAAAAAAACATGGCATGGAAGAGAGAGAGACAAAGTGTGTCCACAAACCGGCACGACGAACTCCTCCAATCCTTCACTCTCCATCGCAAATCACGAACAACACAGATCGAATCTTGGCTCGGCTTGCCGTCCGTAGAAGACGATTACTACCGACCGCTACTACACAACACATGCGACGATTCGACAACCTTTTTCTTTGTTTCGCGAAACTCTGCGTGCCCTCCAAAAAACAGAAGCGCCCCTGCGATAACCGCCACGCTAACACACGCCGCAAAGACCAGGAAAACGACGACGACCTATGTTCTTTGGAAAACGGACCCCGAACGTTTTGAACTAGGAGAGAGGCGATGTTGGGAGACTTGAGACGAGCAGGTGAGAAGAGCCTCTCCTTTCCAAGCGGGGTAGAAGAGATACACGTTGCGCGGCAGAGATGCGCTGCGAACGGAACATGACGGTATGAAAACAAAAGAAAAAGGCAAAGGAATGATGGACGCACTGCCACTGCCGACCGCGCACCTGTCGTGTACCGCACACGGCGAGCGCGAACGCCCGGCAACCGGGTCAGCTGCGAGAGCAACTGCGCATGCGCATGCGCAGCCGCCACGGATGCCATGTTGTTCTCCCATCGAGTACGCAGATACGAAGGAACGGCGACAGCAGCACCACAATGGGCAGAGGTACAACAAGCGCTTGTGATCCGAAAACACGGCCGCACTACCGGTAGAGAGCACGAGGCAGCCCAGAGGGGGAATGATCGCTGCATTCGGTGAGTGCCACGCTCGAATAACGGTGAGTGCCACAGCCAGTCACAGGGCCCCAACTCTTTTCTGTAGTGTCGTTTTTTCCAGCGCGAAAGGGAACACAGCGAGTGCCGGAAGGAAGCAGGCCGGACGCTGGCCACCGAATGGCCAGTCGGTCGCGAGGCCTGTACGCGTCGGTGATCCACTCACTGGACAACGACGGACAGCGCGAAAGCGAGCCTTCCACAGCCGCCCACCGTACGGCAACCCGGAACCGCCGCCCAACGACGGCAGATGACACACACAGATCGCTGCCAACCTCCTCTGCCTCCGACCCGGATGTAGGGACAAGGTCGCGGTCGACTTCCGGCCAGGAAGAGGCCCGCCTCGTCGACAATGGAGTTTTTTTTTTTTTTTCGGAATGTGCGCAGAAGAGAAACCGGCAGCGAGCGTCCACTCGCGTAAACAATGCATGCCGGCAACGGGCCGAATATTATGCCACGAGCTTGGACGGCGCTGGCAAAATGAGACGCCAGATGGCGTAAACGGACGCTGATGGCACGCTAATGAGAGTAAGCTTTGTTCATTTTATGATCGTTATTTTCGAAGTGACAATCCAGAACTACTTATGTTCTACTTGTCCAACGAATGTGTATTGATGTAAAAAAACTAGACCGGTTGGCACAGTGAACGGTAGCATACGGTAGCATACGTACTGGACACATCGCTGACCATTAAGTATGCAAGAACAATTGTTCATTATAAGAGGGAAAAAAGTTGATATACCTATTATAACAGGGCCGCTGCGCGGTCCGACGAAAGACGCTATACTGTTTAGAGGAAACAAAAGCACACCGATTCTCAGGCCAGTTAGTTTCGCACAGCAGGACACTTTCAGAGCACACTGATAACAACGCAGTCGCTCGCGTGACCATCCGTTCCCTCTTTTGTGGGCACTTAATTGTGCTGTCAGGAAAAGTCACTCAGTAGGAGCAAAGCACTGCGCCATGACCCCAATTCCCGACGGGGCAGGTCCCTTCAAGCTGGTTCCAATTGCCGTGGGATCTTCGTCGCCCTGTCCACGCGCCCCGCTCGACAAAACTAGTTACGCCGACTTTGTCGGCCTTCCATTCAACGTAATGTCTACACCTTCGTGGTTGAGAGCATTGCCTGTAAGTGCGAGGCGCGTTCTGTGCAAGCGTCACGGCACGCTGCTCACACCACAGTTCCGTATAAATTGACCACGGGGAAAACTCTGGCGCTACTAGCTGTCTATCGCAGCTGCAACTCAAGGCGCGTAGTAGACGCATGGCATATAGTGGCTGGAAGGGTCTATACGGACAGCACACAGATGTGTCTATACTTCGTTCTTTCGGCTCTGTGTGGCCTGGAAACCGTTTGTCGCAAGACCAAGTTCGGCTAATGCAAAGCCGTTACACTTTACCACCGTAACGTTTTTTTGGGTTAACAACGGTTACAGTGATCGATTCGGGCATCCACAAAAACTTCGAAACGACAATAAACGATTACGCTAGCCCCTCAATACTTGAGAAAATTTCTCTGTGAGAAGCGCATTCAAAGCCGCAAGCACATAGACTTGGCAAATCCATGCACTACACATCATATTAATGGCGGCCGAACGGTCGCAACGCCACAGATCCCTCTATAGGTAATGGCAGGAAGCTGTACCGCCGACACTAACCACGTGGCCGCAAACTTGCGCTAAGTGAAAGTCGAGCATCACAACCCACAGCTGAAGGGGAGGGGTTCACGCACTCACGTAGTGGTGGCGCAACCAGCCCCAGCCCCGAAGGAAATTGGGTAAAGGAAACAGCCCTGGGCTCCAGACGCGCACAAAAGGACGACAGGACGGGAAGGGACGAGACGGTTGCTGCATCGTATCACGCAGTCGCCTGGCTCTGCGCGGTCAGAAAAATGAACGGCAGAGCTACTAGAAGAAGGAAAAAAAAAAACGCGCGAAGTACAAAAAGTACGAGGAAGACAAAATTGCGAAGTTGGGGACAAAGTAATCGCAACCAGCACAGACGACGTTGCCGCATTCTCCTGGCCACCACCAGCGCAGTTAGGGAGCTATATATACGATGGAACACACGCACACGCACACACACAATGTAGCGTGGGTGGCTTGGCTATCGGAAAGAATGAGCGCACATACAAAAAGAGACGCACCAAAGACATTAACGTCGCAAATCAATTAGGCACAGAGCGCAGGTACGCGAGGGCCAATTCCACAAAGACCGCAGGGAAGTACCGAAAAAACAAAACAAAGCGGCCAGCTGGAACAAAGCACCACCCTGCAGGAGGACATCCACGGCAGATACACGGTTGGCTCATTTCTGTAAAAACGCGAACTGCGCCGTTACTCCGGGCCCCCGGTGTGACGTGCACGGGAAAGCCAACGAGGGAGCCGATTGGGAAGTGAGGAAGGTGCCGCTACCTGGCGGACACAAAAGGCAAGACTGGCTAGCACGCTCACACAGCGCGGCGTGAGAGAGCCCTGCGAACAGCGAGCGAGCGGGGGAGGCGTGGCAGCTCTTGACGCCGCCACTTCAAACATGCCAGTCACGTCCGCACGGCAGGTATTAGGTAGCTTTTCAACCCGGGGGCCCCCGCTAATTCGATTGGCGTGGGCAGCAGTGCGCGAAGCCAGGGCTATATCCCGTATCTGACTATTAAGGATGGACTCAGCGCGGACCCGGCATGCCACGTTGTTGCGAGACGAAAAGTCTGGAGCGTATAGTAGGCCAGCGCCGGCCTGCTCTTTCTTTTATCGAGCCGTGCCTCCTTAAACGTTCAGGCTCGGGTTATGCTAGGCGTGTGCTGACAGCGTATCATCTTTTTTCACAACGTTAAATGAAGGTACATTAAAAAAAAGCTACCAAACCTTTCAGCGTATTGAATAATATATGACGTACTAACTTTCCTACGGGCGAGCTTTGTTTCCAGAGGATACAGTGTCAAAGTTGCAGAGGAAGCAACGAAACTGCGATGTACAAGGTATGCATATCAAAACAGACCACTTTATACGACGCCTGCGTAGCAACGTGTCTTGTATCACGCGGCTCGCTTGCTTTCTGTACATACGTGTCCCTCGATTATGCGTTCGCCTAAAGCGGCTAGAAGGCGAAAACATTTTGTTCGTACAAGTCAATTGTAGTGATCGATAAATTATCGACGTCATACACTACAGAAAGAGACCCTAGGATACATTCAATAACATCAGTCGTCAAAGCGCGATAGAATAAACATTAACGGCATGCCAATAATGTCAGCTCGGAGCGAAACATAATAAGCTGATTTGTGATTTGTGGGGTTTAACGTCCCAAAACCACCATATGATTATGAGAGACGGCGTAGTGGAGGGCTCCGGAAATTTCGACCACCTGGGGTTCTTTAACGTGCACCCAAATCTGAGCACACGGGCCTACAACATTTCCGCCTCCATCGGAAATGCAGCCGCCGCAGCCGGGATTTGAACCCGCGACCTGCGGGTCAGCAGCCGAGTACCTTAGCCACTAGACCACAGTGGCGGGGTGAAACATAACGAGTTACGACGCACTCTACGTACCAGAAAATGAAGCCAGTTCGGGAAAGCGGCGCACACATGCTCCATAACTTGAGAACCAATAGCAGTGCACGTTGCAGCAAACGAGACCGGGACAAACTACGCAAGAAGGGCGCAGCGTCGGTGACGCACAAGTGTAACCGACCAGCCAGCCACCACCAGGCTGTACCAACCAAACAAACGGTGGGCATCCCAGGGCGCCGCTGAGGCAGAACAGCTAAACAAAGCAGTCCTTGAACTGCAACACACGGCGCTCACTGTGTCGCCGCGCGGCGTACGCACAAACTGAGAGAGCGGAACAATATCGCCGCTCGCTCGAATGCCGCCGACGGAGGGCCGTGCGTTTGAATGGGAACAGAGCACGACCCTGGGACCGGTGCAAAAGAAGTGCCACCTTTGAAAGGAGCGCGAAAACGAACCAACACCGGCCTGGCGTTGAGGTCAAACACGGGAACAGTTGGTGAAACAGAGCTGTGGGATCGACTAGTTGCACGGACATGTACGCTCAGTCCCGCGATTCATAAGGTGACGTCGTGACCTAGTGATGACGTCATTGCGACGTTATCAAATCACTCCAGTCATGACATGACTGCCATTCTGTCAGAGGCGGGCGGACCCACCCATTACGGAGGCAGTGCAAAAAAAAAAAAAACACATTACGTGCAGAAAGCTTTCCAAGGGTAGCGGACTAGCATTAATAGATCGGCCGGGAGGAAATAGATTCCTTTCGCCTTCCAGTAGTCCTAGGCGAATACAAAAGACTATCGTCGTTTTGTTTGTTGCATAGTAGTAACAACAGTTCAGATGAGTACGACTGTCCGGTGTAACAAATTTATTTCACCGGCACGTACAAACAAGAGAGCAGGGGGCAAGATGCAACTTGCAGCCCTGCAGTACTGTCACAGATAACGAATCACTGAAGGAAACAGAAAATAGAAAAAGCACAAAGTTTGAACAGAATCACATAATATTTGCGAATAAAATCGAACGCGGAAATTTGGTTTGTCTTCCCATCTGTCACACGATTCAGTCACCCGGCCAAAGTTTAAGCAGTTGCTGAACGCCCCGCCATCTTGAAGTGGTGGTTGCGTTCATACTTGCGAACACTGTCGATCAGAAAGAAAATGTCACGCATACTTAAGGCGCAAAGTCAATACGCAAGTATTATATGGTGCGTCACTTTACTAGAAAATACGCAGATAAACAATTCTAAACGCCTAAGTGTTTCTTAGACTGCGCTGAAAATGCGACGCTACCTATGCACGAAAGACGGCCGGCAGAAGGCTATCCGTCTTTCAGTGAGATTTGTAGCGAAGCGCGCAGACGCCCGGCTTTTTTTTTTTTACTTTTCCTCCAGCCCGCAGTGGGCTTCCCCACACCCCAGTGGCAACCTGTCAGAGCCAGCCGAACTTTTGATGGACGGGTTGCCAAAACGTCGGCCTCCCACAGCTCGACCACTTTACACAACCGACGCCGCGCACGAAGCGGTGATTAGAGGAGGCGCGCGTGCAGCCAGCCAGCCAGCCAGAGCGTGACAACACAGCGCGTTCTCAATAAGGGCGCAGAGTTGAAGGCCACGAATGACACGCGCAGAAAGAAGCAGTCTCTCAACGACAATGGCGAGAGACGACATACAGAAAAAGACTCGGAGAGAGGGACCTTGCTCCTCTTCTAATTGGAGCGTCGCCGCATGTGCCGCCAGAGAGACAGCGCAGCTGCGCACGCAGGCTGCGTTGCAGGCTCGACTCGTAACGGCGCCTTTAGTGCTGTCCAATCACACACACCGTTGTAGAATAAGCCACACCACTCGAGAGGGGTAGAAAAATATAGTTACAGCAAAGATGACTACTGTACAGACACATGGCGAATGCTGATGATAATCTGTGTCCGCTCGCGCTCTTGCGCAATAGAAGAATTATTGAATACACGCCTTTACCAGCGCGAAGGAGCACTAAAAAGGGTCACTAAAGGCAAATAATGAGAAAGTGAGAGGCCAATGTTTGAGAAAGTCGAAAATATCAACACTGTAGACAGCAGCGCCTTAGCCATCGAGGAATAACGGTAAAAGTTGGACACGATTTGCGCTGCCAATGGGACATTCTGGACAACGAGCCGACGACGTAGCGGGGCATCGGTAGAATGACAAAGGTATCGCAGTTCATTACCAGACATGAGATGAAACTAGCATTCATTCCGCTTGCGCCGGCTGTCGGGCTGAAGTTGAATCAGTAAAGGACAAGTCTGGCTACGTCAGAAGGGCGTTCTCGGAGGCGGTTGGTCCAAATTACGCAAAGGGTATGCGATATGACCACTACAACATGATTTTCTTGAAACTAAGACTTAGCATGAATGATGCAAGGAGTACGAGTGTTCTGGATATGGAACTTCATTTAGTAATCCACGTCAACTCAACGATGGGCCTTTCCCAAAGGTAGGTAGTACGCGCATGCGCGTCATCGTCGACGCGATCTTTAGTGGCCAAAAAGATCACTGGGACCAAATGATATTCGGTGTCGTCGAAAACTCCCCCCCCCCCACACAAAAATGGGGGGGGGGGGCGGCAAATGCAGGCCTTCGAGGTTGCGTAACGGCGCGCGGCCGACCGTTTCGGAGGCCAAGGGCCACCAGTTTAATTTAGGGCTGTCTACTGGGGGTGCTGTTGAAACCCGCAAAACAACCATGGGCTTTATACTGTCCTTTTACTGCAGATGAAAGGGGAGAGCAGTTCTGCAGCCTTCCCAACAGGAAGGTCAATCAAAGAGATGGGGGATGTAAAAGTGACAGGTGCCTATTATTACGATGAGTTACAATATGCACCTCCTCTGACCGCACGTAGAAACTGTCAAACCGCCAACTGACTACTCGAGCCACCTGTCTGCCAACGTCAAAGCCGCAGGTGGAACAATTGAAGGTTATCCTACGTTAAACAAACTGAGGGGCGACTGACGACAAGTATACCTTCTCCCTAGAATTAAACCGCGCTCCGTTTAATCTCGTTCAAATTTCAGCTAATGCGCCACTAAGACAGCCGCGACGACAGCGGATGTGCACAGCACGGGCGCCTACGCAGGCAGCGATGATTGCCTTTCAACCGAGTCGCGAAAAAGGCCACTCCTCGCTCCGTGGCAACGAGTCAAAAGTCACATCGTAGTTTTCCGTTTCAGATGTTGAACGTCATCGCTCTTATGATCTCCCACTTGCGTCGTAACACGGCTCACCGCACTTCTACTGAGTGCGCACGTTATTGAATGCAAACCCCGCACCCGTTCCCTTAACGATAATAAACCACGGTAAACGTACGACAGGATTGATTGATTGATTTGTGGGGTTTAACGTCCCAAAACCACCATATGATTATGAGAGACGCCGTAGTGGAGGGCTCCGGAAATTTCGACCACCCGGGGTTCTTTACCATGCACCCAAATCTGAGCACACGGGCCTACAACATTTCCGCCTCCATCGGAAATGCAGCCGCCACCGCCGGGATTTGATCCCGCGACCTGCGGGTCAGCAGCCGAGTACCTTAGCCACAGACCACCGTGGCGGGGCAAACGTACGACAGGAATAAATGCCTCTGTACAGACAGAAACAAATGGCGCAGCTATCCTTAGCGCCGGCGTTTGCCGAACTACATCGATTTGAACACGCACGCATTGTATTAAATTTAACGCACGCTCGGTGAACGCGCCCAGCCAGGGAACTGTCGAGAGTGATGAGCGAGTACGGGAGAGTGGGGGCGCTGGGAGGAGGGAGAGAGAGAACAGCGAGAGAAGGAGCGGCGAATAACTGCACCTAGCCTCTCCTACACTCTCTTGCACCGCATGGTCCGGTTGCTAGGCGCGAGGATAAGCGCGCGCGCCCGCAGCTGTTGCTATGGGACATTGAGTGAGAACACCCGCCGGCGCGCGGACAACGCCGGATGCCTGACATAGCCCGACTAAGAAATACATTTGCATTTTTTTAAAAAGTTCACACTAGACCTGTAAATATGTGTAAACACTAGCCACTTAAACGTGGACTTCGTGGCCGATGCTAGGTTTTGCGTAGGTGTGGACAGAGTGGAGTCGAGCCGCAGTGTTGCCACCGACCTTGCAAGACTGCGCAAGCTTCAGCGACAGAAACTAACGTGCAAACCTGGCTGTGGCACGCTCGGTGGACGCGCGTACTTTTCGTCGATCGTACTCGGCCCGCGCCTCGTCGGCCCAACTCAAGCGCGGCGGTAGTGGCGGCGGCTGCGCGGACCGTCTCCGTCGGTGGGCGTGGCTCACCAGCGACTGTCTCTCGGCGCATGCGCAGCTAGGCGAATGGCACGGAGAAAAGGGTTTCGCTTACCGACAGCGGACATTTTGCTTAAACTTCACGAGCTTCGCGCTTCTAAGGCGGATTCACTCTCGCGGGGTGGTCAAACCACATTTCAAACATCTACGCGGCTTACACAAACCCAACGAACGCAACGAAGTCTAAGCACCGAATCCCAAAACTTGATTCTCGTCTAAGTGACCTTGCTCACAGGTCTGGTGTCTCAACCCTTTTCGGGAAGTTCAATATGTCAAGATAAAAGCCGGGGAGTGAACGCGGCTTTTTGCGCGCCGACGGCTGTATGTTTCCAGCCCACAGACAGGCAACGACCGAATAACCAAATGATCAAACCGTATTAAAAGATGCAGCGCAGCTGGATATGCCAATACAAAGGCGCCGCACACGTCGCGACGACGGGAAATGCGCCGCCGGTTGATCGTCTCGACTTGCACGTCGGGCGCGCGCACACAATTGGAGACGAATAGCACGTACCCGCGTGCCGGTGAGGAACGTTTACTATTACCGGCCGACGGCAGTGCGCGCAGCGGCAGGAATGCGTCCTTACAGCACGATCCGCTAACACTATACTCGCGCGGCTGTCGTCAAGGGCTCGTGATTATCACTGAGAGAAAAAGACTGCAGGAACGGAAATGGGAGTGGTCTCGTCTGGGCGCGCAATAGCCATTCGCAGGAATGTCGGGTAACTCAGAGGTAAAAGCGAGCAGTCGGAATTCGTTTCGATCGTACTTAATGAATCCGTAGTACAAGCGAGGACACACTACAGGCTAAACAAGAACGACACCGCACAACCGTGGAACTTCGGCTGCGGTTGTCCCGTGCCGTTGTGTTGTCGGTGGCATGTGTTCGCCAGGATTATGGATTCGTGAAGTCGGTACCAACTAGCCCCCAGCTAAATGCATAGACGAGCTTTCATTTTGCGCTATTCAATAACGTGCGTCAACCAAAGGACACAGATGCATCAAGCGCTTCTGTCTTACTGATATGTGGGGTTTAACGTCCCAAAACCACCACAAGATCATGAGAGACGCCATAGTGGAGGGCTCCGGAAATTTCGACCACCTGATGTTCTCTAACGTGCACCCAAATCTGAGCACATGAGCCAGCAGCATTTTCGGCTCCATCGAAAATGCAGCCGCCTACAGCCACTAGACCACCGCGGCAGGGCACTTCGCATTTGTCCTCAAATTAGAGGGCGTGCCCGGATTGCAGAGTAGCCAGATGGCAGAGGCTTAAACCAGAGGTGCTGGTGGCGCCACATCGTGGCGCAGGACTCAATCGAAAGAAAAAAATACTTATCACACCAACTGAGTAATAACAGTTGTACGTTGCAAAACCACCACACCGTAATGAGACACCGTAGTGGATAGAAGTGGCAGTCCAGATATTTGACTTTTTGTGCGCTAGGGTGCAGTGACATCGCGCAGGGTCTCTACCATTTCGCCTCCATCGAAATACGACCGCCAGGGCCGGTATTACAGCAACTGAGTGAATGCTATTTCGCTGCATGAGTATATTTTCGACAGCGCTGAATCGCAAACGTGTAATTCAATTTTCTTTCGGTAGAGGGCTGTGGCAAACTGGTAAACTTACGAACGGAATACAATAAATAAATACAATCGTGCCCTCAACGGTTGAACGCGGACTGACCAATAACCATGATTTCGATTAGATGCTTCTACACAGTTGCGCTTCCCCCCTTTCCCTTTCTTTATATGCGCTGCCATCACGCGGTTTACTCGTGCATTGGCAAAAACCAAGCGCGAACGTCGGTAGGGAGTTTTCGACCAGCGTACGCAGCTCTACGTGGCGTTTGCCGCTACGGCGCATGCGTCAAACGCTATTCCCATGAGGGCCCCCGCTTTAGTCTGACCAACGCCTCCTCTAGAAGATGCCTGCCGCGTGAGAAGAAAAACGGATGCCACACCCTTTCCCTCCTTTATTTTAGAATGTTCTCGGTCACTAGCGTCACCTGTGGCGGTCGGTGCAACAACACAACACTTTGCATAGCCTCCGAAATAGCGGTGTACAGTTGCAGGTCTCGAAAAACTCTCGACTGACGCGCCCCTATGGGCAGCAGATGAAGAACGCTTAGCTGGTACCGTCCGTCGCCGTGATAATAGTCTCGGTCGCGAGCGCCACCGCACGGCGCTTGCTCAAAACTGAAGGCAAGCCAACTCCGCTGGGAGCGCGAGCCATTCCCCAGGCATTGTTTAGAGGAGGCGTTGTTGCACCGTCCGCCACAGGTGACGCTAGCGACCGAGAACATTCTAAAATAAAGGAGGGAAAGGGTGTGGCAGTCGTTTTTCCTCTCATGCGGCAGGCATCTTCTAGAGGAGGCGTTGGTCTGACTAAGCTTTAGAGCCTGGACCCCTCAAGGGATAACCTACGCACGCTTTTGCGCTCCTTTGTATACTCCCAGTCGCATCCAAGTAGTATACAAGGGGGCTTACGTACGTATGCCGATTTGGGACCCCCGCCAATTAAAGTAATGACGGAGATGCGCAGCAACAGTGTTTGTTGAGCCGAACAGGTCGTTCGCGAATAGACAGGCAAAACTGCGAATGGTTGAAGGCATACGTGTGAAGCTAGCCTTTTCCAGTGAGCTCGTGCATCGCTATTTCCATGTAACGCGAGAAGAGGACGGGCATTCGACGAAGTTTTTTTTTCCATTTCGCACCTATCGAAAAAAGCGGATCAGAAAGGGCGTGCACGTTACGTAATAGCGCGCGAGATGACGTAGAAGGCACGAGAAAGGGAAACGTGAATCAACGAATGAGAGAGAGAGGAGGTTTAGTACTGACCATAGTCACGACGGGGAACTTGTGGGGCGGCAGAAACATGTCTCCGACGACCAGCCGTAGACTCAGTGGAGACCGACGATGACGACGGTGCGATCGACGTCTCCGCAGCGTTGGGGGTTCGTACGTGCGAGTGCGCGCCTACGCCACTGCACGGTCCACGAGACGTGCGCACGTCTTCCCTTATCCGCACGGCACGCAGCGGCAATTCGAGACCGCCGCGGACTGGAAGAAGGCCCCGAGGCACGTGGGCAATAGCGGGAACAAAGCCTATAGAATACGAGAAGCGATGGAACAAGATGAAGAAAAAAAGATATGTCCCTCCAGCAACCAGACACCCTCCCGTCCGCTCTCGGCGGAAGCCACCGAATACGACCGCCAACGCCGTCGTCGTCGTCATTCGCGCCGGCAGCGCGCACACAAAAGACGGGATATATATCGATAGAGTTTAACGGGCGCATCCGGCGGCCAGCCAGCACGGTGATGGTGGTGCCAGCGGCAGCGAGGCTATAATACGCGAATCGCGGGCTCTTTAATACGCGTAACGAAGCGCAGGTATCGAGGTCTCGACGAGCCGGACAATACGCGCACAATGAATCCATAATGGTAGCGGACGCGCATTAGGGACTGCGCAGAACGACACAGGATAACGACTAGACCGACTCGGAGACAACTAGCGGCTGCTCTGCGTCATTCCGCGCAGTCTGCAGCGTGTGTTCGCTGGTGGTAGGCATTCATTAGGCCCGCAATAGTTAAGCCCAGCTGAATGCATTGACGAGTCATCCCAAGAGACACGTCGGTGTAAACTCCACAAGCTATCCACTGGAGAGTCCGGTAGACTAACTAACAAAGTATTCAACCCGACCACGTTTGCCGTTCATGCTGCCAAACGGGTCGTGCGCGCGGCCCATACCCCTCTGCAGCTGCGGTAACGGAACGCGGTCGCCTGCCTAACATACACTCGGCTCGGACCCGATCAGTCGTATCAGAACAGATCGACTTGAATCGAGCACACGCTCTCGTACAAAGCATTGCAGCTCCGGAGGCGCTGAAAGTCGCCACACGGGTGACCCCGTCGACATTTTGGGTTTCCCCCAGGATAAACCTTGCGAAAGTTTATTACAAACAACGCGCTCACAAAGTTAATACCACACCACAGTGTGCACTACAGTATGTCCACTGCACGTCCTCGATGTTTCTGTACGTACCCACAGGACGGCAGCAAGCTCGCCAGTAGCGCTACGCGCAAGTGCATAAAGAGCATATGTAACAACACAAACATGTGAAGTCCTTGAGGGGCGTGCTATAAACTTTTTTCGCAGAAGAGAGAAGAAACGCCGCCATAATAGACTGCGCGCAGGAGTGCAAGGGCTAACAGTTACGGTAGCGCAGGGGAGGGGGGGAAGGAGAGCACATCTATTTTACAAGGCTCAGGAAGGCTTATGGCAGCGCCCTGGGAGCCGTCTATGAGAAGGTTTAGTTTATATAACGAGCGTTATGCAGTGATGGTGCGTGAGCGAACGGATCCAGCAGACGAGGCCCACGAAACAACGCATCGCTCTAATAAAATGCAAATGACGCAATCTAACGTAATTACGAAAATGACGCCGCAGGCTTCGCCTCCCGGGTGGCCCCGGTTCCATTCCGGCAACGAATCTCGGCCGACTTTCATCATCGCCATACGCGAGTAAATGAGACGCGAGTGAGCCATCCCCGCAGCCAATAAACGCTGCCGCGCCACGTCAAGATTAACGCCCCTCAACCGCGGTCCGCAGAGGCAGCCGCGACGGACACCGCGAGTCCAGTATTCATATACGTTATAGATGACAAAAGAGAAGTTCGCCCTCCACAGAGCTGTTATAGATGACAAAAGAGAAGTTCGCCCTCCACCGCTCCATCGCACACGCTGGCCGAAACAGTTCACTGCGTCGCGACCGACCCGCGGCGATACGGGGCGCAGCGGTCGGGGGGGAGGTCTGGCAAAATGGCGAAACCAGGGCCGCCACCGTGGCCCGTTAATGAGGATAGATGTGACGGACGACTCGCGCCTCGTATAAAACACACACACCACGCGCCCAACCATCACACTGCCTTTTTGTGGGTCTGCATCACGTACGAGCAGCAACACTGGGTCGCACCAGCCGAGTGGGAGAGAGAAAACCGGCAAGCCGCCAATAACCTTGTGGAATGAAACCACGCTCTGTACATGCCTGATTGTGTCTCGCTTGCACTTTTGTGGACGATCCTGCAGATTCGGCGGCGCGCAACAAGTGGATTAGCGGAGGGCAATGGTCCAACCACCCCATCTCCCCCGCCTCTTCACAATATCATCATCATCATCATAGACGTCAGGTTGAGCAAGTGGTCGAGGCGGCGCCACCCAACCGAGCGGCTAGAAGGAGCGGAGCCAAGCGCTACGAACTCAAGTCAACCACTTCCCGCTTATCGCCCGATTTAAAATTTAAAATTAAAGAAATAAAAATACATATAAACAAAAGAAAAGTTACGTACAATGGTATCGAATTTGTCAAAACTTGCGAAAGCTAACAAATGCGAACATCCACATCAACCTCACTCCGTTCCACCAGATCTTGGGATGCACGGCAACCGCTACGAACGTGCATGTTCCTTGAAACCGAAACTATAGCAGAGGTCTCAGATCCTGGCTGAACCGACAATTTTGTTACGCCGGTGCTCTCGCATGCAGAAAGGGGATGGAATCCCTACTTTGTATTGCAGCCACTGGGCTTGAAATGTGTATAGGTGACGGCAAGAACCCACACACGCGTCCATGCACGCAAGCGATTACCTGTACTAACGACTTCAGTCTACGTTAAAATGATTACTCGTCATTTATATATAAGACAGCGGTGTTAGTAGAAAGCGCCCTGTCCTCTGCCTACGTTGATTCATTAGTCTTAAAGGGGTAGTGACAGGAAGTGTCGCGCCTGAGATGAGCTGGGGGATCGATTCTCGTGAGTACGCGTAGATCGACATCTGAACAGCGAATACGCACCCGGCGAGCTAATTTACATAAATGTTGTTAAAAGCTCGCGTGCCTGATCCAGCGATATACGCGCCACCTCGCGGCATTGACATCACACGAGGTGACCGGAAGGTGACCATACAAACTTGCGCGACGTCAGCACTGCGGCTGAGCAACGAGATCCCCCAACTAAATCATCCCGTCACAGTCGCCATCAAACTTCCGCCGTTCTCGCGCTACCATGCTAGTGATCGGCGGCTACTCGCGTGACATCGTAACTTGGTGGCTATTCGCGAGACCAAGCCATGTCGTGCGCCGACGTCACGTTGCGTGTCGTCACAAATTTGCGGCGACCTGTGGACGTTGTGACGGCATCACTTGACCGTTTGCATCATTCGTTTCCGACGGTCACACTTCGTGTGATGAAGCATCAAAGCCTCCCGCTTTGACAAAGAAAGATACGGTTAGCCGACGACCTTCCTCAAGGGGCGAAGAGATCTGGGGCGCCGAAACGACGGACGAAGGAATCGCTGCCAATCAAGGCCACGCGGGAGGCGGGCGCACTGGGTCCGTTGTCGATCACGCGAGGCTACTGCCGACGCCATATTAAAGAGAAAGGGGGGTCACCCGTTCACAATGCACGCACGCCTGTGACGAAAAGGCCCGAGTGCCCTAGAGACGACGACGCAACAGTGGAGGTGAAGGCGGAATTGTGGCGTGCGTCACGCCACCGCGCATCTCGGTTTCGTGGTCTTCGAAGGGGCCGCAAGCACGCAATTGTTCTCTTCCGCGACAGTTGATATACACACTTTTTGTAAACTTAAGCGGTCCTCTTCGCTACTTCCCTAATTAAAGGTGGAAGAACACCAAAGGAACACTGCTTCTTACCTCTAAACGTCGAAGTGAAGACGTTTTTAGTAAGCAGCTCAATGAAAAACTGATGACTACACATATGCTCGTGCGTGGTTTGGTGGGGGGCTGCGCGGCAAAAGTTTCAACGCAAGACGATGGTTATAGTGCGAGAACAGAACGACGACACAGGCAAGAAGGACACGAAGGTTCAACCACCCCATCTCCCTCTCTCTTCACATTATCATCCTCATCATCGACGTCAGGTTGAGCGCATGTGTCGTCGTTCTGTTCTGGCGCTATAAATATCGTCATACCATACGAACAAGCCCAGGCTGCCACACTTTCGACGCAAAGAAGTTTCAATCGAAGTACACAGGCACGCAGACATGTAGCGATTCGCCTCCTTCGAAACTCGACCTGCGCGCGCAATTTCCGGGTGAAAGCCGCTAGCACCGTAATAACTGCACGGACGGGACGGCTCAGTAATTAACACTTGCAGCACCAATAGGAGCTTTCCGGGACAATTACGGCGTATGGCGGCGTACGCCGAGTGAAAGGACTAATACGGAAACGATTCACGCTAAAGGTCAACACAGGCGCTTAACTTTAAGCGACTTTCATTGTAAAACAAGCTCGCTAGAGCAGGCACTTTTTGACGCATGCCCTGCTTTTGTACACATGACAAAAGCCTACTGCATAGGTCAATACGAAGAGAACCGTATAAAAAACCAGCAATAAATTAGCATAAGCAAGCCACGAACAATATTGTGCACTTAGTCATGTAGTATTTCACTAATTTAATTCACTAACATTTAATAGATAATATACTAAGTTTAACGTCCCAAAAACAGGCTATGATCATGAAGGAGGCCGAAGCGGAGGGCTCCGGAAAATTCGACCATTCGGCCACGTGTACATCGCACAGCACGATTTAGCCTCCTCCGAAATGCGACGGCCCAGGCCGGGATCGAACCCGCAACATTCAGTCAACCAACGAGCACCGCAACAGCCGATACACCCTGGGCGGTCTTCGCTCGCTGTTTCGTGACGTCACAGACTTCCGACGAGACGTTCAACAGCCTCGTTCGCTTCTTCCTGCGCCGTTGTTCACTCGCAGCGCCACCTACGTCTCAATAGCAAGCAAGCACCACCACTTACGTCGTTTCCCGGCAACAAAGTGACGGTTTCCAGCCGCACCACCGGAAGGCGAAGGGCAATACGCCGTTTCTCGTGACGTCACAGCACATTTAAAAAGAAACTAGACGCGGCGAAAACAACGACCTTCCCTCCCCCCTTCCATTTACGCTCTCCCCGGTGGCGCCCCGAAACGTGCGGGAAATACGGAAAACCAAGGGCGAAGGAAGAGTCGCGCCTACCCATCGCAACTTGCCGGTTGCAAAGGGTAGGCGGGGGTCATTGCCGAGCATACAGCGGGCACGCAAGCGCACACTGTTTATATCTTACATATACCCCAATCTAGAAACGTTTCAGCTGCGCCCGATGCGTACGAGATGACAAGAGCGTCGAAACATGCAGTCGTCGTAGCAACCACGACCATATGGCAGACCAGCTGCACTGCTAAAATGTCCTATGAACTGCACTGGCACAGAACAACGGCGGGTCTACAGAAGCGCGGATACTCGAGAGCTGGCCGGCAGCGTTGGCGATGCGCGAAAAAAGTCCGGTATTGGATAACTTTCATTTGGTCATGTTAGTATAACTTCATGATGACACTAGCACGATTAAACGGTGATAAAAAAGAGTACACGGGACGGAGCAGATTAACCCTGTGATATGTCGGGGGTCTCCCTTTGTATTCCCGAAATTGAGGTAAAAGAGCGTTTACTCTCAAACTTCATTATAACGAAGTTATATTACACGACAATCAGTTCGTTGTAGCCAAAAACTCGTTACAAAAATACATTCCTAACATACCTATAGCAAGAGCATTCATTTACTTCGACATATCCGATTTTTCGTTATATGCGGGTACGCAGTAGCGGAAATGGGCTCTGGATAGTTCAGACTATTCGACTTTCTTTGAAGCCCACTGACGTCGCACAGTAAACTGACCTCAGAAACTTCGCCTCTATGGAATAACGTTTTTACGTCTGCTTGACATTTATATAACAACGTACGCTGTTCTCCAAGGCGTCGAGATCTGACGTCACGCTGTCATTGACCGCACTCTGATCTTCGTCATCTTCATTATTTTCAGCATGTGATGACTGTGCTGCCGTACGGTCCGCAAACCTCCACGAACGCGCAATCGTGACTGATTATATACTTTTTGTCTGACTGGCTTCGCACGGCAGCAGGTGCTACGAGTCGTAACGCCTAAGGGCCCGGGCGACGCTCGGAAATCAAGGAGCCTTCATCGGTGAAAACGCATGTCACTGTACGCATGCGGTCTGACGCCATTGTAGAAGTATCCGAACCCAACGAACGAGAACCACAAAAACTACACCTACAGGCCAGACCACGGTAACAACACTGTTAGTCGACGCAGGCCCATGGGTCCACATTCGCTTTGTCCTTGCTTATTGCGCGCAAATACTTTCGGAATGAAGTCAAGAGAAATAGACGTTTTCCCATTTCATTGCGACCAGGCACCGTTGGTTTCGTGGTGAACGCATGTTACAACCAAAACCCGAAGCCTTGGAAGCACTAATATTAAGTATTGCAGCTGTTTGACGTGCCTGGAGCTGTTTGACGTGCACCAACATCTTCTGATAACGCCCCCCCCCTCCCCCCTTGTTCCAACAAAACAAACAAGGCAAAGAACTGAGGCAGCAACGTCAGCCTTTGCGCTTCCGTGCTACAGTGCCAAAATTTGCTCCCTCCCTCTCTGATGTAAAAGTCAAACATATACAAAAAAAGGATCATGGCCCACATTCTATACGACCGCCCCCTTTCCGCATCACGTTAGCTCCTAACTAAGGCTACTTTAGCCTAATGCACCGCGAGCAGCAAAACCAGCACAAATCCCCAAACGCAGCGTCGATCTAATACGCGTTACGAGGGGTATTTATAGCGCTTGAGAAAAGCACAAAACAGAAACTGCGTTACTCAGCCTGCCATTTCCCTGTCACGCCGTAACTAACGCATTTCTACCGACCCACCCAACCTAGCCGCGCTTCGCATGAAAGCTCGGTAACGGGCAGCTATAGAGCGCGGGCCGGCGAGTGGCCATATTTGTTTCTCCCATCTAGTCACCAGCGAGCCGCCTTCAGGATACACGAAGGCGCTGTGAAAGGATTCCCGGCACCGCTCAACTATCCGATCGCATCGCTGCTGTGGTGGTGGTGGTTTTTTCCTTTAGTGTTTTATTAGTGCACTAGAGAGGAAACCTCGCGCTACGGTCAATGACATCTGCAATTACACTTCATCCAGCAGTGTGCACAGCTGCCAACCTGGCGACTTCGAAAATCTGGAGATTCTTAAAGAAGGGGGCCGAAAAGGGTGGGGAGGAAGCGACAGAAGAAAACTTTCCCCAGCACATGGTATCCAGCCGGCTCAAGGACCAGCCGGCTTCCCCGTCCTTACATTGTTCTTTTTAGGGACGAAGCTCTCTATGGTCTAGGGCAGTCCATCCCTCCGGCGTAGCCAGCATAGCATATCCACAGACGCTTCGCCCCAATCATTCATTCATTCTGTGGATGATTGGGGCGAAGTTTTTTTTTTCACCTTTTTTTTCCTATCGTTTCTCATAACGGCAGTGACATCGTAAACGCATGACCGCAATTACTACCGAAGTATCTAGATGTCAATGACCAAATGGTAATCGTAATCATGCAGTGTGCGTGCGTGTGAGTAATTAAGAGATGAGCACTACTGTGACCCGTGTCAGCTAATAGCCCCCGACAATATTTTTTTTTTCTACAGTGTACTGCGCACAAATGTACCGCACGCCACCAGAAAGCTTTAGAACAGTTGCTTTTAATATTCTCATGGTGGCACTAGCGCTATATATTTTTCGGGCGATATGGTTCGTACAAATGAGGAGTGCTGGAAAATGGGCAATCTTCCGGGCAAAACGGGCCAGTTAGCGGTTATGAGCATGAGAATGACGGGGAGTACATGGATCTGCCTTAGCCTCGTCCTTTGCTGGTCTATACTTTTTGCTGCAAGACGAAGTTCATCAGTCCCACTTCACCACCTTGACCCGCTTATGCCGACCCATTCGAACATTCCCCAGAGGTTCGCAATGAGATATTTTCTCCGAAACAAAACCCAAAACACAACAATGGACAAAGCCACGACCGCGCCTGAAGTAGCAAGCACGAAGACTAGGCAAATCCATCGTTTTCATGGCGGCTGAACGATCACAGCGTCAGAGTTCCCTCTAGTAAATATTGCAAAAACTGCCGTTTTCTTGCACCCACACTTCGTAGGTCAGCTTCCTAACTGGAGCGGAAGAAGCCCGCGTGCGTCGTCTCGGCGCGAATTTCTTCGGAGGGCGTGGAATTAGCCTCGCCACCGTAGAACAGCAGCAAGCAACAAATCAAAGTGAAGAAGCAAACGGGGCTCGCATATTCACGGAAGCGGCACGACCGAGCCAAGCGCAGCGGCCGCAGTAGCTCGCGCGTGCCTTGGACGTGCGTGAAGCGTTGCTCTGCAGGCGGGGCGTTGACCAGCGTGAAGGGCGCCCCTCCACACACCAGGAGCTGCCGAGCGCACTAACGACTCTTGCCGCCACAGATATTCCGCCCGTCTGCACAAAATGTACCAAGGAGGTTTAAGGACATATTAAACCTCCTTGGGCCGTACAGTGTACATACAACCGAGCGGGGGGTGTAAATAAACTAAAAAAAATAAAATCTCGTGCTGTTCCTTATCTATTCACCCAAGTCAGGCGAATGCCATCACCGTTTCCTGCATGTTCTCCAGAGTAAATTCTCATTTCGTCAAATTAAACGGAAAAATTCACCGATCTCACACCTCAGTCTGCATCAACGCGAATGACGCAAAATCATCGCATGATGACGTCAGAAGTCGCTTAAAAACGCGTCACAGATGGCGTCGCTTCGCGATCGTTCGACCGATCACAGAGGCCACGTAAAACAAGGCGAGGCACGGGGAGCTCGCAATGTCTCGCATCCTCGAAGGTATAGCGGGTTCGATCTCGGCCGTGGCGGTCGCATTTCGACGGAGGCGAAATGATAGGCTGCCGAGTCCTCCACTACAGCGTCTATCACAATCATATCGTGGTTTTGGAACGTCAAACACGAACGTTGTTATTACATCAGATGCAGTGCAAAAAACTACGTTAGGTGCAAAGGCTTTCGGAGCGGGTCGGTGGGATGTCAATACAATGACCGAGAAGAAAAAAAAAACATGTTTATTTCGCTTTCGAGTCATCCCAAGTGAAAGCGTATATGGGACCCCGGTGAGTTCTTGTATAAAACTTTCTTATTACACACAAATCTCCGCGGCCAAAGAAGTTTTCGATCGGACAAGGCCGTCGCTCGGGGCACGCCGACCGCTGGGGCTCGGCCACGGGGCTATTTGTGGTCGCTGAGCCCGACAATAAACTTTCCCGTCCTGAAAAAAGGGCCCTGCACTTCATCACGTCTCATCAAGCCGGGTGGAATGAGGAGGATAGGTGGAGAGGGGGGGGTTAACAGTGGCCTCGTTCGCGCAATCTTCCCGCAGCTGGCCCCCTTTCTTTCTCTTTACCCAATTCACGCAAGGTCCGTACCAACACTGGGTCGGGAATTTTCGGCCAGGGTCGCCACTGCACGCCGGCGCTCGTGAAGCTCACTGTACCCCGCTCGATGGCTGCACAAGGTTATCAATGGACAATCCTTATGAAAAGCAAAAATTGAGCGGCGACCCGCGTCGTAACACGGATGATGCAAAAAATGATGACGTAAGATAACAAAAATTTGTGCCGTCATTACGACGTCATCACATGACACCGTAGCTTGCTGAATGGTGGGCCGATCACGGAGGCCACGCAAAAAAAAAAACCTGATGAGGTGCATCCGAGTTCTCATTAATGTGACAATCATGAGGCACACCGCTGAGTACTGCGGAAATTTCGACCAACTGCTCTTCTTTAGCGCACACCTGAATCTAAACATACGTGCCTCTGGCGCTTCCATCGGAAATGCGACCGCTGCGCAACCGTATACGAACCCGCGCCATTCGGGTCAGCAGGCGAGCAAAATAATCACGAAACCACCGTGGCGGGGAGAGGTACCATCGGACATAAAGCGGTACGCACCATATTCTAGTCTCTTCTTTTTTAGATTAACTCTTTCGGTACTGCGCGAAAATGACTGTTTTCCATATGTATCTGGAAGATCCGTTTTTGCCAATTTGCAAAGTACTCCAGCGAACATTGCAGCATACAAAACATTGCAAAATGAAATGCTCTTACGAAAAAGATGCTATAGAGCAACAAAAATATTTTAGAATGAATAAAAACGTGAGAAGTGTCTAATTTTTGGTTGTTACCTGGTAAACCGTGCAATAAAAAACACTATATGCAAAAAGAGCCAAGAAAGGAAAATTCAGAATATACATTTTGTAGATGAATGACCCAGGAACAGTATAAAAAATAATGAATGTTTCAAAAATGTCCCTCTTCACATAGACAAAGAAAATCGGAACCTAGGTGCTGCTTCATTGCTCGTGCCATGCGGTGAAGCATTGCATGGTTTTTCTTGAGGCACAAGTGGACTCATACACTTTTCTCAGTAAATTTTTGTTGTGTTGCAGTAAGAGTGCAGGTGTTCCAAAATAGATGGACGCCTGTGAAGTGAATATTCCCTCCATAAACGAGACATCCAATGAACTTCATTATTTTATTTAGTGTCACCTCTTTTCATGAGCCACCTCACTTCGCATAGGTTGACGTTCCAATATATGCATCCAACCACATTTCTTTGCACTTTTGGGCATATCTTAGTTTTCAAAAAATTTCACGCGGCAGTTCGATAACATTTCGCACTACTTTGTAGTCGGGGCCAAGATGTGCTCCAGGGGCCTTCTTGTCGTTAAGAAAAAGTCTGCAGCTGGCGCCAGCACACCACGCTCCAGCGAAGTGTGGTCCTCGCACGTAACCAGAGTAGCTTTAAGATTTGCACGAAGGTCAAAAGCTATACGTACTTGCTGCGGAGGAGACTACAAGAGGACATAAAACAAACCCATGAACGGCTGCGGATGTCTCATGCTGACGCGAAACATTGTCACCATAAAACTTGAAGCTGAGGTGCGGTCATCCTCGAACTCTAAGCTCGCTCTCACTTAATTCAAGTGGGTTTACAAAACAGTTTCAAGCAGTGCATGTGTCTTGCAGCGCTGGTGCGTACCCATGCCCACGGGACGACGTCATAGGAGCGACTAGTGACACTAGATGGGACCCTGTGCCTGATATAATGATGCAAGCCAAACCAAAGCCACTGGAAACTGCCAGAAAAGGCTGCCTCGACACTTTAAACATGCAGCGAACCTTCCTAAATATTTTTTGGAGAAGTCTTCCCCGACTCCTAGGAATAAATCTCTATTGAATAGCTGGCATAAAGTTCTGGCAATAATTACAGATCAACATTGTGAAATTGCGAAGCTGACACTGTAATTGAACACTTGGCTTGCAAAGGTTCTTTTCATTACAGAATTTCTATGTTACTGTATCATAATCACGAGGGGCATGCACTTCTATCAAGTTCACCAGCCAGCTGCACTTTTCCAACAATACACGTACATTGGTTCGCTCAAAGGTCTGTCAAATATTACTATGTTGCCAAAACGGGCAAATTCAAATTGATTCTGAAAGTTGAGTGGCTGGACTAACCACTAGAAAATGCTGGGTGCACAAAAAACAAATCTAACACGCAAATATCGACGATCCAAAAGAGTCGATCACCGGTGATCACCGGCCCCAAGACGATCTGAACGTTTACGCAATACATGCACACACGAATATAATTAAATAGGTTTGAATCAGGGGCGGCGCAAGGAGTTTTTCGGGATGGGGAGCACCCACGGCAGTCGAGTTCCTTCAGGTGCCAGAGAGGCTGGTAAAATACACTTGCTCTTAGTGGAAGGCAGGCGGGGGAGGAGGGGGTGCTAGCCCATCCATACCACCACTGCTCCCACACACCCCTGGTTTGAACTCTTCCAAGAACACTAAAAAGACACAATGAGATTTTTAGATCGAACTACACTCTGAGAACTCTAATGTCTGAAGTCTCACTGTCATAAAAGCTTAATTTTAATTTCGCATCGTAATCTCGGCATGCGACATAATTCCACAAAGTAGATTTCATACTTTTGTGACACTGGCTCGATGAAATTTTTGGAGACTTCGTGTGCTAAGTCTATGGCACCCACAGATTAAAAATGTACTTCAATTTTATCGATTAGAATCTACGTAGCACCCAGTAGACGCCTTCGAAAATTGACGTCACAGTGCTTGGTGCAAGAATCTCAAAGTGGCGTCTTCACCTAGTATCTTTTCACGCGTTTTCTCTATCACCAAGCGCTGTGTCGCGGTAAGAGTGGCTGTTTTCGGGATTGTGAAATTGTTCTTTATTAATACACGAAAAAGCATTTTACTCTTTAGCGTACTTTTAACAAAGCTTTCAACACCCAGTGTGTTCAGCAAAGCTTCCGGGATCGAAAGCATTTGACACGTTCTTTGCCTTACGCGGTTTCCGCAATGCCTCCGGAATCGGGCCAGCTCTCACCAAGCAACAATGAGACGAATTAAACCGCTATCATCATTCGATCTCGCTGGATTATCGAGAGGCACAGGTTCGACATGCCGCTTCTCAGAACAGTCAACTGTGCGCACATCACTGCCGGAAGGCCAAACGACAAACAAACAAAAAAAGTGGGCAGCCTGCACCAGTGGAGCAAGGCTGAAACCCACACCTAAGCCAGTGCTCAGACTACGCTCGAACACGAAATATGCGACGTCACACGCGGAGATCTCTGCAAAAAATGGGCAATTTCGACCGTCATTATCTTCTCATTGAATAAACCTACAATGCTGAAAGTGACAGCCTTATAATTCTCACAGTACAAGTTATCAACCTCAAGCGATCTGTTGTGTCACTTTAGTCTCCCTTTAATATCGGAGTGATTAGAGGTACGATTAGGACTGTACGTCGTTCGTCCAGGTGTATATTGGAGGGTTTTTCGTGAATTTTCTTCTCTGGCGAATTGGTCAATAACAAGCAATTGACTGCTATGCAAAACATCTCTTAGCACGACTGCTACAGGCCGGCTACCAAAGCTGACACTGAGCAGTACAATGGAGGACAGCAATGACCTCGAGTGTAGGCACGCCACAAAACGCTGCCCGCAACCGATAATGGAACAAACGCAGAAAACAACAGGTTTCGCCCGCAATTACTTCGCGTAATGTACTCGCATTAGACGCAAGTCGCCGGCAGCAAATGCCCAAGAATCGGCCTGGGGTACAGGTGGGGTACAGCTCTACACAAGGATGACTGGAAACCAGTTGGGTATAAAAACTCCCCAATTCACCACTGCGGCAACTGCAGTTTACGTGGACTGTGCTTCAGGAGTCCAGGAGAAAAAAAAAAAAATTGCAGCAGGTGAATGATGATGAGTGGGGCGAAGCGTCCATTCGTCTGTCCTTGCTTCGACCCATCCATCCTTATGTCTGTCTGTCTGTCCATCCGTCTGTCACTCAAACTAGCGCCACCTGCCGAGTGAGCCAGACCGTCTGGTCACGAACCAGTCACAGACATGCATGGACAAACCCACGGCTTTAGGAGCTTCGCCCCTAAAAAAATGTCAAAAAAAAATTGGGCACATACCTGCATGCTTCGCTGCAAATGTCTTCGAAAGACTATAACCTTCTGCCGGCCTTCTTTAGTGCACAGCGTCGCATTGTCAACGTAGCGTAGGAAACACTAGGGTCTTTAAAATTGTGTATCTATGTATTTTCTAGTAAATGAACACACGACCTAATACTTATATATTGATGTTGTGCCACAGATATGCTTAGTATTTGCTATTAGATTGACAATGTTCGCAAGTATGAACGCTGCCACCAGTTCAAGACTGCTGGGCGTTTAGCAGGCGCTCAAGCTTGGCCGGGTGGCTGAATCATTTCGTGTGACAGACAGACAGACGAAAATTTCTTTGTTCTTTGCGTTCTAGTATTCCAAGAATGATTATCATCTTGAAAACTCAAAACTAAGAGGTGGTCGACCTATGAATAGGGGCTTTTCCTTTTTATCCCGCTTTCATTTGCTACCTGACCAGTAAAGACAATTACGAAACGCCCAGATATCCCATCATCGCGCTCCGTATCTTATCGACCGCTCTGTCGTATATTTGCTTTCTGGGCACATATTTTCGCAGAGGATGCATTCTAACAGCGTGGACAAACTGCAACTTGGCAGTATTCCAAGAATGATTATCATCTTGAAAACTCAAAACTAAGAGGTGGTCGACCTATGAATAGGGGCTTTTCCTTTTTATCCCGCTTTCATTTGCTACCTGACCAGTAAAGACAATTACGAAACGCCCAGATATCCCATCATCGCGCTCCGTATCTTATCGACCGCTCTGTCGTATATTTGCTTTCTGGGCACATATTTTCGCAGAGGATGCATTCTAACAGCGTGGACAAACTGCAACTTGGCACACATATTCACACGAAGGCCATTCTAGACACCGTCAGATGTCGTCACAACAATAAATTACGCCTATCGACGGCGTTTTTAATGAATCGTAGAACTCGTAGCAGTCCTTTCAACTAATCAGACATGACAAAGGGCGTTTAGATGACACCTTTGCTTCGCACGACGCAACACTGCCATTGTGGTGCTCCAATGCAATACGGATAGGCGCCAAATTTGACAAAATGATGCAATTACATCACGTTTAGAACCAACCACTCATTGGCCTAGTTGGTGTTTTTTTTTTTGAAATTAAATAAAAAGACACCAGATATTTTTTTTCTGCATTAGTAAAGTGTTTTCACAGCCCCGAATAACGCCACTACAACCGCGAGACAGCACTTGATAAGCACGAAAAGAAAATCCGGGAGCAGACTCCGCCACGAAATGACCACGCCAAACACTGATGCCATAGATTTTGAAGATGCCCAATGGTTCCTACGTCATTTCTAATAGGCAAAAAAACGTCGGACATTGTCATCTGCGGGTGCCATAGACCTAGCATATCTGGTTTCAGAACTTTTCATCAAGCCCACATTCCAATGAGAGAGTTACCTTTTCAAGTTAGAAATGCCACGCACGGAGGTTTCAGGCACGACATTTTAAAATGAAACTTGCACATTGACTTTCTTTGCTAATAATTAACTTACGACGATGAAACTTGACATTAGACTTCTCAGAGTACAGTTTATCAATCTAAACCAAGTGATTGTTTCACTTCAGTCATAGAAGGAAAGCAAGAAACCCTGTACTATAGTGCCTTATTGCATGTAATGAACAATACCCCAGTGCTGCAAGCACAGACACGGACAAAGCTAATAAGGGAGACGTGTGTTCCAAGGTAATTAAATGAAACTAAATGAAAGTTGATTCGCTCAAAACTTCGTGATGCATCCTTCAAAACAGCGAGGTGCCTTGCCGGATGAGACGTCAACACGAACAGGATGTGCAGCAGCAGAACGAGCAGTTTCTCATACTGTCACACCCTATCTCCGAAGAAAAAAAACGTCTTATCGTAAAAAAAAAAAAATAAAACGGATATTAACACGCGCACTGCTTTGCAGGCAACAACCACGATGGTAAACAAAGTGCCAGTGTTTTTTATCACAGTGCAGTGGTACCGTAGGTCCTAGAACAAAAGCAGCAGCAGCACACAACAGAAATAACCGAATGTCTTCAGCACTGCTGGGTAGCACCAGCACAAATTATCTTTGGCCCTCAACTTCGTAACGTTCGACTAGGGTGTCGTGTGTCATGCGAGCATGGAATGGGTGTGTGACCAACACTTTTCATTGTTTTCACACTGTCCTTAACCGTGACATACCTGACAAGCATCTTGTGTTATTGACACCCTGACCGACCAGTTATTTGTTCCTTATGTGAATGAGAGATGCATCGCCTCAGAGTGCCAAAAGCTGGCATTGCTACGACCGACGGTGTAGGGGAGGCCACTATTTGAAATTGTCCCGACTGTCTCCCCACAGAGACACTTCTAAAGAAATGGAAGCACCCGCTCTTACGTTATCTTATTGTTCTTTGCATTTAGTTTGCTATATCTGAAATTAAGCCAAAATTAAATTACGCCCTGTTATATCTATTCACACAGCAAAATTTTTTAATATGCTTCCAATTCTTTGCAGAAAATTTACGCAAACCCTAGATAAGCAAGCGCTGCGCAAGAAACTTTGGCATCACTCAGTGACTATACCACAAAGAAAAAAAATTCTATTCACAGAGTTGTGTGGTACGTCGTCACAGCCTTCGAGCGGCAAAATATTAAAGAGATTAACAGCTCTGTAGCCATCACCTAGGAAAGTTGAAATTTCGATGTCACTGCCCACCAGTGCCAAACAAGGGACACACAATACAGCTTTAATTTATTTTGTATATATTTTCCTGCAAGAATTACTATAACACTGGTGCTGTTCTCACCCAGCTACCACAAAAATCGGCGTTTCATGCCTGTGGCTTTCGAGATTCCTCTGGCATACACGGCCATCTTCGTAAATTGAACTCTAAAAGACCATTCATGTTTGTGAACATGCATAATCACTGCCACATTAATCATGAAATATGTTGAAACCTCATTATAACAAAGCTGCATCTTACATGAAAACAAGTTCATTATATACAAAAATTCGTTTAGAAGCTATATTTGCAACTGTTTATTACAAGATTATTCTCCATTTACATCATTATAACTGATATTTCATTATACCCGGGTTCGTTATATTGTGGTTTGAGTACTTGTTGCAAGTGGAAAGATTGCCAAGTTGCAAAGCCATGTGAAAATGAAAGGACTGCGCTTAGGCAACCTCATGTACACGTACAGCGAATAACTTGCTTGCCAGCTTATGTGGTGCTAGCATGCCGGCTGGCGCCACGAGCGCATCGAAGTACAGTCTGTAGAAAATCACGCAAAAGTAGGCAACTGCCCAAGTTTTCTATTGTGTTGCAGTCATGAAAATGAAATTCTATGAATGGCACTGCCACGTTTACATGACTGGGCAAGCATGACAGTGCTGTAGGAAGCAATCAATGAGAGCTCTTCATAGGTGTAGAAGGCAAGAAAGTAGGCAAACTAACGAGGAAAGCACTCCAAGTGCCACAAAAATTGGCATGTGCAAAATTTTACTGTTATGCAGCTGACAAACAACCATCCAGCCCTTCACAGATGATTAGTAGTTTTGGTCGCTGCCTACATAGCACTCGCACGGATTCTGCAGCCGGCATCAAAACTTCACAATTCACAGAATCTACAAGGCAGGCTGCTAGCAAATATTATAAAAATTTAGGACCCTTCGCATTTTTTTCATTCAGCGGTGGTCGACTAAGCTAGTGACTAATTTTAATGAGCTCTAGAGTCTCAGCAACAAACCGGACATTGCTATTAAAAAAATTAATTAGAACTTCAAGGGTATGTGGCCTCAGATCATTGAATCTCTTCTAAGCCAAGGGTGGCAGTACTGCTTTCTTGGGCGATAACAGTGACATCAGCAACCGACTCAGCTGTCATTTTAGCGCACCCGCTTTAGTAAATTTATGACTAGTTGCATTTGATGACCATCTAGGCTAAAACGGCTTGAAAAGAATGTGGGACAGCAGAGATTGCCGTTGCCACACTGTTAAGAGTTCCTTTTCAATCCCCACTGTACAGCAGTCGTGTTATTGCACTGATTTGATTGATATGTGGGGTTTAACGTCCCAAAACCACTACATGATTATGAGCGACGCCATAGTGGAGGGCTCCGAATATTTAGACCACCTGGAGTTAACGTGAACCCAAATCTGAGCACACGGGCCTAAAGCATTTCCGCCTCCTTCGTAAATGCAGCCGCCGCAGCCGGGATTCGATCCCGCGACCTGTGGGTCAGCAGCCGCGTACCTTCGCCACTAGACCACTGCGGCAGGGGGTGTTATTGCACTGAAGTGGAGCAAGGACAATAGACTACTTCAAACAGTAAAGATCTGATGATGTTCCTCTTGTAGGACTGCGGGAATCATGTCTTCGCTGACCTGCAAAAACATCGGCTCTCCGTGTGTCCTGTGCTTCACAAGGGCTCCTACATTTGTCTTAGCTGAAAGCATCATGCGTACACCATTTTGTTTTTTTATCCCCCCAAGCTACACGTTACCAGCAGTGCTGCTAGACGAGCAAAGAGAGAAGGAAAGAGAAGACTACTCACTCGTAGTATGTCGTTGCTGACTTCACTGCAAAGGAGAGGGAGAAAAAATAGGGAAAAACAAATATTAGTCAGGACAAGCCAAAGCCGTTCAAATGTGCAGAGATGAAAAAAAACGCGACAGATGGCGCGTGCAGAAAAAAACAACAGGAGAGTAGATTACGTTACGCAAGAGCGATCAACAGAGTGGCACAGGGTGGGAAAGGCACGAGAGCTAGCAGGTGACACAAACACAAGCACCCAAATCACAAGCAAGAGACAGATCAAAGGGTGCTGCTGAAAGACTTGAAGCAGAAGAAGGGCACAGTCTAGCAATATTTTAACAGGGCTCAGCTCTGGGAATTTCATTAAGAAACTCCATAATCTGTCTGCCAATCTTAACATCCTTATTAAACCTGTTTGTCCAAGTGTTCTGGAATGTAAGATGATACATGCATGAAGAAACAACTTGTTTCATACGCAGATCACATTTCAGTGACAGTCTGTGCTGGCTGATACCATGATGCCGCAAGATCATTGTTTTTGCGGGGCAGTTCAGAAAACAACACTTATATATCTTATATACTGTATCACAATATCTGAGATACCTAAGATATATCACAGGTATCCCAGACGTAACCACGTGCCAATACGCCCAAAAGCACGAGCCATGCTCACAGCTCCAGCCAAGTCAGATGTGGATGATGTTTTATTAGCTAGCAAACGCCACGAGAGAGAGCAAGTCATGCTAGTGGTTCATGGCTCGCGAAGTCTCGTGCCTAGCCCACCAATCATCTACAATGGGGGGGGGGGGGGGGGGGGGGACAGTCTGCCCTTTACATTCACTTATTAGGAGAGGTGCTGCGACACCCCTCCCCCCAAGGGGAGCTAATATGTCCCTTTAAAAGGAGTCTTACAAATGCCAAGTCTTGAAACGTGGCAAAAAGTCAAAGGACTTTTTCGTCTTAGAGCACAAAAAAAAAAAAGAGCGCTACACCATGTTTGCGTGCTAGGTGAGCCATACTGTGCAATGAAAAAGCCCTCATAGGGCAGCACTTACTGCTGGAACAGCTTTATCAGTGTGCTGCCGCAAATGCAATAAGAGGGCCTACATTCATCCAAAGATAACCACATGTTTCCGAATTTCCGAAGCATGCTATCGGCAATGCATAGGTGCTTTATGCCGAGAGACAACGCATTTGTTAGCCAAAGAATAGATCAAGCGACTGAGATAATGAACACTTTGTCATGGCTTATCTCTACAAGAGCTACAATATAGAGGCAGTGGACAGGTGTGCAAAACGCAAAAATGGATGACTAAATCCGCTGAAAACGGCTCGCACAGGCTTCAGGAGAAGAGTCAAGACTTACGGCAGGCCTGCAGACATGTGCCAGAATTGATCAATTATTAAACCTTGCAACCCACTTTTCAGTTCCTACCATTCTAGCACCATTGTCGAACAATATTCCAACACAAACGCAAGCAATGAGATACAATTTATGGAACTCCCTACACTATGGTGAATACTGCCGAAATAGTTGCAAAGAATTTTACTGAATGACAACTTATCTTCGCAAGCAGCAAAGGCTATTTTTTTCACACTTCAGTCACTTTAGCTTGGTAGAATTTCTTTACTGCTGAGAGTACTATCAGACTGAAGGGCTCTTGACAGAGGAAGAAAAAAAATACGAGCAAGAAATGTTCAATCGCACTGTTACCCCAGCTTTCATTTTCATATCTTTCTTGCTTAGGAATGTTCAATCACACTGTCACCCCAGCTATCATCTTTCTTGCTTAGCAAGAATCAACTCACAGCCAATGCTTCTACAAAATTAACTTACTAAAATAACAGCGAAATCATTTATCAATCTCTTGTTGTTTTACCACAAGCCACAGATGGAAGTTGAGGTGAATGATCGGTAGAGACACAGTGCCTGTACAAATACTATCTGCATTTTGCATCTTGGTTAAGCACTTGACAACGAACAGTCATAGAAATGCTTTGCATATAAATGCAAAGCTAGGAAGAAACAAATTAAAGGGTCTAATTACTTTTAATGTGTGCCACCAGTTTAAAAATGTTAACATTTTTTTTCAAGTTTCAACACTGCTCTGCAGGCCTTACACAATCAAATACGACAACAAAAACGTGAAATTTTTACTGTCATCCTATTCGCAGCGGTCACATAATGCTGTGTTGCTTCAGAAACTCGACTTCTCTGGCTAAATAAGATCGCATGCAATGTTCAGACACACGCAGCGCTCGGCAGCAGGTATTGTTGGGTGCTATATATAGTCAGCAGCTGGGTCTTGCTGCTGCCAGACCGAACAAGAATACGTGAATACATCTCGTTCGAACAGACTTGATACCACCTGCCACAAGCATTCAAACTAAATGGTGCTTTCTCTTCTATACAATCCCGCCGGCAAAATGCGTTTTCCGTTTGATAACGAAGGCATAGGCTGATACCAGGAACTCCATCTGGTTACCTTTCTCGACTGTGTATGATAATGCATGAATGCGTATGGCAAGGCAAACCTAGAGTTCACAAACTGCTGCTTCTAAACGTTCCCTAGGAGCAAACTTTCAGAAGCAAAACAGCCACTTGCCTGCAGCTACAACCTTTGAATAATGCATATGAACGTTTTACGGGCATCTGACTGGTTATTCGAAAGTTGTAGGCTCATAGCCTTAGCCGCAGTGAGTTGATGTTGCATTCACTTTCAATTCAATTCACGTCATAATTACTATGCCACAATTTGAACTCTTGTTCCTTGATGCGCCCCCTCCCCCTTGCAGGGTGGAGTCATCCATTGAGGGGGTTAATACCACCTCCTGATCGGGGGCCGCCATAGGTTTCCCCACCCCCTCGTCGAGACTGGTTCAGTAAGGTGCGTGCGCGGCATTTTCTCGGGCAATATGCACAGATGTTGCGTGCCACCATACAAAAACCACTCGTGAAATGGCTATAAGATGTTCAGATTTCCGAAAGATCCGAATATGTGACTCCTGCGGCTGGTAAAGAGTGTTAAGTGGCAACCCCCAGACCATTCGCAGCATAAGTTATGTCATGCCAGCATCCGGACAGTTAGTGCTGCAAGACGGGCATTTTTGATAGCAATTGAGCCTGCATGATGTGACTGACTCTCTTACGCAAGCTGCAGAAGGATGGCAATAAGTCTTTAAAAATCTGACCCCGATCAGGCTTGATTGCTATCAACAGTGCACCGGGTGCAACAGTCGTTCATTTGTACACTATGTGATGCACATTTAATTCCTTTGTTTTGAATAGCACACAATGCGTTGTTTTTAAAGGGGCCCTGCGACACAATTTGAGGATGACTTTTTCACCGCTTCCTCTGGCGGTGTGGAATGTGCGGATATCACTGCGCCAGTGACAACGCTGTTATCAAAGCTGTTATTTTAATCCTCAGGACAAACTACCTTGATTTCAGACTATGAAAGGATATCTTAGATGCACGCTGCACACTTAGATGCACGCTGCACAGGCAGTAGTACGATTTCCGAAGGAAACAGAAATAGCACAAAAGTACTAAATCAGAAAAGATTTTTTTTTAAATTGTGTGTTGCCTGGACAGATTTTTGTAGTGAGGAACTTAGACTTGGTGCGTGAAAGTTGTACTGTGTGCCTTTGTATAGCCTTGTGTTTAAATTGTAATGTGTGATGATTCCTGTGCAAGAGCGCAGGAGTAGCCGGTGCCATGAATTGGCACCAACCTCTCCTTGTATACATTTATTTAAGAGAAACTGTGATACACAACGGCCATTTTTACGAGAAATGAGGTTATGTCATGTGACATGATGGCGAGGGCCACTCATTTTTCACTGGCTGGACACGAGAGATAGGGTGCAATATTTATATGGAGCTAGCTAAGTCGAAAAGATGAATATTAAAAACAGTAAAAAGACTGTATACTTCATCATCATCAGCCTGACTCTCATCTGCCCACCTAACCTTCTGCCTCCCCCTAACCCGCTTGCTTTCTCTGGGAATCCAGTTGGTTACCCTTAACGACCAGCGGTTATCCTGTCTACGCGCTACATGCCCGGCCCATGTGCATTTCTTCTTCTTGATTTCAGCTATGATATCCTTAACCCCCGTTTGTTCCCTCATCCACTCTGCTCTTTTCTCTTAAGGTTACACCTACCATTTTTTTTTCCACTGCTCGCTGCGTCGTCCTCAATTTAAGCTGAACCCTCTTTGTTAGTCTCTAGGTTTCAGCTCCGTAGCTAAGTACCGCGGCAAGATACAGCTGTTATATACCTTCCTCTTGAGGGATAGTGGCAATCTACCTGTCAATTTGAGAGTGCTTGCCAAATGTGCTCCACCCTATTCTTATTCTTCTAGTTACTTCTGTCTCGTGGTTCGGCTCCACGGTTATTACCTGTCCTGAGTAGACAGTCTTTTACAACTTCAAGTGCACTATTACCTATTTCGGAGCGCTGTTCTCTTCTGAGGTTGTTGTTCATTACTTTCGTTTTCTGCATATTAATTTTAAGACCCACTTTTCTGCTCTCCTTGTCTAACTCCGTAATCATAAGTTGCAATTCGTCCCCTGAGTTACTCAGCAATGCAATGCAATGTCATCGGCGAAGCACAGGTCACTAAGGTACTCTCCATTAACTTTTATGCCTAATTGTTCCCATTCTAGGCCTCTGAAAACCTCCTGTAAGCACGCGGTAAATAGCATTGGGGAGATTGTATCCCCCTACCTTACACCCTTATTGATTGGTATTCTGTTGCTTTATGAAGCACTATGGTAGCAGTTGATCCCCTGTAGATTTCTTCCAGGATGTTTATATATGCTTCGTTGGTGCCTTGATTCCGCAGTGTCTGCATGACTGCTGATATTTCTACTGAATCAAACGCCTTCTCGTAATCTATGAAGGCTATGTATAGTGGTTGGTTATATTCTGAGCATTTCTCTATTACCTGATTGATGGTATGAATGTGGTCAATTGTTGAGTAGCCTGTTCAAAATCCTGCTTGTTCCTTCGGTTGATTGAATACTAATGTTGCCTTAATTCTGTTAGCAATTACCTTTGTAAATAGCTTGTATACTACAGAGAGCAAGCTGATCGGCCAGTAATTCTTCAAGTCCCTGTCATCTCCTTATGTTATTAGGATGATGTTAGCATTCTGCCAAGATTCTGGTACTCTACCCGTCAGGAGACACCTCGTAAACAGGGTCGCTAGTTTTACTAACACAATCTGTCCTCCATCTGTCAGCAGATCTGACGTTACCTGATCCTCACCAGCAGCTTTGAATCCTTGCATGATCTCCAAGGCTTTTCTGATTTCTATAATTACTGGTGGGGTGTCATCTGGTCACTGCTAGTTCTATTAAGGTCGTGGTTGTGATGGCTACTGCACAGATCTCTGCAACACTCCTCCACTAATTTTACTACCCTATCCATATTACCTTGCCTTCCTTGTCCCTTAGTGCATACATCTGGTTTTGGCCTATCCCAAGTTTTCTCTTCACTGCTTTGACGCTTCCTCAGTTCTTCAGAGCGTGTTCAATTCTCTCGATGTTATACCTTCTTACATCGGATACCTTACGCTTATTAATCAATTTCGAAAGCTCTACCAACCGTTTTGTCTGTTGTACTTGAGGCTTTCATGCTTTAACGCTTCCTAATGAGATTATTTGTTTCCTGGGACAACTTTCCAGTGTCCTGTCTAACCACAGTACCTCCAACTTCCACTGCACACTCCGTAATGATACTCGTAAGATTATTATTCATTGCGTCAACGCTAAGGCTGTTTTCCTCGATAAGAGCTGAGTGCCTGTTCTGAAGCGAGACTCTGAATTCCTGTACTTTCACTCGCAGTGCTAGCTCATTGATTGGATTCTTGCGTATAAGTTTCTGTCATGCCTTGTTCAAGTCTAGGAGAATTCGGGACCGTACCATGCTATGGTCACTCCATCGTGCCTTGCCAAGCACTTCCACATTCTGCGCGATACCTGGGTGTGTACCGAGTATAAAATCTATTTCATTCTTATTTTCGCCATTAGGGCTCCTCCATGTCCACTTACGGTTTCCTCGTTTCGGGCAGAAGATATTCAAAAACCGATAATTATAGCGTTCCGCGAATTCTACTAGTAGCTCCCCTATGGCGTTTCTTGTACCGATGCCATAATCTCCTACTGCCTGGTCTCCAGCCTGCTTCTTCCTTACTTTTGCATTGAAGTCTCCTATCAGTATAGTATACTGTGCTTTTACCTTACTCATTGCCAATTCCGCATCTTCATAGAAGCTTTCAAATGACACATCATGGCTGGACGTAGGCGCATAAGCCTGTATCACCTTCATCTTGTACCTCTTATTGAGTTTAATTACGATACCTACCACCCTTTCGTTAATGCTATAGTATTCCTTTATGTTGCCAGCTATGTTTCTGTGAATTAGGAACCCCACTCCCAGTTATCTTCTGCCAGCCAAGCCCCTATAGCAAAGGACGTGCGCATTTTGTAGCACCGTATAGGCCTCATCTGTCCTCCTAACATCACTGAGCCCTATTATATCCCATTAAATGCCCTCTAGCTCCTCGACAAGTACAGCTAGACTTCCCTCACTAGAGAAGGTTCTAGCGTTAAACGTTGCCAAGTTCAGGTTCCAATGGCGGCCTGTCCGGATCCAGAGATTCTTACCACCCTCTGCTGAGTTGCAGATCTGACCGCCGCCGTGGTCAGTTGCTTCGCAGCCACTGGAGACTGAGGGCCGCGAGTTAATTGACGTATGCATGTGGGAGGTAGTGGCAAGATACTGCACCAGGGTAGCCAATCCTTCTCTGGTGAGGGAATGCGTTACCAGCGGTGATCACCGACGAGGCTGCACCCCAGGCCTCTTAATGCAGTTCCATCACCACGTGGACTTTTTTAAAAATCCGGTTGGGAACTGCACGGCACTGGGATTTGAGCCACGAACCTCTTGCATGCGAGGCCGATGTTCTAACCACTACGCCATCACTGCTATGAAATCAGAATAAAATAATTTCTGTTTTCAAATGATGTATTTTTGAAACAGTGAGCACAAAACATTTAAAGTCTGCCAACGCTATGGTACGCCAGTAACTAAAGGTAAAAACTCATGCTACTTTTTTCACGAGTCATAAATGTGAACGGCGGCAGACACCGGCAATGCTGTGGAATGAGTCTTGCATAAAAGCGGAGAAGTATCCCAGGCTAAAGGGTGTGTACATTCACGGCTGGCGGCCGTAGTATGTTACGGTGATTGTGCAAGCCTCCGCTACCTGACGCACGTGGTTTTTAGAGGCGAAGCTCCTTAGAATGTGGGTCGTTGCCTCCTTTGTAGTAACATGTATGTAGCCAGTTCTAGTTAATGAATTGCTCAACAGATGGGATTGTGCGTGAAGAGAGAGAGAAACACCTTTATCCCATCTTAAGGGAAAGGGGCTGTGAGAAATTCTACTCGTGATAGGCCTCTTCTACCACCTCAGCCCACCTCAGGATAGACTCCTGAAGATCGGGGTTGTAGCTGCACATGGCAGCCTCCCACAGCTCCTGACTAATTTGTTTACGAAGGCTCGGGGGAGGGGAGTGATTTCGACATTGCCACATAATGTGGTTAAGGTCCGCTTTGATTACCGTACAAAACTTGCAGTCTGAATTAGGGTAAATTCAGGGATAAATTTTGTGGTGTAAGGTAGGGGAGAAAAAGTTCGGGTTTGTACTTTACGCCAGAGGACCTCACGCCTGCAGGAGAACTGACGCTGTAAAGACGGTAGGGTTCGGCGACCAAGGTGGTAGTGCCCACAAATGTTGTATGTAAGTAATCTTTGTTTAGATATATATGCAGTAGGTAAATCGTTGGTTTCTGAAACGTCCCTTAGGCGAGCTTACACTCAGATCGTGAAAGCTTGAGCGCTTGCGTGGGCCGCCCCATTACCAATTAAGCCTGAGTGAGCAGGTGTCCAGATTAACGCATTAAGTTGAGATGGCGGATTACAGGAGAGAATGGCTAGGCTGTTCTGCAAACCCTACCCGCTCCGAAGTTGTATATGGCAGTTTTCGAATCGCTGCATTGTGTGTAGATGTCCTTAGAAATATCACTAGGTTGCAATTGACGATTTCATATAGTTGACGGATGAACAAATTGACAGTCAGATGCCTTGCCCCACTCATCATTTACTCCAAGGATATGCAGATTTTTTTATATTTTTTTATTTTTTAGATTTTTTTACAGTTAGGTACCAAAGAATGTAAACAAGGCATTATTATCTAGCTGTAAAAAATTTTTTTACACCTAATCAATACGGCCACTTTTCTTGCGGCACCAAAAGAGTTAAGTACCACACATTTAGACACAGAATTCTGCACTTAGCCGCCCGATGCCCACTGGCTGCCCATCAGAGGGCGTCATAACTGTGGATGCCGTGTTCTTTACCGAGCACGACGAATGTGCTGTCGCATTTATGGCGGCGGGGAGAACGCATTGAGGAATCCTAGTTTAAACATACTGTAGTGCCCCCAAGCGTTTCGTTCACATCACTGTTGTAAGTTTCATTAGAGTGTGCCAAACAAAAACAGACCACAATCACCCCCCTCCCCTTCCACCTCTTATTCATACAAATTAAGGAAGAGCGATGAAACACAATGCCAGACAAATATATGTACTGCCAAATTAACAGGCCGGATGCAAGAGATCAGCCAACCATGGCAGAGAGATGCGTCGGGAAATGCACATGCCACAAGAGTTGAGAGCAGACAGATGTTGCCTAGCACTTGTAAATGCCGTCCAATACATGATAAGAGCCAAAAGAAATGCTACAGACCCAACATGAAGCGTGCATGTTTCTTTTTTTTGAAGGGGGGGGGGGGGGGTGAGTTAACACTTAATACATTTGTACTAAGTATGTTTGCGTGTACACAAGTACAGTACTACAGTATTGAAAAGGGGCTATTTAAAACTAAGTAACCCCCATACTTTCGTTTGCACCATCCTCAGTTCGAGTCATGCTGGCTTAATTTCTACTCCAACGTATTACAGCCAAAATTATCTTCAAAGACTACATTTGTCAAGATATTAAGCAGTTATCTCAAGCACATGCGTACACTGGTTATACTACTACATTTGTCAAGATATTAAGCAGTTATCTCAAGCACATGCGTACACTGGTTATACTAAAAAAATCTGGTGTTGTGCTTGAACCCATTAGTACAGTACGTATACATAAGCACCCTTTTTTAGTTTGAAAGTACACTATCGTAATTTGCCAAATGGCCTACTCCCTCCTAACTTGATGTCCGGCCCCTGCAGTGCTGCCTTCGTGAAACTCGGCCATCCACCTCGAAAGGTTGCCGGGCCCTGGGTTAAAAGCCAACTCCGGCGATTTTTTGACCATGTCAACCTCATGGCGTTTCTATGTTCCTGAGAGACTCAAGTGACGAGCCCAATAGCTGAAATGCTCAGAAAATTTGAAAATAACTTTTAATAAGCAAAACTGTGCAATACCGAAACTAAAACCCAACCAAGCGCCCTGCCCACGTATGACGTACTATTTGGTAGAGCCGGAGGCCGTATACTGGATCCGCCTGCGCGGAGCATGATAAAGTGTGAAAGCCAGTTTAGTGAAGCACAGACCAAACACCACAGAGGAAAGAAGAAAACATTCCCGTGCTATACCTGTGCCAAACACCACCGCCTTCTGGAAAGCATGATAAACACTGTAGCGGCCAAAGTAGCGATGTCATCGGCTGTGTCACTTCCGTTGACATGCCAAACATGACGACACAAACAGTGTTGCCAATAATTCTGGCAAGTGAGGTGAGATTTTCGAGGCAATCTTTAAAATTCATTTGCAAACGATCAGTGCATCACCCAAACCGGCGATTTGGCAGAAAGGACAAAAATGTGCAAAGGAACATACCCAGCGAATTTCAAGGAGATTAATTGACCTCGAAAAATAGCCAGAGTTGGCCTTTCAAGACAAGCGTTAAACTACAGAAGGAGAGGACACCAAGAGCACCATTCCTACACTTCCTTTTTTCATTTTGTGGTTTAACACTTGAACACCAAGGAAAAGGAAGCCTTCTCATTTGAAAATGACAATAACAGATGCAAGCCATGTTGACCAGAAGGGCTGCACAGCAATGTTTTAGCAAACAGATGTAGCATAGCTTGCAGATAAAAATAAGTTCAAACTGGAGACACTCTCAGAGGAGTTGCAGATGAGCTGTTGTGTTTCAGCAAACAGATGGCAGCATTGCTTGCAGACAAAAAAATCAGTATAAACTGGAGATGCTCTCAAAAGAGTTGCAGATGAGCTGTACAGGTCCCACAACCAGCAAAACCTGTGTCTGAGACCACCGCGTTAATGCAGTTAGTGAAGTGCGGTCAAGTCTGTCCACTCATTGCAAGCACACAAACGCATGCAAATCCTCGCTATGTTGAAAGTACGCATAAAGTGCAGTTTTTTTTTGCAGCTGACTCATTTGCCATTTATGAGTGGCCAGATGAACTCGCAACCTTAATGCAATGGATTGTGCAATTGTCCACAGCTGTCCTGCTTGCAATTGCACAAATTTGCTAGTCCTAGACAGAAAGGTCAATATGCTGAATTAGCAACTATGGAAGCCAACAAAACATCGAGTCAAATGCAGCCACTGCACAAACGTCTGGTTGGGAAAGAACTGTACAAAGCCTTGACAAAGCCTAGCTACAACTCATATTCATATGATCGATGTATTGTAGCATATGCAGCGACTCGCAACATCTTTTACATATCAGCATGTGTGCTACAGCGGCAAATAGCCTTCATATCTACTTGACATCTTGAGGTAGCCAATGACGAGTTTAAAAAGTTTGGAGGTATCACGTGGCAGCAGAAAGTGCAAAACCAGGTTGATAGGCGGATTATGGGAGAGGCCTTTGCCCTGCAGCGGATTTAATCAGGCTGATTATGTATATATTTGCCGCATATTCTGAGCAGATGAACACTGTTGTACTAACTACTCCAACTATTGCCAAGCAGAGGGGCCGAAACAGCATAACGCAGTTCTCTTCCTCATTACCCCTTCAAATTTTGCAAAACTGAACTGTTCAATGTGCATCTGTGTACAGCCCAGGCCGAGTCTGTATAGAGTAGTTGAGCTTCCGGCTTTGCTAGGCGAGGCAACATCTTGGGCGGGTGCGAGGTCATAATTCATTTCATGACATAGATGCAGCTGAGACTACACTGCACCAGCCTCAGGTGTTAGGTAATCAACACCGAAACAATGTCATTTATACTTATTGAAAAAGCCGGAGTCTCCTAAACTGATCAACACGGCGGCTAAGGGTGCAAGAGGATCACTGTTAAGTAGATCCAGGCGGATAGGCATGAGTCGTTTGTATAGCCTGCCGAGACAGTTTCGTCTCTGCGGGTTCGACGTGGTGCGTGGCCTAACGGACATGTACATCTGCACATACTCCTTTAAATCGGGAATTATGTTGGTAAGCATTATTGCTTTGGCACCTTTGCACATTACCCGAGGTTATCCCTGCCTTCCATTCTGTGTGTAACCGCGTATCCCTGATCAGCCACAAAGCGCGCACTATTTGCTCTGAAAGAGTCAGGCACACGTCGGCCCAAACGCTCGATTCTTTGGCATCACTGCACTATACCTTTCCACGCAAAAATTAATAAACACTAAAACAACAACGCAAAGCAATACACTCATTTACACTGACCAGGCAGGTAGGTTAACAGGCATGCAAACTACTTGTAATTTTGGTTGTACAGCTTTAATGCAAGGGCAGAAGTAATGCCAAGCCCCAGCTGCCCTGTATACTGAGCGCCACAGCATTGTCTTCTATTTATCAGTGCGTGATACATCACAGAGCTCTGCCATGAACGGCCACGCTTAAAGCGAACAGACACCAATTGGGCTTAACGTAACAATCAGCGTAGCACTGAGTGCGAAACAACTAACACTAATTGTGTATGTATTGACAGTAGCAGAACCCATTGCGCTGTTAGGGCCACGTTAACACTTCCGTATTTCACGTTTGGACACCCGATTCCAAGAGTGCCCCGGCGTCATTGGAAATGTCAACGCGATTGAACGTGCGAGGCAGCACACGGACTCCATTTTTTTTTTCTCTTTTTTGCGAGAACAAACTTACTCGCCACGGCAGTCAAACACGCCGCTGCCATCACCACCGCAGAGTGGCACTTGGCGTGTAGGAGGTATCGACGACTGTTGGCACGCCACGATCGACATAGTCCCGCACGGGGGTCGGTCACGCAACGAGGAACAAACCATGAGAACGTACACGACACCGTAGAAGAAAACAGAATCGAAGCAGACCCCCCACTAAAGCGAACGTGCTTCTCGCGGGAGAAGAAAAAGAAAAAAATGTTCCACACCGAAGACTCGGTCAAAGGCGGTCCCTTAGGAGACCGATTCCGACCTATTTCGCGTTTGCCGAGGCAACAAATAAACGTAATAAATGACAGGACACAAGATATTGCGAGGCACGCCTCTCAACCCAGCAAGCGATATGGCGAGGCAGCCAGCCGCTGAGCGGGAAATAACAGCCAAACGAAATAAAATGTGGCGTAAAAAGGCACGCTTTTTGAGATGCGACCATCGCGTAAAGTCGTGACGAAAGCGGGAGATTACAACGTCACTACTTTTAGGCACTTTTGTTTCAGCCCGGTCTGCTGCGACAACCACCTGTTGTTCAAAAAGCCAAGCCGCGCGCAGTGTCATAAGCCGCGGATTCGCGTTTTTAACGCCGCAATTTTTCTTTTCTTTTTTTACGGCTTAGTTTGCCCGCAGAAACGCTTCGGACGGCCCTGCCCGAAGCAGGGAAAATCCACGCATGTCACGGGATTGCAAGAAACTCAGAAAAAAAAGAGAGGCGATGAATGAACTGCCGCCAGCCACTGAAAGGCTGCCCCGTTGCCTGCGCCGCTAGCTTGGCGTTCCATTTTGTACAGGCACAGCCACGTCATTAAACGACCAGTGCTGCCACGAATGATAATCTACGTTCGTGCGGAAACGAATAAAATAACCCACACATTTTTAGAACGCGAGGCTCCAACAGATAAGCCTCGAATCGAAAGCCGAATGCTTCCAGCTGCCATTAGGTATCTGCCACACGGGCTGGTACAACCACTTTCCTCAAAGTTCAAAGAACATCGTGTTTCGTGTCACGCCCAGGCTGACTGAATCGCAAAGCTTAGCACACACTGTAAAACATAGTACGAGTGCTACGGGGCGTCAACCAGGCTCTACCAACCAGGCTCTACCTGCCGCGCGTGCGGTCGCAACTCCGCAACGCGCGGCTGACATGACTGCACGCGCCGCCTGGCTCGTCATGCGCAAGCGGTTCACGGCGCGTCTAGCGACTACTGGGGGCCACTCGGACGTCCAGGCGAAGCTGAAGACTACGACGCGAAGAGTATGCGGCAAGTGGCCAGTGTTGTTGCCCCCTTGACCGTACCCGACGCACAAAGAAAAAAAAGGAACAAATCAACAGTTGAGCGCCTGCCAGCTAGGCCTTTTTCTCCTACTCCCGTGTCGGAAAAAGCTGCACGCCGGCGCTAGTCCGCGCGTCTACCACGGGCACGTCGGCGCCAAAATGAAATCGGCATGCATTGAATTGAAGCAAACGGACAAAATACTCACCCGTTCATAATAGCGACGCAATTCATTTAAAACTTTGGCCCACGTCTTGTGTCGCACACGGATGGCATGCAGCAAGTGGTTGCTGCGGGGCGCGCGGGAGAGGAGGGCGCAGAAGAGAAATGCCTCCTCGTTATTTTTTTTCCGCCGTCGTCGGTCAACCCGTCACACAATATGGCGGACACCACTGAACGCGAGAAGCACAGTCCGGATAAGACCGCTACGCTGTCCGCCTTCGTCGGCGTCACTCAGCAAAGGGCTCGGTTCGCAGAAACGTCGCCGCGGGTTTAGCAGCACGCGCGGACACCGACTTGCAGCGCTAAACGAGCGTTGTCACGTAGTACGTCGCAGTGGCAAGGAGCGCGCGCTGGCTTGTCTCTCGGCTCGCCGTAATAACAAGAGAGGAGGCGTACAGTGCGAGCGATGCGTGACTAAACAAACGGTGGCGACTCCTGGCGTTCAGGTCGTGCTGACAGCGTGGCGGCGTGGCACGCGCGCGCGTACTAGGGGCTTTAGCGCGCACGTCTGGAAGCGGAGTGTACGCGGCAGGTGATCAACGCGCGTAGTCGGAGCGAAGATTCCCAGTCCCTATAGTACGGACCTCGAACGGTTTTTGATCTATTCCGCACGCTCCGTTACGACCCGTGAGAAAAAGAACAGAACGAAGCGCCGAAACTTGTCTTTCCGAGACGAACCACAGCGGGCCGGCGCTGTTTCCTTGACGCTACCGTCACTCTTCGAGCGTAGCGTTAGTGGAACTGCAACATAGCCGCCTAAAATTGCGTTGCTGCCTCGACTAGAAACAAAGAGAATTATTGCGCAACGTCTAAGTTTAAGCGTAAATGCTCGCCGCAAACACCAGCGTAAAGTATACACAAACGCACGAAAGGCGCGACGGGAAACGTCGATCACAAGAGCATATTATAACGTCTACAAAAATTACCGAGATCTCCAGAGGTTCTCAAGGCGCCCAGCACGTGTCTTAATTTTATTGCATCTCAAAAATATGTTTCTGCAGTAGCTGGATTATTCAGTCAGACAAAGAAAATTACGTATAAGCGGACCTTAAGTCCTCAGGTTTTCTCATTACAAAATCTAGAGACTTCAAACAGATCCTACAAGACTTAGAACCAACCTTCGGGAAACAAGCCAAAGTTTTGAAGGTATAAGCCCTATAGCGATACGATTTCCTGTGCATTTTGAATATAAAATCATAGCTATAGCAGGGCTTCTAGAAATTTTTTTCACTGAAATTCCCTCGCTTGATCAGCCTTTTCCCCCAAACAATAAATATTCAATGTGTCAAAATAAAAAGGCAGCGGGTCTTTCGACACAATTTTTGTCACTATGTCCACCAAGAGGGACAACAAAAGCAGAAACACAAATTTTGGGTGAAATTTCAGATGCCAGCCACTTCCCATACGATTGCCTACTTAAAATAGATCATAGAAGTGAGTAGCACACCAGCCAACACAAAGATATAAAGCCGGCAGCACAGGCTTCGAGACCATCACATCTGAGAAAACTGCATTTCCCATGCGAAGTATCGATTTGCAAGAGACAATTTTCTGCCCGAGCGTTAAGTGTTACAAACACTTTTGTACTTCCCAACTGTGTTTAGCCTCTATGACATTTAAGAGACTAAGAGGTTTATCTTGTATCACTAATTATTGTACATAACTCATACTAGGTGATGTGCATAAAGCACCAGCATAAAAGAAGACAAAGTGTCTAAATGTGAACAGCACAGAACAAGCCTGCTTGTTCCCTTTTCTTGTTACTATCTGTTGTGTCAGTGTTTGTATGTTTACCTACTTCCATAATGAATTTTGCTACCAACTAATGCAACATTCTGTACTTCTATACAACCAGATCTCGAAAAACCAAATGTTGGGTTTGGAAAGCATTGCGCTGTCCCAGTTTTCACATGTACATTAAAACTGTGCAGGAGACGATCAAGCTAACTTTATTACTTACGTACCAACTTCCAGTTTACTAAAAGTGATAATTTAGCTAATCAGTATTTAATCATGCTGAGTAAGAGAACACCTGTGCCCAATAACATAAACAGAGAGGAGTGGTTAACAATGCTAATCACTGTTTCTATTGTTATTTGCTACCTCTATGTTAGCACAAGTAAATACCGAATTGCCCACTTACACACTTCAGTGGACTGAAAGTTCTTAGCTGATTCAGATAAAAAATTAAAGTACCCTCAAGCTTCGCCTTCACAAGTTTAATGTAATAGCGACATCTGCATGCCACACTACAGCCTTCCTAGTCACTAGCCTGCCTTCGTTTCTTGGTCGAGACCTAAACTGTGCTGCAAACAAAGTCAAAGTCCAAACACCCTCTGACTTTTATGCTCAATTTCCATCGACGTCAAATTTTCGCTCCCAGCCAACACTGCTTTCCCGCTCACAACCAAAGAAGATGCAACAATAGAATTTCTGTGAAGCAAGCTCTTTAAGGCTATTGCAACAAATGTTCAAAAAATATTTGGCAAAAAAAGTATAAGGCAGTGAACCAAATTAGCGGCCATATCAGAGTGCTGCATGAAAGAAAGCTTCTAGGGTAGAAGCTCTTTATTTAAGCATCCAGCCAAGAACTAAATCGCCCACATTTAAGTTAAATGTGTACAGCCCAAAATTTTGCCTAAACTGAATTTGCTCAAAACGAACAGCAAGATGTCATAGGAAAGCTACAGACACGGCTACATTCTGATTTTTTCATGAGGAGACCTTACAGAGTACATTAACAGAAAATGAGACACATGTGCTCGTTAGCAGATAGTGCAAATGCAAGCATGTCTCTTTTCCAAGGTTTCAAAGAGCTGCGGGCAATGCCCAATTTTAGTCACCATGTCGACAACATGACACAACTATGTACGTGCGGGTTATTTAATTTCAGCCTGTTTTAGCACAGGAAACAATGCAAGCGGAGCCCAATATGGCAGCCCGTCTACGTCCCCCATCATGCTGTCCTCGGATCGTTTCCTCCACTGAAAGGGTCAGACGTGGACAAGTTATGCGTTCGGGTAGTGTTTCACTGCCGACAAGTGTCAACGCCAGCATTCGTTTCCACTTTGGTGCCAAAGTTCTTCGCGAGTTTTCCATTACATGTCTGCTCACATTTCAAGTGCAACATTTTGCGAGGAAATCGCCATCATACATATGCTCTCTCAAAGAAGCCTTTGTATGAGCTCCATAAATGAAGACTATATTGTTGCTACATTCCAAAATCTTTGTTGAGCAAGTGCACTCAAGATAACGTCAGGGTTATCGCTTGCAATGCTTGTTATGAGCAGGTAGTAACAAGATTAAGCAAAACTATGCAACGCGTTTTGCTGCTGCGAAATTCCCAAGAAGTGTTAGAGTTGACTGAGCTATACAAATTGGCAACACAGGAGGGCCACTAAAAGCAACTATTGAGTCGACGTTGATTGTCGAAATAGCAGTACATAAACCTTGTAGTGTTACTTTTGTGCCAAGGAAGCGTCTATATTGAAATAAAATCACATTTTAGTCGTGCGCATTGGGTTAACGCCCTTAAAATTATCCACCTCAAGAAGCGGACCGACTCGCGTCACTGTCGCCGTGCACAACGTTGCCCGGCTTTACTGCACTAGTAGCAGCAGATCGAAAGCAGCTGGAGCCGCAGCAGCACCAAAGGCCATTGATCGATTTCCCGTCATTGGCTCCGAGATAGCAGACATTTTTTGGTTCAACTGCGCCCCGCTAGATGACACAACCTGTCCTCTAACTCCGCAAAAATTAAATTTTGAACCACTCGTGCCATTCCCCCGTAGTAACGTCCAGCGTTTTTTTTTCCATGTATCTAACAGAAGGAACAAGCAGCATTTTATTGCGTCTCTTGATGCACAGAAGGTTCTTTATTAAGTGTAGCTGGATTGATTATTAGTGATTAATTGTAGGCGGTCCGTCTGAAGTAATCGGGATCATTTCGAGAATGTCCTACTGCGGCGCTTATTTACCTTAATTTCTCGGTAAGTACGGCACTTTTGTTGATAATATTGTCGTTTTAGATGTCATACATTGAGCTGTCACTCTGACGTAAATTGTTATTTGACTTTAGTGTCCCTTTAAGCAGTAATGTTTCCCTATCTTATGACTGAACTAGAAAAAGTTTTGAACGTATTGTGCTCTTAATTACATTGCATCATCATTGTTTTACAATTCTAATTTGTCATTAATATAAAAAAAAACATTTTCTGTATTATACAGTATCTCACTGACTCGTGTCCAATATGTTTTGGTGATTGAAGGTACACAAAACTAATTCCACACCTTTCGATCCAGATCTTCGGAGGTCACTGCTCATTTCCCATACTTTTTGACAACTCACAAATTCCATCTTTTCATGGCTTGACAAAATAGGCATACAAGACATAACGCCCCAATATAAACAATGATTGTGTCCTTATTACGTCCAAGCTTTCGCACCTCAGGTAACACACTCATACTTACACACTCAGCTCTGTCTACGAAAACCTTACATGCTTCATCAAATACGAATATTAACCGGGATCAGCATCATTTCAAGCAGTGCAAAGAATCATCGTCACGCGACGATGACGCCACAGATCGGCAAAATTTGTGAGGTCATCACCTGCCATCGTAGTTTTGTCAATGATAGGACTCTTACGAATGCACTGCAAAACCAGGCGAGATGCAGAAAGCTTTCGAAGTGTGGCAGGAAAGGATCATCAAGTGGAAAGAAAAAGATTACTTACACCTTCCAGCCAACTTATTGAGGGATGAAGTGACCATGTGAGTATTTATTTCATTTTATTCTGCAGTCATCTGCTGGAGCCAAGAATCAGCTCACAGAAAAGTGGCTTAGACAGAAAAGCATCAAATGATTTCTTGTATCTATTAAAGAAAGTCCCAGAACAGTGCTGGTAATGAATGCATCAAGAAATGATACACTGCACAACAAGGACTACGGTGCGTTTCTTAACCTTAAAGTGACACTAAAGATCAACACGCTTTCCAGGGTGACTGATTGATATGTGGGGTTTAACGTCCTAAATACACCATATGAAATACAATTTCACAACCCCAAAAACACGACTCTTACCACGACACGGCGCTTGGTAAGCGAGAAAATGTGCAAAAAGAAAATGCGGATGGCGACGTCACCTTGAAATTCCTGCATCAAACAGCGTGATTTAAGAAATTCTAAAGGCGTCTACTGGGTCCCACACAGCTTCCAATCAATAAAAGTGAAATACTGTCATCTGTGGGTGCCATAGACTTGGCATACAATGTTTCAGGAGATTTCTTGAGCCAGTGATACAAAAATACCAAAAATGCAGTTTGAAATTTCCCGTTACGCGTGGAGATTTCCGCATGAAATTTAAGAATGAGACCTCCGTTTCTCCGCTAAAATGCACTTATGAAAATGAAACACAGTGCACTAGAGTTCACAGAGTGTAGTTTGTCAATTTACACCAAGTCATTCTTTCTATTTAATGCCCCTCTGAATGGAGAAGGGTGTAAGGGTGCGTAGTTTTACTAGCATTCAAGCAGAAAGGTGCACCAAGTCGAGGAAGAGGTTCAGAGAGTTCACCTGCTTGAAATAAAAAATCAAACATCATTTTCGACCCAAAAGCAAAACAAAAAGGGGCATACTTGGTGCTTTTACTGTCACTTATCAACAATCGGCTTGCGTGCATTTCCATGCTCTCAATTCAGTCTTGGAAATGCTCTAAATTCGAGCCTATTAGGACGGGGAGAAATGCAACCTTGTTGGTAAGACATCACGTAATACTATTTAGTGCAGTGAGAGAAAAGAATGAGAAGGCAGGACACAACACATGCTCTAACTTCCAAGAAAAATATTCTGTTGGAAATTAGCGCACGTGGTGTGTTCTCCTTTTTTTGTCCTTTTGTTTCATTGTGCTGAATATTATCGATCAGTAAGGTTGCCACATGAAAACTTTATTTCATATGGGTTTAAAGGGCCCGTAAACCACCTCCGATATTTTTTTCAAGCATTTCAAGTAAGCACGCGCATCTTGTGCAGAATGCCATCGCGATCAATCAATCTACACGTTGCAGCGCTACGAGCCGTCGGCGTGCCACAAATTTCGAGAAACGATTCCTCCTCCTTTCCGGTCCTCTTGGGACTACGCGTGACGCACTGTGCCATAAATATGCTCATTGGTCGACCAAGGAACTCCGACTTTCAGTCAGTCTGCAAGCATCTGTGCGTGCTGCTTGATGTTGTTCGTCATGTTGCCCTCGTGCGTGCACCCGCTCACAAGTCGGCTACTTCGGTCGGCGTGTCCATGTACAGGTCCATCGCGTTGACGATCCTTTGAAGGCGTGTGCGCAATGCAGGATCCATACCGGCAAGATCATGGCAGCCACAATTTACCAGCAAGCACGCAGCTACAAGCAACTGACAGAGTCGCAGCAACCGGAAGTAGATGGTGTTTCGAGCAGTGCGCTAGCAATGACGTATGCCACCCGACATTGGGAGGGGCACTCGGCGAGAGAGCAAATCGGCTTGGGAAAGGATACCAGCGGAGAGAAGCGCAGGAGAGAGCAAAATGAGTGATCGTCGTGGTTTCGATAATCAAACGCGTCTAACTCCGCTATTACAGCATCGTTTCGAAAAATTCTGACTGCTCCGTGTTTGTCGTACACTCGTGCACAATTTTCTTACCACAACTGAATTTCTACTTGTGGGTGGTGTACAAGCCCTTTTATTACTACTTTCATTTCACTATGTCCTCATCAATAACTTGTTTTGGATATTTATACAAGCATGCCCTACTGTGGAAATTACTATGTCTTGCAGCTGTACACCATGTTTGCGCTGCTGTATGTGCTTGTCACCTGTCACTGAGACACATTATTTGTTGGCAGGTACTAAAGATCGCACCGTATGCAATCAAGTGCGAGGGCCCTCCAGACACGGCCAAACTGTGGCTACATCGTAAAGATAAAAAACATTGCAAAAGAAAATGCAAAGACAAGAGACAGGATTGTGTAAACACAACTGCTTCTTTAATGCTTTGGAATTGAGCAAGAAGACATCCCCGATCGACTAGAGGCAAGTGTCGAATAGCAAACCACATTAAAATTCAGAACGGTGAATATGCACCAATGTAGTAGTAGTAACAAATTGTTCTTGAAAAATGCAATTTTGTGGTAGAAAATGTCACGCGGCCTTAGGTATGCTAGGCAGAGATGGTGCAGATGGAGTAACGTGCTTGACTGAAGCAAGGTTTTCTCTTGGGGAAGGCTAACAAAACTGGAATCCTGGTGTGATCGCCTTGCATGCATAGCAGTGGCATTGCAACTCAGAGATTCTCCGCAGCTGTTGCGACTAACAAACCTGCCAACCAATGGACTTCTGAAACCGGGAGACTCGCTACCAGAAGGAAAAGATTGCTTTCAAATTGCAGGAAAAAATTGTTTTTAGCGAACAGTAGATAAAATAAAGCAACTTCAAAGGGTCCGTGCAACACTTTTTCAGCATGCAACAAATTTTGTGACTGCGTCAAATTTTTCCTCACTACAAGTTCTCGCAAGGGCCACGCAACCAGCATACGGCCCCCATGCCAGTGGCTTTGGAACATTCTAAGTGGCTCTGTGGCTTGACTGAAACACTGTTACTACAGAAACATTCCAGCCTTTTCAATCTTACTGTGTTTATTCCGAACAAGGCTATATAGTGGGGGCTGTGTTCACAAGTGTCCGCGGTTGGGATGTATGCGTGTTTGTGTGCTTCTGGTCAAAAGAGGAGAGCCCTACGGATGACATGAAACAGTGCAGCGGACAGTGAACCTTTCAAGGTGAGTGGACGTACCTTTTTCTTTGATGCATTGTATAAGTGTGTTGTTTTGCTATAGTACTTAGTCTCCCCCCAAAAAACTGCCTTAACCCAATCCTGAGAATAAGGACCATGATCGTACCACTGGGAAGACATGTGCAAAATCGACTTGCTCCCGGGCAAGTCAGGAGAGTTGGCAGGTATGAACTAATGTGTGGACCGTGTTCAAAGTGCGCAGACATCGAATTTGCCCGAAACTACTCAAGTGGCTGTGACCAGAGAGACCTCATTAGGATGTTCCATTGCATGCTATAAATCTTGAATAATATTTGTTGCGAATTTCAGTCAAATACATTTGGTAGGTTCCTCTTGTAACCTAAAGCCTGATTTTTAGTGCTTCAACAAGAATGAGGGGCCAGACACATTCTAGAATCATACAAGGAAATTTAGGGCAACATTTTCTATGTGTCACGATTTTGCACGGAATACGCAGCACATTGACATAATAAACTGGTGGATACCAGACATATCCATCTCTGCAGTGCAAACCAAAAGGAGATGCATTCACGTCCCCTTGACACCTCGCCAAGTTGTACGCATCATTCAAATAGGCACGCGAATAGAGACACAATACGAATTCCAAATAAATAAAGGTTCCACAGTACAGCAGCAGCTATGCACGCGCCTGCCTCCGACACATGTGTGTAAGCAATACTGGTGATAGTTCTACACTGGGGTTCCTACTGGCTAGCTGCAGCGCCTTGTTGTGGGCTTTGAACCGTCTCAGAGACGAATTCCGGCTCTTGTGCTACCGTCCATCGCCACCACGCCACCTTCATGCGGTCCCAGATGTTCTCAAAGGAGTCGAAGGCGGGCCGAACATCAAGGAGTGCGAACCGGCTCGATTCCGCGTTGACCATTCCACCATCGTAGTAGTCGATGACGTAGCGGACTTCCTTACCACACCGGTCGACAATCCAGTCGTGCCTGTCAAAGGGAAGCTCGTACCTGCAAGACAGAAGAGACATGTCACTAAAGCAGAACATGAAGACTGAATCGTTTGCCCACAAAGTCAACTAAGCAGGAGATGACAGCAGTGAAATATATAAGTCACACTCAGCCAAATGGCCTTCCTGGCAGGGTTATAGCTTGCCCAACTGTTGGGACTAACTGTGAACTCCATAACAGCCTAACAACTCAGTTGTAAGTAACATAGGCTGTTATAAGAATGATTTCTATAATGCTAACCAAAGTTGAAGCCACCAGCTCTCTTTTCCCTGGCCTCCCCCCCCCCCCCGCCAAAAAAAAACAAAATGCAAGTTGTCGCCGTCATGTCCGGTACCTGCCGGTGTCAACTTGTCATCTCATCTACTATACTTCCTTGAAATTCATATCACACTTATGCTACAATACACGATTGTATATTAAAATTAACGTCCCCTGCACTCTCCTTGGCTTCATTATTACTAGTCCTCATTAAAATCAGGTCCCATTAAGTGACACTAAGACGGTCACAGGAGGGAAAGCCTGTGCTGTGTGACGAGTGTAGGCACTTGGCAGGTATTTGCCTTGGGGTGCAAACCCACGAAGCATCATGTCTTGGGAGGGGTAAAGCATTGTGATAGTGAGGGTGGGGGGCTAATGCTGGTGTGGCTCGAGGAAAACAAGAGACTCTTCTGCATCCCCCTGCCGACACCCACGCCTGTGACTGTGATGCACTCTTCACTCGATTCACTTTTAGTGTAACTTGATTCATTTAGTGCGTCGATTTACGAAGTGACTATAGCCTCATTCTGCTACAACACTCAATTCTCTTGGTTCACAACTCACATCCAAAGCACTTGAGTGATCTTAAAAGAGCACTGACATCAAATTTTAGAATTGAGATGTGCCCTTTCTGCAATTGCTCGTTGTGCGTAGGTCGTCTTGGCCAAATTTGAATCGAATCCATCGCGTGTAAGTTATTTTATTTTGATGACAAACAGCATATGTGAGTTACATGAAAATGGAGTGCCCTGCAACATCGACACTAATGCTACATGTTCAGTGTGATGCATTCCACACATACCAATTTGAGTGACCATGCGCTAGTAGCCATGACGTCTGCGATCCGAGTGTTCTTATCGTGGCGCTGACTAGCACCAAAGCCTGGAAACGCACTCGCTCGTCACATCTGATCTTCGTCGCACCGCTTTGAATGATTTCGTGAGCTTACCACTTTTAAAGCAACAGCGAAAGAAAAGAGCATGAGTCAACGTGTGCTTCTCGGTCAGCATGTCGGAACTGTTGCGAGTTCCAGTCGTCTCGTTCGAAGGGCGAAAAAAGTTCAATGAGGGTGTCTTTTAATATCACGTATATGTTACACGCCAACATGACCACAAGCTATAAAAGTGAAACAGCCTATAGACAGATACCATCGCTAGCAAGTAACACACAGGTATCGTTGAATTTTAGACTTCTTTGCGTCCGCCCAATACCGGGTTACTCCCGCCGCAACCGCGAGAGGCTGGATAGGTGGGGCCATCTAGAGGCGCAAAAAAGAACCTGGCAAGCAGGGAAAGTATTCCATTTCTCCGCTGATACAATATTCCCTTTTGCGTATACCTGAATGCCGTGCACGCCAAATCACACCAATATAGCTAACTGAGACGCACCAGCGAACATGGCATCCTCGGGCACTTCTTCAGTGCTGTTTGGAACGGCGTCCATTTTGAAATCGCTGTTTTGTAAAGGGTCGGTCAAAGCAAAAATAATTTGCGATGTCGCAAATCGCGGGTATTCCAAGCACTAGACTATCGTATTCAACCCGAGTCGACACTTTGTACGGCGACGACGGCAGTGCAGGTGAGAAGGCATGACTGAATGTTTCCGCATAGCAGACGAAATGCTTGCGGAGCAGCGGAGCCTGACGTCCCTCTTTTCTGTGGAGAAGTGGTCACCTGTGGTGTGATCTGGAGGTGACCAAAAGGTCGCGCCACTGGTAGTGTCCCCAGCGCTAAAAATGGCAGGATTGCCGGCCATTTTGAACGTTGCTAGATACCTGTGATATAAATCATTAAAAGTGATAGTTATTCAACCCTCAGTTGTGTTTTAGGTCGCGAATCACTGCTATGGGGTCTATAGCTACTCGTTGACACAAAAATCTTGGCATGAGTAAATTCAATGTCAGTGCTCCTTTAACGTGCATTTCTTTGTTTTCATGTGGCACAAATATATATCTGTACGTAATGTTGCAAAACTGTTTGCACCATTGTGCAATATTAAAGCATTGGCCACGAAAGGGAGAGAATGCCAGCACTGGCAGTGAATCTTGCCTCCAAGAGGCACCGTAATGAACAACCTGATTTCTTTTACCATCTGCAATAATTGAAAGAGATCTAGGTCATTCCATGCCAAACTTCCCCGCTATTCTGACGACCATTTCAAATGTATTTGAAAAAAAAAGTGCTAATTCACTGCATTGAAAACAGTGAAAGGGTAGAATATTTCCGAGAAAAAAGAATTTTTGGTCCCGTGGCTGCCTTCTGAACTTCCCGGAATGTCATTTGGGTGTTGGTTGTGGAAAGATATTTTAAAAGTACCGCTACATCTTTCTAGACCAAAATTACTCTACATGCTAAGCAGAGGTTCTTGGGTAACGTGTCTGCAGCTCAGTAATATTTGTGTAATTTTACTGGCACATACGCCTCCAAGAATTTAGCCAAAATGTGCTATATTTGCATTTTTTCTATTGCATACTGCACTTTGTATGAATACCTGAGAAGTATATACTCACTTCACAGAAGGTATATTTTGAATAAAAAATATCTTTAGACCTCTCAAGATGCTAAACGTTACGAAAAAAATTCACTAATTTCACAGAATAATCATTTTTGTCCATATTGAGATGCAATTTGCACCATGTGATGGTCCAATTAAAAATCAACTTTATACTTAATTTGGAAGCAAATAAACAGTTCTTTTCATATGCCAAATTTTATCATTACATTTTTTGTTTTAAGGAAGAAATAATTTTTGCGATGTCTATGGGGGCCACAACACATAGCCCTTCAGGCAGCATGGGAAGCTAGGCTTAGCTTCGTTCTTTCCGCTACACATGCCCTGCAGGCACTTTTCCTCAAGACAAAGCTCAGCAAAACGACAACAGCCAATCTTCACCATCTTGACCGTCTAGGCTGGCCAAATGAAATAAGCTCATGAGGTTGACAATGATTCACTTTTTTAGGCGAGACAAAAGCTAAAACAACCATAAACAAGGCCATGAAAGCATTCAAAGCCACGAACACGAAGACTGGGCAAATTCCTTGTAATGCCCATCATTTCCATGATGGCTGAACAATCGTGACTGCAGCTCCTTAAACAAGGCCATGAGAGCATTCAAAGCCACAAACACGAAGACTGGGCAAATTCCTTGTAATGCCCATCATTTCCATGATGGCTGAACAATCGCGACTGCAGCTCCTTGAATTAAATGTTGTTGAAAGCTCTACGGTGACCATGGTTCGGCTGAGCCTTGTTGGACGCAGCCGGGCCTGGCAGCATAGATGCAGCCACATCCCACAAACAAACTTCACGCACTGTCGCCATCGTCTTAAATCTAGGACCTATATACTGTACAAATATTATTGGCACTTCAAAATTAAACTGAACCACGCACAACCACTGCAGGACAAAACACATAGACGTGAGCAAGACTTGATTCCTTTTTTTTCTTGATAACGTATAAGTAAACCTACTATCATAAATTCGAAAAAAAATTAAGATTTCTCCAACCTTTAAGGAGAGATGGGAGTCGGAAATGGCAAGATTTTTTCAAAATTAAATATATTTCATTTTTATTTGCTTCCACAAGTTTAGTTTCTTTACTTCTACAACAAAAAACACTGAAGACTGTAATTAAGCTCGAAGTAGATAAGTATCACTTTTAAAGAGCACACAGTGGCTACTAAAAGCTAAAAAGAACGTTTTAAAAAGCTAAAAAACAGCTGAAAAGCTAAAACAAAATTTCCAGGAAGTACCCTGGAAATTGTCACCTGACTGCTTGCCTTTGCATTTCATATGAGGAGTTCACTAAAGGCACATGCTCAAAATAACAATGATTCCCAAGCATTCATAATGGAAGAAATCATTTCAAAGAACATACATTTGGCACGTGGCCAGCTTTGGCTTGTACCTTTTAAAATTTGTTCCTCTCAAGATCCATTTTTGGGCAACTTTTTGAGTTTGGAAATGTGTTATCGATACTTCTGGTAGCCCAGTTAGGATGAAATTCTTCCCACATATTTATTAACATGAAAAGGGTGCACATATCTCCTAAAAAACTTGATATCGCCAGTATAATTATTACAATAAGTATGGGCTGAGGATTGCAAAAATGCAAAAATTCTAACATAGCAATTTTTCTTGTCCTTTATTATGTCATACAAGCTCTTCCTTGACAGTTATTTGCGTACTACACCGTTAATGTAGCAATACGAGCTCAAAACTATTAACATTTAGCGGCATAAAAAGTTTATCCAAAAATAAACTATACACATTGCCATGACACAAAACAAGAACTGTGCAACTTACTAGAAAACTGATGACATATTTTAAATCAGCATAAAATCTTGTATATACAGCAAAACATTTCATTGCCCTAAGCTACAAATTAAAAAACTTTTTTTCATGCCACATCTCCCCTTAATGGGTGTGAGGTTTACAGTAACTGAAAATGCTATTTCGATACTTCAAGTAAAAAGAAATTAGGTTTTATCACTCTCATGACGGTGGCCATGGTTGAAAGTTTTTTCTTAAATAGCAATGAAAGGCACGCTCACAGTTCAATGCAAGGAACAACAAGGCTGCACTGACCCGAGCCAGCTTCGTATCCTTGCCCGAGGCGAGTAGTCCGTGGCTTTACCACCAAACCTCTTCAGACGGGGTGTGCAGCACTCCCTGCAATCAAACGTCAAAGACGATCAAATTCTGGGTACCTTGCTTGCCAGAACAGCGACAACACCACCTCGTGACACTGACATCAACTACGGCAATATTGCAACAGTCAAATTTTATCTTTCTACGAGTGTGGCAGCATCGAACGCAAGAAAATCACTAATGCGTACTATCTTCATTTTTTTGCTTTTTGCCATACTGTGACAGGAATGACGCAATGAACGTTTTTGTATTAGGCACTGTGATTCGAGAAGTCCACAGCAGATGTCATTAACGGTACTTGGCAACTGGCTTTGGGTGATGCAGTCACATCTCATTTGGCAGCCCATGGCAGATCCTGCGGTTGTGTACCCGACATTAAGGGAACCATTTCAAAACAGACAGATTGATTAGTGCACAAGCAAAATAGCTGAAGCCCTTTTTTTTATAATATTCAGCACCGATTGTACAAGCCACCAATCAATTACTCCACCAGGTAATCACTACAATTATGTATCCGGCAAGACATGATGCATGTTCTTTTGCAACACATGAGCACAGTTCTGGCGACTCACTTTCCAGCTGTATTCTAACTCTGTCGTGCAGTCAGTTATTCCACTCTGAATGTCCACCAACTAGCACAACTCACGATTCTGCTTTGGCTACACTAGGCTGTCCATCAGAAAGTCTAGAAATGGGTTCTCACGTAAAAGTCACAGTAAACAACTGCTTTTACTACTGCCGAATAAAAGACACATATTAACTGAAACCAACATTTTTAGATACTGTCCGTTGGGTAAGCGCGCGCAGTCGCAGCGGCAAAGAACGGCCCCCTCCCGTATCCTGCTTAGCGGCGGCGCTGCTGTCACTTTAGGATTGGTGAAGGAGCGTCGTCTGCTACCTTCGCATGTGGGGTTCAACGTCCCAGAATCACTATATGTGATTCTGGCACGTTAAACCTTACATATGAATCAATTATATTTATTTGCAACTGCTTGCATACCGGTGTCGCCGGTTGTTGGTGGCGCTGCAGAAAAATAATTTTTCTTAGCTGTTCAAAAAGAACCAACCGTTTCTAAATATATTCTTACATGCAATTTATACGATGTGTGATTACAACAGGCTCCTTTGCCTAAAATTGTCCACAACCTGAAGGCGCACCCTGTTTATTGCAGAGGGCAAGGCAGAATTTTCGTCGGGGGGAAGGGGCATCACCTTGATGTGAAGAGAGTGCTAAACAGACAAGTGTGATGAAGTGTCACTTTTTGCTCTGTAAACAATAGCGGAAAACTGGGGGGACGGTACAGGCCTAGTGTGCCACACCACTCAGACATTGCTGGGAAAGAAATAATCATGAGAAACACCGTAGTGGAAAACTTCAGAAATTTCTACCGCCTGGGGTTCTTTAACGCGCGTCCAAATCTAAGCACGCGGGCCTACAGCATTTTCGCCTCCATCGAAAATGCAGCCGCCGCAGCCAGGATTCGATCCCATGACCAGCGGGTCAGCAGCCGAGTATCTTAGCCACTAGACCAACGTGTTGGGGCAGCTAAAGAAAAATAGACAGGTCACACGTGCAGTCTTGTGCGAATCAGCGCCACAATCCTGCTGTGCTTTAATGGATGAGCTTGCAAGCCTCACATCCGCACAGCTGACATAAATGGTATAATATTTATGTGAAGATGCATTTCATACACAAACTCCTTGGACTGTAGCTGAAATCCGAGGAGTTGGGAGAAGGGCTTCCAAAGTGATGGAAAAATTATTCAACAACAAAAAAAAAATAGAATGCAGTGCAATAGATGACATACAGCCAGTATTTAAATAACTTTTATTTGGAAAAGCTTTTCGCAATTTGTATTCCACACCTGACACGACGACCAAGCATGCTTGTGTGAATCAGCAGTTTAAAATAATAAACATGCCGACCTGCGCGCCGGGCTGTCAAAGTAGCTATGACTAAAAAGAAAAACACTTGCGATCAACGACGCTTATTCAAACTCCAATTAACCCTGCAGTTCTCAAGGCCTGGACTGCTACTATTCCACGAGAAGCCTTTCAGGTGACAGTGAAGACCTACATTTCAAATCCGAGGACCAAATCCTTTGTTTCGAGCACATAGTAGGTAAAAACGGTGTCAAAATCCTCCATGGTAGGTTGGCACTTAAGCCCAGTGCTGTTCCTGGAATTTTTCCGAATATTCCTGCATACTTGTCTAAATCAGCGGCGTTAAAGCATGAGAGGTAACCCCCGAAACTAGAAGAAACCACCAATTTCTAGGGCTGTGAGTCGGTAACTGGCGCCGATATGTCTGACGTTAACATGGAGTACAGCGATGTTAACAAAGCTACTGGCGTCCACTCTGATCCGAAGTTATGTCCAGAGGTAGCAACTTGATTGCCTACAGTACACGACCGCAGAAAGTTCCAATCCAGGAATGTCGAGCTTATCCAGGAAGAGGCTGTTTTTTTTAAAGGTATTCAAAACAAAGCTGTTGTCCAAATCAACAAGACAGTGGTGGTAAAAAAAGACTTCACCTTTGTCCTCAGTTCTAGAGGGAAGCTGGTTCCCTCGTGAGGATACAGCGAACATAGTTTGGAAAGCCAGATGAAACTCACGAGCTTGCAGATGGTATCAACCTTTCTCAGTTATGTTGATCACTTGAAGATATGCACGGGCTGTCATAGCAGCTTATTCTCTTCCATTTCGACTGCAACATCAGCCCTGAAGATCTGGGACGTGTGGAGCACCTTCGGGCTGGCTCGGAAAGACTTATGCCCACTATGCAAGAACACAAGGAAAAATCAGCGAGCTCGGTAGAAGAAAAAAAAGGAGAAATCTACGAAACTAGCGACGCTTCAGCAAAAATTATGCTCGACTACTAATAAACTAAGAAAGACGGTAATTAAGGACACTGTTTTTCCAGAAAAAGTGAAGAACGACATTCGTAAAATGAAAACACAGCTTTCAAAAGTTTGTACCAGTCAAGTGGACTAACTGATGACCGGCCTTCCTCTAGCACAATTGATGCTGCTGAGTGAAACCTTTTTGAATCCCGATTCGCTAGGCATTCCTTTAATTTATTTGTTTAAGTCGTGATGATGTCGGCAGAGGCAGTATGTTCATCTTTGACATCAACCTATAAGCAGCAGCAGGGCTCAATATTTTAAGGAGCGGGCAAGTAATCAGCCACTCGGTTTCGTAGCGCCACCCTCTCCCTGACTTTGCTTTGAAGCTTTCAGCGCAGCACGAACCGCGAATTTGAAAAAAAAAAAAAATCTTCCTGGATAAGCTCAGTTTTCTAGGATAGGAAGATTGTTCCATCTTGTAATGCAAGGAACCAAGTTGCTACCTCTGGACACAACTCGGAATTAGAGGGGACGCCAGTAGCTTCGTCAACATTGCTGTTCTCCTCCATTAACGTCCGACACATCGCCACCACTTGCCGACATACGACACTCAAAATTCGCAGGTTCTTCAAGTTTAGGTGGTTTCCTTTTACGCTTGAATGCTACTGCTTTAAGCAAGTGTGCAGAAATATTCAGGAATTTTCAAGGAACAGCAGGGGGCTTAGGTGTCTCTTTACCCCATAGAATTTTCACGTTTCCCCTTACGATGTGCTTGTAGCAAGTGATTGGGTCCTCGGATTCGAAATGTAAATTGGAAATGTACGTCTTGACCGTCACCTGGAAGGCTTTTTGTGGAATAGCAGCTGTTCAGGCTTTGAGAACTGCCGGGTAATTGGGGGGTTTGAAGAAGTACTGCCAATTGCAAGTGTTTTCCTCAGAGGCATAGTGACTTAGAGAGCCCGGCGTGCCGCAGGTTGGCATGTTTACTATGTTCACTCAAGCATGCTTGATTTTCGTGTACCATGTTAAATACTACTTGCGATGACAGAAATCTAACCTCCCAGCTGACGCCGCTGTGATCTGAGCAAGAAAAATAAAAAAAAATGAATTCAACGCTGCCGCGGGGAGACGGCGGTGGCGGCGGCTCGATCTCAATGCATCGCCAGCACAGCTAGGAGTAGATATGAGTTGGTGCCGCCTCCAAAGCAGGCTTTTCCAACTGACAGTATCTAAGAATGTTGCTAAAACCAGGATAAGTCCTCGACGGGCATGTTGAATGAGAAAGCAAATGTCGCTTCTCGTCCTCTGCTCTCATTCCAAATTTAAATGTCGAATAACTAGTTTGCCTGCATCAATTCTTGCATTTTCTTTTCTACTGATCCCAATATTCGACAAAGTGCCTAGTTGTCACGTGCCATCATCAAATTGAAGCAGCTCGCCGACCAATGTTTAAACAAAAGGACGCACATGCTCAAACCTTGGTCAGGACATGCGCGTCGTTGGCAGTTCCATAGTGAACAAGGAATCAACAGCAATATAAAATCACCTTTAGAGCGAAGCTGCTTTAGCCTGCCCTATGCTGGGGTAGCAGTCGTAGGTTAGCATAAAAGGTGGAGCTCACTCAGACTCATCCTCGAAATATATTTTGTTCTTAGGGCTCACTTGGAGTCAAACAATCTAAAATTTTCCTCAACTGGACTCAGACTATTAAAATAGTTCTCAGCCAGACTCGCTTTGAATCATACCCAACCATTAATTACTCCACTGGACTCCCCGGACTTGTGACCCAATGAGCCTCAGCGAGAGCGAGGCAAGTCTGTTGTTGTTGTTGTAGTAGTAGTAGTAGTAGTAGTAGTAGTAGTAGTAGTAGTGGTAGTAGTAGTAGTTGGCATGCAAGCCATGTGACCAGAGGAGGAGTAAAAAACAAACAGAAAATTATGCTTCACGAGATGATAATTATAACAAAAATGATCATCACTATTTCAGCTTTGCATTCTTGTGGCTTCCACAGCCCCTGGATAGCCCCCCCCCCCCCCTTTATAAATGGCCTACTACTTTTCCATAACCTAGGCGTGACACAAAGAGTGCGTTTGTCTCAAACTCGGCGGGTCTAATTTGGGCATAGGGACTCCTTTGAGTGCAATGGGTCTTCAAGCCGCTTACTTTGCGTGGAGCGCCTCCCACTTGAGGACTTCCTCCCAGGCGTGGTCATTGTTGGCGTTGTGGATGCGGATGATGTGTGCCATGTCCTCGGGCTTCAGGTCGGCCTCCCGCCACTTCCAGCCCTTGCGCAGCATGGCGTTCCAGAACATCTGCTGCGACGGGTACTCCCACGTCTCGCCCTCTTCACCACCGGCCTTCGGGATGCGCGAGCGCTGCCGCTCGGTTGGCAGCGGGAATGGCTGGTCTGGCGCTGGCTTCTGGTTTGGGCTCGGCATCTGAAAACAGTAAGAACAAGACAGAAACTAAATATTAAGAAAGTTTATTAGGCACATGTTTGTAATTCACGCATGTTAACACGTGTGTGCAGGCTTTCCTTTCAGCGGGCGGGGGCAAAAGTTCATCACAGCACCACCCCCACCCCCCCACAAATGTCAATGTATGAGGCCGACTTTGCAAGACCCTCCCGTCCCCTGGTTGCTAGGGGAGGCAGCGGTCCTGCTGTCCTCACGTGCGCACGCCTACGCATGTTCGCCATCAGGTGGTGTTGTTCGTCGTCTATTGTGGGGACTCGGCTGAACAGCGACCTGCAACTTGGGTGTGGTAGCTTTCCCGTGTCTTTGGGGCGTAATAAAAGTTGCATTAACTGCTGCATCACAATACACGGTGATCTAGAGGCTGCACCTATCATTGGAGGCTGTAACGAAACCACGATTGACGAATCATGCTACTTCAAACCATTATGTGCTGCATTTGGCACTCAAATCAAGTTAAGGTCAGCAACTATTACTAAAACCTAATTAAGCCTGAAAAAGAAAATGTGGTTCTTTCACTGGCACAACCATTGTTATCGTGAGCAGTAACCAGTGTTGTGAGCCCCTCTACAACATTTGAAGATGACAGAACGTAGATTCGTATTCTGGTTTGAAAATTTCGACTCGCTTTCCTGAGAAACTGCTGCAAGATTGGACAGCTGAGATGGTATTCTTTCTTATATGACACCAAACTCAGAAACATAGCATGTTAGACAGTCCTTTATGGCACCTGCCTTTGGAGTGTGGGGTCCTGAGTTTACACCTTAACACTACAAAGAAATTTCCCACTCTAATGCAGTAGTGTGTTCCACCACTCCATAAAAGGCACCTTGAGCTCCACTTGAGTGGTTCAATACACATCAGTTCTTTCACTGTTCCATAGCAAACACTAGGGGTTTTCGCTAACAAACAGGCTACCATAGCCATATACAACTTTGCAGTCAAATTCTTGAGCTCACCATGTTGGCTGGGTTGATGTCATCACCCGCGGCCGCTGCATTCATCGGGCATTCGCTACGGTACGGCTGCTGTGGCTTCTCCTTACAAGGCTGGCCCGTGATCTCGTCGCAGAGACCATGCATGGGGCACTCGGATGGTGGGGACTTCTGTTGCTGCGACGACTCGAAGCGCGTATGCACCGTAGCCGTTCCAAGGGGCCCATTCACCTCTCTCGGCTGCGACGCGGTGAGGCCCATCTTTGTGAACCTGACAAAGCCAAATCAATCCATAAGGACGAGCACTTCCATTGTGGGCTCACTGAAGGGCCAGCTTTTGTCAGTGCCATTTTCCAATAATGGCCTCTTACCAGAACACAGGATGCCACTAAAGATCCTGTAAACAACCCCGAGGTTCAAAAATTGTTATAAAGAGGAATATGGGCACTTTTGCTTTGTGAATATGCTGCCACAAGAATTTTGCAAATACGTGCTATATTAAGGAAGTTACAGGGGTTAGAACATCGGTATTAGGTGATTTCAAATTTTGAAGCAGCCTCAAGACCCTTCTTCTTCATGGGGCGGGGAGGGCATAGCCCGTCATCGCAACTGGTTTAGACCAATCAATGAGCTGCGCACTACGTCAAGTCGCCGATTGGCGACCTTGTGTGATTGTGCGTGAAAGGAGTATTGGTCAGGCGTAAGAAAGGAGTGCAGGAATTGTTTTTTGAAATGAAGGCGTGGCTCGGGGCGTAGCACTGTAATATTCGGAAAACGTGATCGCTGCGGTCTACTCTATGAATTGCTGAGCTTTTTTGGGGAAGTGTAAAAAACGTCAGAGCCTGTTGACTGGCTCTTCAAGCTACACATAGTCACTCTTTCTAGGCACGTTTGTTCAACTGGCAGCAATCACGCATAAATGGGCTGCATGTATATGTGTGCAGTGCTCACGAAGTGAAATGCAATATTGAAAGCTGAAGTATAACAAATATGTGCAACTGCTTGAGGTGACCATAGGCGGCGGTGCCCCCCTCAAAGATGCCATGTCTTCCAAAAACCTTTACACAGCTGGACCGGTCCCGTGTTTTGACACAGGCTTTTCATGATAACGGCAGCCAAGGACCTCTGATATTGCATTAAAAAACTGCTTACTGCCTGCTTTTCAAATGTTATACTCCGCAGAATCATGCGGTCACACATGAGATTCTTACCGGTAGTGTTACACAAGTGAACAATTCGATTTCAGTCGAACTTAAATTATTAGCTCCATTTGATTCAATCTTCACCAAACTTCAAATCATGCCTCTTAGCTTGCTCATAAACTATAATATTACAATTATGATTCATAACTGTACAACTAAAGATGGTCCACTTCTTCATTTGTTTCCTGCCAGTTTTGTACACGAGGCTACGAAGCTGGCAACATCGTACAGCCACCTATAAAATAAGTGTCCATGACACAAGATGCCTGTCTAGTGTACGTTGCACTTTCTGGAACAATAGACCTGTTCAAATAAACACTTTCCCATCAACCTGAATCATCCCCACCATCCGAGTGCCCCATGCATGGTCTCTATAGTTTCTTTCAGATGGGATGTGAAAGAAGTCAACGACACCCCAAACTTAAACTAACAATTTAAGCGAGACTCAATGGCAATGCAATAGGTGAATCTATCAATACAGCACGCAGAAGTTTCTACGTGAAAGATAACTGTTTAGGCATTCGATTAGTTCTTTTACTGTTGAAGAAGAAATAATATGCTTATGAACAATTTGCTGTCTCCACAGCCTCTTTTCGCCAAAGCATGAGACATGGTGGCATTTTGTTCATCTCTGTGCAGATATGGCATTGCTGTTGGCATATATATATATATATATATATATATATATATATATATATATATATATATATATATATATATATATAGCTGGATTGATAGACATGTGGGGTTTAACGTCTCAAAACCACCATTGGATTATGAGAGACGCCGCAGTGGAGGGCTCCGAAAAACAGACGATAGAGAAGGTGCCTATCGTATTCGAGTCGCCTTGAGTGGGCTCCGAGATTTAAGAGTCCCGCAACACCCGCATGTAAGCGATAAACGTCACGCAAGTTTAGACCGAAAATAGCTGCTATCATCCCTTATCCCCTTTTCAAAAAGGAGCGGGCCTATATTTCGGTAATTCAAGTTTTCAAGATTCTGTTGCTGCTTGAAAACTTTCCTAAGGAAGGAGCGCCTGCACCATATTTCATCATAAGTTGAGACACGAGCGGCTACTGCGCAGTAGTAGCGTGAAACCATGGCGCAGCACGTAAAGAACACAAAACTCCTCGGCTCTCCTGCACAACGCAATAAACATCTAAGTTGTCCGACAACCTCACGCGTTATACGAGACCATTTTCTTCGCCCCGAGACAAATCAGAGTTGCACTTTCAAGTAAGGAACAGTTTTTAGCTAACCCCCATCGTGAAGGTGAACTGCCGGTCACGAATATTCTGAAACTGGCATCGGGTTAACCCGCTCACCGTGTTTGCAGCTGTTTGCATTGTGGACCGAAACGTCGACAGCTCATCAATAACGCGGAAACTGCAGCAATCAGCGAGGACAAGGGCACCGAGAAGCAGTTTTGAAAAAGAACACACTCGGAGACCGTCTACTCGAACCGCGCTGAGCAAAACGCACACGTGAAAGAAACTTCTCACCTTCTACTTGACCTCTCTAGCTAAGGTGTTCGCAGTGTACCCGCCGCGAGGTCACAAAGTCATAGCGCATTCACCGGGCCAAACATTAGCTTCTAAAACGTCTTTTCGAAAAGGTTAGTCTAATTTCAACTCCTGATACAAGATCTCTCCACCGCACTTCTCTGCCATGCGCGACCTGCGCAAGCATGTGCGAAACACAAACCGGAACCGGAAGCGTTATTTTATAAAGCACGCCACTATTACACAATTTGTAATACTTTATCAATACTTGTTTAACATGTTTTATAGCAAGTTTAGTTCTTTTATAGCAAACGTAAGTTTTTTAAATGCACATGTTTATAAGCTGCGTTTAATTGTTCAAATTGACCAATAACGCACGTTTATTTTGACAACGTTGCCAGAGCGTCAGCGCGGGTTTTCGCTCTCTGCTGTTTCGCCGGCTGCGATCGGTCATTGGCCGAAGGACCGGCGGCTGCTGGCGGTCAAAGTTGACCGGAATGCCGCGTTGTGCATAGCAGATCGCAGTGGCGGCTGCGTACAGTCTTCGCAAAGTTCACTTCCAAAGACGCCCCAACGATGGACAACCAAACGGTTCCCGTGGACTACTCTAACCACGATGGGTAAGCCGGAATTCGAAGCGACTTGAACGTGGCACCCCCTGCTGAACTCCGAGACCCCTCGGCGCTATGTCGTTGCTAGTTCATTCGAGCTCTTAAAATGAAAATTTTAGCACGGCTTCTCAGAGATGCACGATCTCGGTCCAGCTGTCGTAAATTGTACCAATACATGTGCATAGCTGATTTCTCAGCTGCGATAGCAGAGGAAGACTGGGTCGGTTGCCGTTCAACTTCAAACACATCCCCCATACCGGTTTGGGACCCCCCCCATCATTGTTCAGAGATTTATAATGTTCTTGTTGAGAAATCTCAGTGAAAGGTTACAAGATCAATGTAGAGCACTATGGTAACTACAATGATGACTTTTATTGGTATCTGTGAATTTGCATCGCTCGTTACCGCAAAAAAGCCGCGCTTATCGCCCCGCCAAAATTGTCGTTACAGCGCGCCAAGTGCCTGGGCGCCAACGTAACGTTACTCTCCGAGAACATCGTTCAAATGCGACCATATGGTTTTTTAGAGTCCTGCGTGAACGTTGAATACGCAGAATCTCGTTTTCGGCGTGTGAAATTTCGATCTGCGCCCGAAAACTTCGAATGCCCAGCGGTGAACGTTGGCAGCCTTTCCTGAGCACAGACCCCCAAAAATCGTTCATCCACTAATACACTTATCGGTATGTACGGTTGCGATTTGGGTGATATAATAACGAATGTTAAATACGTCTAGTGTATTTACAACACTTTTGTTTCAAAATGTAGGTGAGTGCAACGATTCAGTAAATACGTGGTTCCGTCGACAGCCGCTCGCCGAATGCTACTTCTCGAGCCACGTAACGTTACTGTGGGGAGGCGTTTAGTCTTCGTGCACTGTGATGTAATTCGGTAATTTTAATAACGCGGGCCTAACCTGGGGATTGTCTGTTTTTTCTGGTACACCTGTGGCCTTGCGAAGGACGATACATTTGGCGGCAAAACTCAACAGCTGTCACACACCTCTTGCGCACCAACCAGCTGTATGACTGTGTCTCTTTGGGGAATGTTCTGTTATCGTTGGCCACATCGGCCTCCTACAGAAGAAACATCATTTCTTCGATAGTTGCCTCCAGAAGTACAGTGGAAATGGTAGATACACACCACCCCCGGGGGGTGTATGAGGTCACTAGTGCTCAGTGGACAAGCTTGCCCCTATTTGCCACGCCAAGGTTGCTACCTAGAGCGATTTCCACCCGCCGTGGTGGTCTAGTGGCTAAGGCACTCGGCGGCTGCATTTTTGAGGGAGGTGAAAATTTTGAATGCCCGTGTTCTCAGATTTGGGTCCACAATAAGGAACCCCAGGTGGAAGAAATTTTTGGAGCCCTCCACTAGGGCATCTCTCGTAATTGTATGGTGGTTTTGGTGACGTTAAAACCTTAACAATTATTATCAAAGCAATCCCCCCTCTTCGCCTGTACTCCTATAGCTCCTTAATTTCCGATGGAGGCGGAAATGTTGTAGGCACGTGTGCTCAGATTTGGGTGCACATTAAAAAGCCCCTGGTGGTCGAAATTTCCGGAGCCCTCCACTACGGCGTCTCTCATAATCATATGGTGGTTTCGGGACGTTAAACCCCACATATCTATCTATCCTATACCACCTTCCCTTCTTTTTATGTTGTGTGCAATAAAGATTATAATAATATGGATATGCTTATGTGTATGAATGTAGTCTAGTGTGATTTCAAGACTATTATGCAAGCATAGACTAAGAATAAATCCTCTTTCGAGGAGCAGGTACGAGGAAAGCTTCCCTCACACTTCTTACTCTTCCTTAAGCTGTGGTCACTCCCGTCAGAATAAGGTGCAGTTTTTGTTTTTCCTGCAATAAGACGTGGTGGTATAGAATGCAACGCCCTCTTCGGTATTGCAAGGAATTGGAAGCACTGAAGGTGCATCTTCACCAACCTAGTGTACAGTTCATCGCAATGAATGCAAAGCTTAGAGGGCCCCTGCTACACTTCCCAAGAACACGCAAGCCAAATATTGCAGCTCAGCACGCGGCCTGTAATTCACGATAGTTTCTCAAAATCAGCTAACAATTTATTTCTCTGGTCTTGACAAATGGTGATACAAGCTCACAAATCGCTCGTCACTGCCATTGGCTGATTTTTGCATGGTGGCGTGGGTCGTAACAGGAGCTGTGACTTGTCTGCGTGTGCACGCGCAATTGCACTGAAGAGCCGCGTATTTGAAGAAAGAAAAAAAAAGATAAGGTTACAAGGTCACAAGGTGCATGTCACATATGCTTTTTTTTTTTTCCTGTTGCCTTCCCTTTCTGCTTAGCTTCCAGCACTTTCGTTGTAAGAGAGAATGCAATTGCAGCGTGTGGCAAATTTCTATAACTCTGCTCGTACTGGGCAGATTCTGGAAATTATTGCGGCAGTGAATGCGTCGGGCAATAAGCTCCTTTGGTGAATCCATTCTATGGCTATTTGAGAAAGTGTTGCAGGGCCCCTTTAAAGTAGAGAGAAAAGGTGGCCAATATGTCGGTGGTAAGGTGTGTGTGGCTGTTGTAGCATAGAACTGCCAACGTAGGAAAGAATGCAGAATCTTGATTTTCACTGTTCTGAAACTGGCTGCTGGCGCCTTTGGTCGCTTGACCATTCGATGCGGGCACGATAACCTTGAAATCACTCTTGACTCTGTGTTAATAGCTTTTAGGATCTTTAGCAAACGACAGCAGTTGTGGCATGTTAGTTTACTAACCCTTTCAGGACCAAAAGAACAGAAGAAAAACTTGCCACAATGTCTGAGCATATCCTTTTTGCTCACTTTGTAGAGTTTATTGCCCCGCCACGGTGGTTTAGTGGCTAGGGTACTCGGCTGCTGACCCGCAAGTCGCGGGATCAAATCCCGGCTGTGGTGGCTGCATTTCCGATAGAGGCGGGAATGTTGTAGGCCTGTGTACTCGGATTTGGGTGCACGTTAAAGAACCCCAGGTGGTCAAAATTTCTGTAGCTCTCCACTACGGTGTCTTTCATAATCAAATGGTGGTTTTGGGCAGTTAAACCTCACAAATCAGTCACTTTGTAGAGTTTCTTTATTATAGTTATTTGAAAGAAATGATTTTTCTTCATTTTTCTAATTGCATAAAGATGATGCATGTGCCGTGGTAGCACAGGCGACAATGGAATGTAAGACAAGAAACAGGGGGAGAAATAAACTCTCCTAACTACAGCAAATATAGTCTTCATTAGTAATTTCGTTGGAAAATCTTATGACAACCATACTCATCACCCGTCACAAATGGGTTAAACATTACCACAGTAACTTATTAGGCCTATTCACGCAGGGCTGTTGCATTTGCTTTCCCTAATTTGAATTCATTAGCAAGTATTAACATTGAAAGGGGCATAAAGTTGAGCTTGTTGGCATGGCTTCATCCCAGGGAAGAGCACATAGACAAGTGACAAATCTGTCAATCTTTGTCTCGTGTGTCTGCGCTGTTTCGTGTTATGAAGTATTAACAGCACATCAAAGAACAGGAAACAATGCAGAACAAACAGAAGCAAAGAGAAACCGTACCAATGCAAGTGTTTTCAGGGGCCTAGCCCGGCTGCCTACAGCAACTTTTAGCCCTGAAGACCGTCCAGAATATTGTGGTGAAATAAACTTTTGATCGATTGAACTTGCCCGGACTTCAACTCTTACACAATCTCATGTGCGTGCTTATCGGCACTTTCTAGTCATTTCAAGGCGCAAGTTGATGCGAGCTCAGTCGTGCTGTTGTGCCCGTGGATAATCTTGATAATCTATGTGCCTCAACATGCACAACCAACATCTCCAAATTTTCATTTCGTGCAGCAAAAGTCGCAGCCCCCTTCAGGAAGTATCGACGAACCAGCCGGTGCGGAAACGGCGAAGGAGCCTTTCCAAGCGTTCCAGCATCAAAGATGTGGCAGACATGAACATTGAAAATATTGACCTCGCCGAAGACAGTGATGTCAGCTCGACGTCGCCGGACAATTGGGAAAAGGACGGTCGCGTTCCTCCGGACATTCTGAAGGACATGGGCATAGACTACCTCGATGAATCTCCACCGTCTAGCAGTATTTTATTGGTGCAGCCGTCGCCACCACGGGCTTCACGAAGATTTTCCAAGGTAGCACACCGCATGTTCCTCACGTTTTGATCTTAATTTTCAGTGTGGGTTCAAGGGGGTGTATGAAACTGTGAAATTGTTTAAACCATACTGCCTAGCAGTGCAAATCAACACAGATCAAAAGCAACATTTTGGCACTTCATAAGAAACAAATTGATTGTGACCCAGCCCTTCATTCCGTAACTTGAACGCTTATGGGCAAACATTTTGTGTTGCTTCGAATGGGTGGATTTGCTTGCGTAGTGTTGCGTAACGTTTACCATTGCTTTCTCGGCATCTGAGTTAACCTTTGATTGGCTTTGTCATCATTTTTCATGTTAGCAAAGCATTTGACTTTTTTTGTTATTGATAATCTTTTGTTGATCTGAGCAAGATTTAGCCACATATTGTGCGCATTATATGTGTGGGGTTTGAGTAATAAAGGCCGAACCACATGCAGCATTTTGTTGGCGTATTGGTGGCGCTGGCCTCAGCGCCCATTTCGCGACCTCCCAGACATCTGCAGCGTCATCATCATTGCCCAAAAAATATTTCTACGCATGAAAAATTAACCAGAATGTGGCTGGCAGTTACTTGCGTCGACGTAATCGTCGCTGCTGCCAAAATGCCTGCCTCAGATCTGATGAGAGATCACCGTGCACGATGTGGTTTGCCAATTTTCGACTGATGCTTGTATTTGACTTAGTTTGTTCCCTATAAGGTTCAACATTCGGCGGCTGTATTTTCGCTGGAGGCGAAAATGGTGTAGGCCCGTGAGCTCAGATTTGGGTGCACATTGAAGTACCCCACGTGGTCAAAATTTCCGGAGCCCTTCGTACAGCGTCTCTCATAATTAATTATATGGTGATTTTCAGACGTTAAACCCCACATAACAATTATAAGCTTCGGCACCAAAGCGCTCATGATATCTTGGAACTGTTCTCGAGAAACGTACTCAAGTTCTTCGGTTGGCTTGGCAGGAATGAGTGCATTGGCCAAATGTGTGACCTCAAAGATGTGCGAGAACTTCAAGCTTGGAAACCATATATTACAAGTTAGAGGGTCTTAATTTTAATAGCTTGTGCTACAAGAAACTGAACGAAAATGGGCCTTTCAGCAGAACCTTGGCTCGTTTTTCACACTACTTAACTGCAAAAGAGACTAAAGCTATAATCTGGAATATCTCTTGCTTGTACATAGACCGAAACTGCACACTGCTTGCCGAAGTGTCAGGTCTTTTTCCTCTGGCCCCAGTGTGCCACACTGAGCTGGTACTGGTCTCAACACTTCTCATGTGATTCGTCGCCCTCACTGGTGATGTATGTGGCGGTGCGGAGAAACTCGGCCCCATAAAACTAGCAAAAATTCTGCATGTAGAGCTAAATTTGATAGTCAGCGTGATGTTGCATCTGCTTTCTCTGCCTTTCGTCAGTATTCTGTTGCACTGTTAGCCTGTATGACGCTATACCAACTTATCCTATGTCCCATTTTTCTGAAACCAGTTTCATATGCATACTACACACGCAAATCGCGAAGTACAATGTTTACAGGCATTCAATTGTAGTCATCAAGGGTAGTCACTCGTTAACTCTTTCATTACCGCACCTGTTCAAATTGATCACTGGTGATCGACTATCTGAGGCATCGATTTAGGCATATTGAATCTATTTCTCGTTCACCCAGCACTTTCTTGCCATTCGTCCAGCCACTGAACTTTCAGAATCAGTTTGAATTTGCCCGTTTTGGCAAAGTAGCAATTTTTGACGGCCGTTTGCGCGAGCCAATGTGCGTGTGTTGTTGGGAAAATGTGCTTGGCTGATGAACATGACAGAAGTGCATGCCTCTCGTGGTTATCTGCAAAGTTCTGTAATCAAAAGAACCTTTGCAAGTTGAATATTGAGTTAAGGTGTCAGCTTCACAATCTGACCATGTTGAGCTGTAATCATTATCTGAAATTTATGCCAGCTATTCAAATAGAAAACTGTCGCTTGTAGTTGAGAAGGTTTATTTTGTAAAGTTATATTCGGAGGCCTGTCGCAGGTATAAAATGTGAAGGTGTCCTTTTCAGCCAGTTTTAAGCTGCATTGGTTTCGCTTGTATCGTTATATCAAACACAGGGCCGCATCCAGTGTCGCTAGTCTCTCCTACGGCGGGGTTGGCGCGCGTGCATGGGTGCGCACCTGTGCTGCGGAAAACGCTCGTTGCTCGGAACTATCTTGCAACCGCACCTGGATTGAGTGACGGTTACCTTTCAGTCCGAGGATTACATCACCTAAGCTTCAAGCTCTCGGGGCGACGATGGTTTGCATCAGCCTGGGACATCTGCAGTTGTTCAGGGGTTCGTTCTGTGTACGGCCTCAAGTGGTCTCTTCCATGCATAGCTGCTGCCCTTTGCGCCCAATCTTAGATCTACTCTCGTTACGTGAAAGGTCCACGTGTCGCTGGGGTGCAATGTGCTCATGCCAACTGCAGGGCTTCTCCTCACAACAATGTCGCCAGAGCTTAGCTCAGCCCCACACTATGAAGCGGCACAAGACTTTTTTAGGACTGCGCGTGTGTTTTTTCAATAACTGCAAAAATACAAATAAATATGCTTGGATTCATATATTGCAATACCAACCTACTAGGGAGAGCTGGCTCATGGAAAGAGGCGAGGCTAGAATCACATTTTTATTCTTTCTAAAATATTTTTCTTGCACTACAACTTATGTTTTTCAGAAAGATCATTTCATTGTGCGTGGTTTGGTATGCTGCACTGCATGGGGGAGTACTTTGCAAACGGGTAAAAACTTTCTCGGCACCCATTGAGAAGTCGTGGGTGCCGAGTTTCGAAGGCAGAAAATGCGAGCAAGTATAATGACAACTTTTTGGGGACAACATATGCCTGTGAGGTTGTAAATTCCTCTTTTCTTATAGTTTATAAAGACAGCATGTGATGAGCAAAATATCATTGGCAGCATCTTCTAGCTCGCACTGGACACTACTGAACATACGGTGTCATTTCTATATCCCGAAACATGGAATTTTTTCCCCTGAAGGTCATCAGAGTTTTCAAGGTCACATAATATGTTTGGTCATCATGAGATGACCTGTTCCTGGTTATTGTGCTAAATTCTGGGAACAAGAAGCAGATTATGTAATTGTACTGACGTAAAGATCTGTGTTGATACGCGTGTTTAACTTTTAGTAATTGCAAATTTATTACTTATGCACATTTTCATGGGGTGGTGTTTAAACGCTATACTTCTGAGAAAATAAACGCCGGTAATATAGTCCTACATCCGGATTTGGGTCTGGAGTTTCTGGCACGGAAGGTTGCTGCTGATGGAGGAGATAGATGCACATCTAGGCAGGCAGAGCAGAAGATATCTGTGTGCTTTCAAACATGTTGCAAATTTGCTTTTGCCACAAGTTGAAACAACAGTGATTCTTACTACCAACTTGTTACACATCGGCATCTTTTGTTGCAATCATTTGCGTTTCCTGGCACATTTAATAGCAGTGCGACGAAACAAGACAGACAATGCACCTGTTCATTGGGAAGGCTACTCTATTCTGCCTCCCTTCGCCGTTCCACTCGAGCTGCCAGCTGTTGAACCTTATCTTTGAGGCGCAGGACTGGTGTGGCGGAGGTCCCACATCTGAAGTGCTTGCATGCAAGCATTCTCTTCAACATGCCCGCGAATCATGGTCTGTCAGACTTTCCTAGTAGACTCTTGCTCGGCAAGCTGCTGCCTCTTTTCGCTTCCCCCCCCCCCCCATCACCAATTTTGTCCCTACTGTAGAATGGAGCAGTTGGTCGTAGTAGCATGGTGTTTTTTTTACCATGTAGGTAGCTTTTTTGGTCGCCACAGTTCTCTCGATTCAACCTTGTGATTGAAATTTGAGATGGGGCAAGGTACTGTCATGGTGAGGTTTGCACGGCTGTCGATCTTAGTTTCTTTTGTTTTCCTCTCTCGTTCTGTCAGTTTAGAATCTAAGCATTGTGTTCACGTGCAATGTCTGATGTGCTCGACTATCTCGTACCATAGTGGACAACTAGGTTGATTTCTTATTTTTCAGGGACAGAAACGTGATGCGCAGTCTGCATTAGGTACGCCGCAGAGGACACTGCCAGACACGTTCACACTTCACAAGCGAAGCAAGCAGGACGTTGCCACTGGAAAAGGTGGGCATTAGCACACCTTCCTGTGCATTTCTGAACACAAGTGTGTGTTATGTTGATTAAAAAAAAAACTGAAGTTCAAGCGTGTGGCTCTGCCCTAGGCTTGTGTGAAAATTTGACTGCTTCGATACGAATTTAAATTGTTGAACATTTCGAAGCTCCAAATGAATAAATAACTAAATATTATTCTGCATGTAACCTCCCTGTAAAGGTGGTTTTGTAACAGTGAAGTGGTGCTAAGCTGTGAAAACACCCATTCAGAGAAAGTCCACACTGATGCAAAGTCTCATTTCAAGGTTAAATGAGCATATCACCCTCACATCCATTCATAATTTCTTTTAAGCTTAAAAGCTTGCTATACGGGCTCGTATGCTCTAAGTCTAGTAAATTTTAAAACTTGACATACATATTTCACAGGTTATCACTTGAATTTACTGAATATCAAATCCTGCTGTTATTCGGAGTCCTTTCCATTTCCTTTGAACAAAAAAGTGGCATTTGCATGTTTCGTTTCAAATTAAAATATATATATTGCTCAGGTTTGTTAGGTCGTCACATATATGCCAATATTTTTTTAATACGTGATTTGTATTATTCAAATTTGATTCGAAATTATTCGACTGAAATCACTATTCACTTCGAACCGAAATTTCACTTTTCGCATGAGCCTAGTCATAGTGGTTTTATCTGCATGTGTTGGTCGGGAGATTAATATTATGTTACGTAGTTGAAAAAGTGCATATATAGAAACAACTGAATGACAGCTTATGTCAACAAAGCCTAATTGATGGCATTTCACGACGAGAGCTGAGCATAGTTCCTGCAGAATAATTATATGCAACTCGCACTGACCTAACTGAAAACAGGCGCATTGGAGCACCAATGTGGTGCGACGCGAAATTTGTGAAATCAGGTTTGTGTTATCAGTACATTGCACTCTGGTTCCATCGTTAGCTATGCATAGGATTCATAGAGATTCAATCACATTCTAGAAAAATCTCATTATCACTTTGAAGCAAGTTAATCGTTCTGTTATTATATACTGCCCTAACGTCGTATGAGCTTCCATTTTGCAAGTCTATGACGTCATGCCAAGCTTTTAAGAGTTGCTATAAACAAGTAAGGTCACACCCACCAGGCCGATGTATATTGCCGGGAGTCTTAGAAACCTTGCCGACTGCTATCTACATTTTTTTGCAGACCCATTTTCGGAGCTATCCGATGAGACCATCCTAGAAATATTCAAGTGGCTTCCCAGGCCAACATTGGCCCTTTGCGGTCGGGTCTGCCGCCGTTGGATGGAGCTGGCGTGAGTGACAAGCCGGGCCGACAGCCTTAGCTGCGCCTACTAGATATTGAACTTCAATAAAATAGTTGGCTGTTAGACGAGTTGGTTCTTCGACATAGAAACCAAATTGAGATCACAACGAAACAAGACACACAAGCAGGTTCTCGTGTGTGCTGTTTAGTTGCGCTCTCATGATGGTTTCTGTACTGGAAATTGCTTGATATAACTTTAAGTTAGGGGAGAGACCATCTGCAAGGCATGTTACTTCTGACGCAATGCTTGAAACAGAAAAATAGGACAAGGCCTTACATTTCAAGCGTTGCTCCAAGAATAAAGGGTTTAGCAAACTTATGCACCGACTCAGCCAGAAACAAGTTCTTCTAGAATGCTTTTGCATGGCTTTTCCAAGTGTGACTGTACTTCTCAGTTGTTCCTTTTTCTCAGCATCTCTTAGCTGACATTTTTGATGGAGACTGAAATGTTTGAAGCCCGTGTGTACATAGATTTAGGTACACTTTAAAGAACCCCAGGTGGTGGAAATTTCCGGAGCCTTCCCCTATGGCATCTCTCATATTCGTATCATGTTTTTGGGATGTTAAACCCCAGGTATTATTATTAATGTTTCAACTTGGATATCCAGGTTTGACGAAAGTCTCTGGCGGCGGCTTGACCTCAGCAAAAAGCACTTGGGACCCGGCGTGCTCGGAAACGTGCTCAATCGTGGGGTCGTCATCCTCAGGCTAGCTACAGCCGATGTGAGTGCTTCTGCGCAAAATTGCTTTTGCCTTCGTGAGCGAAAGTAGAGTGCCTTGCACAACTATTGCTATGGCAGGACTAAAAGTGTCGAAGTGTTGTGTGTGAAAATGTGAATGCTGGGGATGGGTTTAGTCATTGATTGAAGGTTTGAAGTGAAGTTGTAGTGAATTGTGATTTGGTTGATTAATATCAAATTGAATAGCATGCACTCAAATGTCATCTTAACGAAGTTCCATCTTACATGAAAATAAGTTTGTTATATTGAAAAGTCATTATAAATGTATATTCTCATCATTATCATGTCTATTGCGAGACTATTTTTCATTTACTTCTTTATAACGAATACTTCGTTATATCCAGGTCTGAGTATATCACATATATTGAGAAAAGTGAGCCTTTCTGTCGTGACCCGAATAAAGCAATATTTTTAAAAAGTGGAACTGGGCTTCCGCGAATTTCACCTTTTCTTTTTTCGTTCCATGCAAAATGGAAGCAACATTGCTTAGTGGCAAATTTTAATGTGTGGCCTTTAGGCACTTGAAAGTAGCTTTTTCATGGATTAAGCCTTTCTGCCACAGAATGTTTATAATATCGAAGCTCCTCAAAATCCACATCTCTCGGCTTATGATCGCAGTACAGTCAGACCCATTTATAACCAACTCGAAGGTGCCGCGTTTAGTAGTCGATATATCGGGTAGTTCGTTGTATATGGACTCACCCGTAGAAACGACATGTCAGTGGCTCAACAAGTTTTTTTCTGTCTATTTTACTAAAAAGTGCTAACAACGTCTCCGCTGACAAGTTAGGCTTTTCACGTGTTAAGCTACGCTCATTTGCAATGAACTTGCGCCGTTCCACTGAAGCACAATGCCGCCACATCAAACCAGTCATACCCAGCTAGTTGCATGCCAAGCCGCTTGCAGCCCGCTGTATGTGCACTTCTGAATTTTTCCTGCATGCTTCACTCGGGATCCTGCTCGGGTGCGGCGAGTAGCTTGTTTAACACAATAAAGACACATTTTGCAAGGAACGCGCACATGTGGCCTGGCAAGACGCGGTGGTGAACTTGCGAACGGCAGCATTGCGTGCTTGTACTGCCGTCATTCCGCACAATTTAAACACGCCCAGCCAAGCACATATCTGCAGATGACTGTGATAAGGCTGTCCGCTATGAACCAAAATGGCACAATCATCGCCACTCCGCCTTCACTCTTTTCTGATGATTATCTCGTTAAGGCACTGCCGCAACCGTGCGGAAGTCGTTATGACTAATCGACCTGTCTCCGCCGTTACCGAAATACGAAAAACCTTTTGCGCTACGTTATAATTTGGCTCAGTTAGGCAAGGAGAGCAGAAAGGTGGGTCTTAAAATTAATCTGCAGGAAACAAAAGTAATGTACAACAACCTTGGAAAATAGCAGCGCTTCGAGATAGGTAATAGTGCACTTCAAGTTGAAAAAGACTGTTTACTTAGGGCAGGTAATAACCACGGAGCCTAACCACGAGACTGAAGTAATTAGAAGAGTAAGAATTGGGTGGAGCACATTTGGCAAGCACTCTCAAATTATGACAGGTAGATTACCACTATCCCTCAAGAGGAAGGTATATAACAGCTGTATCTTGCCGGTACTTCGCTACGGAGCAGAAACCTGGAGACTCGCAAAGAGGGTTCAGCTTAAATTGAGGATGACGCAGCGAGCAATGGAAAGAAAAATGGTGGGTGTAACCTTGAGAGACAAGAAGAGAGCAGAGTGGATTAGGGAACAAACGGGGGTTAAGGATACCATAGTTGAAATCAAGAAGAAGAAATGGACATGAGCCGGGCATGTAGCTCGTAGACAGGATAACCGCTGGTCATTAAGGGCAGATGAGATTAAGAAGTTTGCGGGTATAAATTGGCAGCAGCAAGCACAGGACCGGGTTAATTGGCCGAACATGGGAGAGGCCTTTGTCCTGCAGTGGACTTAGTCAGGCTGATGATGATGATGGTAATTTGGCGAGTTGAGTCGCAGTGAATTTTTATGCGACTAAAGTTATTGCTTATCACATTTATGGCTTCTTGCGTTCGAATGCATTGTTTGGTTACACGGCGACGGTCATAGATGCCGCTAACGGCGTCAGAAAAGTTTGCTGTGCGAAAGCTGAGCGCAAGTTTTCGTGGTGCCTCCTATATCTTTTTTTTTTTTACCTTCTTCCTGTCGTTCAAGAATCACCTGTAAAGTGAGCAACCTCGATCGCAGTTTCCGAAATCTGCGTGCAATTCCCTTTGTGGCCTACAATATGTGCGTCACGACTAAACTGCAGCAGGGCACATCTGAGTGTGCATCTATCACATTGTTTAGAATGCCTGTTTTTACCTTTGTATGCCCCATATTTTAACCGCGGCCACGCCGGAAGTTTTCGTTGTAAATGTAGGAGGCTTTGAAAAATGTTCACTGTATGTGGGCACGGTTTCAATGAATAACGCACGAGAATCGTAAATGCTCTGAAATATGGCCGTTATACCCGATAGATTGTTATATCTGGGATCGTGATAAGTGGGTTCGACTTAATCAATGCAAGTGGAATTTCAACTGGTTCTGGTTAAATACAAATGCAATTTTTTCATTTGCTTTAATGCTTGTCGTTCTCTCACCCATATTCCTGGAAAGTCATGCTCGATGGTATACAATATGAAACAAATGCGTGGAAGAGATACCAGTGCTTCCGATTTGAAATGAAGGTTGCTCAGAAAGTAACATTGTACTCTGCTTATAAGAGACACAAGCAACGAATCGTAATGTCATGCGAAGTGAGTCTAGAAATCTCTTGAAAACGCTAGTGTAAAAGAATGCGGCTGCTTCAGGGAGAGCAACACTTTTCGCACAGTCTATTTGCGATGAGAGCGCATGCACATAGAAGTGCATATGGTCTACCCGCTAATCGCTGCTGAGCTAGACCGTTGCTGTTTAAACAACTCCCCCCCCCCCCTTCTTATACTCGTTCAAGACAGACAGGGTGTTTCCTCTCTGCTACGGCGCTACGCCTCCCGATTGGGGTAATGGTATCACGTACGCCTTCCGAGTGACGATGGCCGAACTGGTTTGATCTCTACTTCAATAGTGTTCTTAACCCCCAATCGCACACTTTTAGCTGTAGGTAGAACACACGATGTGCGAATGGATGTTACCAATGTGGTCTTCATGCGGGACGTGAGGGCAACGGCGATTACGCAAGCCTGTTCGGAGTGTTCATATAATTGAGGTCACAATAAGACTATTGTGCAAGTTAGCTGAAGGTTTGAAAAATGCAGCATTGTGTAAATGCTGCTGCACAAGTGCCGTGAAACGGAGGTACATCCGCTCTGAGCACTTTCTCTTGACTGCTGCAAATTCGCTAAAAAAGGCCTTTTTGGCTTTTTCAAAATGTCTTTCTGGATGCTTCAGGCCTGCTACAGAAGGCACTTTTGCCTGCGCCAAGGACTACTCCCGTAACCTGTTCCACCCCTGAGATGGTCACATCTCATGTTTGATGAGGCATCTCAAGTTTTCACCTTAGTTTGAGAACCCTGCTAAATGTAATGTGTTGTCGTTCTAGCCTTATTATGTATGCCCATCTGATCTTAAGACTCTGGCCTGCTTGCTGTGTTACAGCAAGTGTTCATACTTCAATCAAAGGTTAGAATCATACGTCTCAGTCTGACGTTTGGACTTTGAATACCCTCAGATCAAAGCCCCCGTCTTCACGGACTTGCCTCTGCTGTCCTACCCGTCGGATGAAAGGTAATTCTGCTAGTGATCATTCACACATCTCTGCATTACTGTAAAATGCAAAAATATGTTGTTGTTTTTTTGGGGTGCTCCTCTCTTGAATCTTGTTTGTTAATAATTTTGTTAATCTGTCTTTTTTATATAGTCAAACCACGAAATAAAAAAATCTGGTTACAGCAAACTGTCAGTTATATTGAAGTAAACGATTAGCCCTTTAATGATTGAATTATGAAACTGCCAAAGAAAAAAAATTGTGTTAATTTTCTAACTTGTAATAGCCACCTTTAGTTGATTCTGTGGCTAAGTTATGTACAATTGCAACCTTAATGCATGCTTCTAGGTATGACACAAATTCTCGACATGCCACACAAGCGAGGATCTTGCAACAAAAAACTAACTTTGGAACTACGTAACATGTCGCGTGCCCCTTCTTGAGTGTGTGCACTCCGAATAAATCGGTCTTGAAGATTGCACTTGTGTCACACGGGCGAGAAAGAATGAAGAAACCAGAGCTGTTGCACGTGCTTCGCAATCTCCAGCATCAGCTACACGACACTTGATCCTAGCATAGGCGAGACCTTAAGCAAGTTGGCTCTAGATTTTTCGTGCTGAAAGCAGAGTTCCCTGGGAGTATTTTATAGCTAGCATTAAAGGCGGCACATGTTGCGACTTGCTTGCTCGCAGTTTTTCAGTCTCGCGAATTTGCAACACTTGGCAGTAAGGGGCCGTTAATGCAGTGTACGAACTGAGGTTTCTGACCAATTGCCAAAAATATATTAAGCCGTTCCTGTGTCAAATGCAACATTATAACAAGGATTTACTCCTCCTTAGTCTCCTTCGTTCCTTTTCTTGTGCTGTCATATATTTTCCACACTACGTCATCAGCCATTTCTCTCAGCTTACCTCAAAACTTGCCACTGTATAGTTCAGTACTGCCAGTTTATTGATGCTTGCAAACTAGGTCTCGGAGTTAATAGTTAATATTAACAAAGTACCCGCATGTGCTTGTAAAAACTAGGGCTCGCGTTATTCTTCAAGTGTGAATGTGTGCTGCTTAATTTCTCAGCTTCTTATCATCGCAAGTGAAACCCTGTTAATACGTACCTCCTGTGGACGACGGCGTAACTACACACTAAACGTAGTACGCATCAACCACCAGCTACAAATTTGCATTTCCTGGCATGCGCCATCGCCGCCAACAAAGAAGTTCGGTGCCTCTGGAAATGCTGCCTGGAATGCCCACCGCAAAGCGATTTCTTTCCTTTGGCCTAAGTAAAGTTTCTGACTCTTGCACAACCGCCCGATAGCACGCGGTGGCGACGTCGATGAGCATTTTGAAAGTGCTGCGGAATCCGGGATACGCTACGTGGGACAGCGACTGAACGGACTCAATCGGCTGTTTGTGATACAGTTGTTCCGCGGTCTGCGTCTAAGCGAAAACTGACACGATTTTCATTCTTGACACGCGGTACAGTTGCAGAGAGCCAAATCTTTTATTGCGTGGCTAGTTGGGTGCAGCGCCTCACTCACTCTGCGTACACAGTGACTGCTGATCCGCTTGCTGTAGAGTACACCCTCTCCGCTTTAAGCCATGCACATATTCGGCGAGTAGCCTGCAGGGTTAACGCTGCGACGAAGAGCTTTCCTCAAGCGATGTGCTCTCCGCGATGCTCCAGCAGACCTGGCAGCGGACGGAGGCGCTTTTGGGCTGTCGCTAAATAAAAGCGTGCAGCGTGGTGACAACAGCGCTATGCTCGCTGTATGGGGCACATGTTGGCATAATACAGCAAGGTTTCACGATGCCCGCGATCTGCAACGCTAAACTCCACAACAGCGAGCTGCTTGTATTTCTATAAAGCGGTGCGCGCTTGAATACGCAATGTCATCGCCGCAATCGTGCGGAAGTCAAAATAATTTATCGGCTCATCTCCGAACTTATCAAAATCACGCAAAACCATTCACAGCACATTGTGGCGTCTGAAATGTTCAGCGGGGCAGTAAAATTTTGTTGCACAAAATGTTATCGCTGTACGCAGTTAGTACGCACTAACTGATAGGCATAAGCCGTACACTACGGCTTAAGCGGTCCGCAAATGCATTACTCTGTGAAACTCGGGTCGGGGATTCGCCGCAACTACGTTATAACCGTTAGTATGCTTATCGTGGGTACGCACTAACGAGGTTTGACTGCATGTGGTATGGCTATGAACAGTGCTGCTTCAAGCTTTCCCAGGTTATCCTTGCCTTGTACAACACGCTTTGTACCTTTTGTTGTCACACAGCTTGTCCGTGTGCAAGGTTCAGTACCTGGACCTGAGCATGGCTAGCATCACCGAGGGCTCCCTGTGTGAGCTGCTGGCCAGCTGCTCAAACCTCAAGAAGCTCAGCCTGGAGCAGTGCGCACTGAACGACCAAGTTTGCAGGTAATGGCCTTTGCCTGGAGTGAATCGAATTTAAAGAACTCTTCCTTATGCATCCGCTTCTGTCGAATAGAAGGCAAAAGCCATCTTTTCGTTTTCTTCGACAGAATCTTAAGAAACGTGCTAAAGGGCGGAGGTTCATCATGGTATAGCTACAGTAAAAGCTGGTTGATTCAAGCCTCGTGAATTTGGAAAATTTGATCACTTCGTCTTCTTCAGTCCTGGCCAGCATATACAGTAAATGTTCGGTCATACGAATCTCCCACAGTAACCAAACATGTTTGTATCATCAGAAGACATGGAAAATAAATATGCAACAAAAGAAAGCTGTTGCACTTTTTCATTCATTGTTTCTCAATATGCAGCAGTGTCGTGAACAGCTCTGAATGATTGCTGGTAAAGTTTTCTGGCGTCAACGCTCATACTGTGATGTGGTGGTTGTACGAAATAAGATGTGTACAGAGCACGTTCCTGGCTAGCGCTGCGGTAGCGTTGTGAGAGAAGTCGCAGGATGACTAAAATTACAGCCTTTGAGCTGCTCTTATACAAAGCAATCACGGCATTTTCGGGTTCATCAAAAAAAAAATGAAAATTTCTTCATGTAAGAGACTAAATTTTTTCCGCGAAAGATACTTTTGTGGAAGACTGCTCTTTAGATGGATAGTCCTTAAATTTTTTTCTGACAAATCGCAGATGGTTGAACGCTAAGGTTGCGACAGTTGGAGTAGAATCACCCGTTGTGGTTTTAGTACATTAAACCTGAAGTATTAATGATCAGTTGGAGATTCAGTGTAGATTGTGAGCTGCTTCACAAGATCTAAAACAAGAAAAAAGGCATTTAACCTCTGCCACACATTGCCAATGCCATGGATTGCCTTCACAGCACCATATTTTATTTCCCAGTTCAGTTTGTCAGAATGTTATTGACAGACGTGGCCCTTTCTTCCTTTCTATCGTTTATTTCGCTGACCTATCCCACGTGTAGATAATGCCTTACGCGAACCACATCAGAATGTCTGAGATCATTCTAGATTGTTTTATGATCATGTGTTAAGCTTGAGCACCCAAACATAAAGAACTGAGTTGATTCTCGAACGAACGTGGCCACCAGTGATAACGCTTGAATGTTTGCTGCCACCTGAATAAATGCCGATGCGCCTTGTCTCGTATCAGATTTTTGACCGCCAATGCTTTGTTTAGTGCCAGTGTGTATAGTCTGGCTTTCAGTTTCAGTTAATTGGGCCACAAGTTTGGCCGAATAGTTTTTTCTTTGACATGCCGACTGTCGCCTTTTTCAACGTCATAACAGACGCTGGCAGTGTGCAGTACTACACTCGGATTTCGATAGAATGAACGGTGATATAATGATATGTCGGTTATAACCAAGTAAATTAAAGATAGTCTTGCAGTAGATATAGTGTTAGGAATATACCTTTATAATGAATTTATGGATATAATAAATTTATTTTCATGTAAGATGAAACTTTTGTTATAATGTAGCATTGATATATGGCATTTCATGCAAGATGAAACTTTTGTTATAATGTAGCATTGATATATGGCACAGGCAGGAACGCCAGCGAAAGAAGAGAAGGAAGAGTGTTGTTGCTGTTCGGGCTCGCTCCGCTTGACAGCTGGTCGGTTACAGGCAACAAACAAGCTGGTCGGTTTTACCTCTGAGTTTTTCCCCGGTAAACGTGTCTTTGCCTCACCGCTAAAGGCGCACTATCAATAATGAGGTTTGCGTGAACTACGTCTCTTCTGTCCTCCTCCTTGCAGGTTGATTGGTGCCAACCGCTCCTTGGAGTGCCTCAACATGTGCATGACACGGGGGTTCACACATGCAGGCATCACCGCCATTTGCAGGGGTTGCCGGAGGTGTGTACCAGTGCTTCTTTACTACTTCGCTCTTTCTTTCAGGGAAAATGGGCGTTTGATTCCTCTTGTAATGCCCTTAGATATATACAATAGACACTCGTTAAAGGGACCAGATAAATGTGTCCTGTTTAACAGCAGTTCCGTTTACTGGGGATCAAACAAGGGGGGAGAATCCAAGCATGAAACCAATTGGGCTGGAGGCATTTGTTCTATTTAGGCAGCAGTTCCGTTTAACAGATTTCAGTTTACTGAGAGTGTACTGTCGCTCGAGTAGCAACAGTGAATTTTTATTTTAAGGGCGCGGTCGCGATTATTGGCACTTGTGCTATCCTGGCAAGCATCAGTCCGTTTTCAACGGGAACAGACTCTGTGAAAAGCGCACTTCTTCCTGGAGGGGCCGTATTCGCTTACAGAAGGGCTTTTGTAGGAGAAGTTGCATCATTGCTGCTGGCCGAAGCAGTTGTCTTTCTCGCGCTTTATTTTATCTCCCAGGTTAACTGAGGGCTGATGTTCGACTCGCTGAATTTCGAAAGGGGTGTTGACCATCCTGCCGCTTGAGCCTAGTCGTCTTTCCTTTCAGACTAACCTCCTGGAACCTTGCGTGGTCTAGGTTGTCCACTGCCTCCATCGACTCAATCGTGCTGACCGTGACACCCAGCCTACAGGAACTCAACTTGGCTGGCTGTCGCACTGAAATGACCAATGACCGTGAGTGTTCTGTCTTTTCATTGGAGTGGCCAACCTCGCTCTCGGTGACCGAGCACAAGGTTTAATGATGCCACCTGGCGTACACATTTCTGCGACAGTTAACGCGTGCGTTAACGTGAGTGTAGAAGACTTGTAATAATAAAAGAACTCGGACTGTTTTTGGAACAGTGATAGTAGTGAGCAGAATTGTATGCACTCAGTCTCTTTTCACAAGGCATTTAAGACATCCTGATTGTGAGTAGAGCTTTGCTTAAGTTTTTGAGTTTGAAAGTGTTCCATGAAATCATTTTAGATGCACAGGAGCTTATGGTCGAGCTCAATCCAGTGTGTTTGGCCACAGAATCGAAGGTTGGGCTAGTTGGATATGCATGTACCCTTACTGCGCATGCGCAACAGCTGGCCCAAGCGTGCAAGTGGCTGTGTGAGAAACTGTGGCCTTTCCCCCTTGCACTGTCTCGGCAATCGCGTGATGACGTCTGAGAACGAGATTCTGCAGACGCGCGATGAAGCCATGTGCCCCCGCATGGCGTGGTGATAAATCCGCATGGTGTGCTTCAAGAAGTGTTTGGAACAAGTAACAGCAACAGAAGCTGCAGTGAATTCAAGGTGTGCCCCACTTACAAGGACATGCTGACATCGGGCGAGGTGCCAGTGATGAACGGAACATTAAGTCGACCCATGCGCTACTTTGCATGCTACTTGTGGTTCTCTTTAGTGGGAGACGGTGTAATTTTTTCACTTGCACCCCTTGTATTGTCTCCAGCATTATTGCTTGATCCTTTTCTTTTGTTCCCTTCCCTTATGTTTTCCCCAAGGGTGCTGTGGGCTGTGATAAATAAATGATTGGGCCCAGCCATTAGGGTAGTCGGCAAGAACCTTCGCTTTTCAATCGAAATAATGGTTCCAGCACATGCTTTGTGTCTATCTTTTTTTTTTAAGTCTTCATTGTTCACACTAGCTGCTAACAACCTGTCCAAAATAATCCCTTCCCCCTCCTCACTTTTTTCTTTATGGTTTAAAATGTTAACGAGATAAAATATGAGCACTGACAAGTGCACTGTTTTTCGTTTTCGGAGAAAAAAAATAATAAAATGTGTCTCAACTGCATAATTTCACCTGCGCTTTCAGATGTGACTGCGCTCGTGGAACGATGCCCGCATCTCGTGGAACTGGATATCAGCGACGCATCGGAGGTAACCTCTGAAGCTTTGCGTGCCATTGTGGACGGCCTCCCAGAGCTGCAACACTTGTGCCTCAGCCGCTGCTACGGCATTATGCCCGCCACTTTCCTGTGAGTGGCACTTGTCTACTAGCTTTTCTTGACTCATTTTGAAGCTTGTCTCCAAGTGTTTGTACAAATTTGTTTCAATTTTGAACGCACATGGTGTCATATTAATACAGTCAAGCCTCGGTATGACAGAGTTCGCTCTGTAACGGGGTTTGTTCTACATGCTTTCATGTGGGGGGCGCGCCCCCACATGGAAGCGTGAATTGTGCCGGCATTCATGACCAGCAGTTATTTGCGGGCAGGATAAACGCTGGTCATTAAAGGGCCTGTAGACAACTCTGAGGTGCAAAAATTTTATTGGAGAGAAATATGCGCGCTTTTTAGTAGGTGCACGTGCTGCCGCAAGAATTTTGCAAATATGTATCTATGAAAGGAAGTTACAGGAATCAGAACAACCGTTTCATTTGGTTTCAAAATTTTGGTGTGACCCTTCTCCGCGAGGGCGTAGCCCGTCATCATGACTCCGCCGACATTAGCAATGCTACAGGACGTTCATGATACGTCATCAGCGCGTAACCAATGACTGAACGGTTCCCCCTCATGAGCCAGTGTCATTGCGGCGCGGGCAGAAAACGCAAAGCAAGGAGCACTTTCCCTCTCGCAGTATGGTAATGAGACTGTTCTCTTATCTTGGAGGCTTTCGTTCTGGCAATACCGCTTCTCCTGGAGTCTCGGGCTCTAAAAAACGGCGGAGAGCAGCACAGGAAAATGAAAATGCAGGCTGCGTGGCTGAAATTGCATTGCTGCAGGGCCAAGGTGCCATTTTGTAGGGCACAGAACCAATCGGCAAGCTCAGTGGTGCATAATGTTGCCCATGGGCAAGTTTTCGTCAGACTGCGTATACGAGGAGGATTGGTCAGGTGAGGGAAACAGGCAAGGGATTGTTTTTCGAAATGGAGGGTCTGCCTGGCACGCAGTGTTGTAATATTCGGCAACTGTGATCACTCCATGTTTCGATGGATGGATTCAGCGGTGCTATTAGCCTGTGAGTGGTACGGTGATGTATTTGTTCACTGATGTGCAACTCATGATGGAAGTTACATTATCTGTTATGAGTTAAGGTGGAAAACTGTACTGCAGAAGACAATTGCAAATCCTATAGAAGTCAATGCGTGTAGCTTGATGGTAACCACCAATAAGTGGTGCTCCAATGTTGGTCAGCTGTTGGGCCAGTTGGTTCAACGTCTTGCTTAGAGAAGCACGGATTTGGTTAGGTTTTCTCTAGTGCTCTTTCTTAGCCAAATCCCTGCTCTGCTAAGCAAGATTAAGTAGTGGTTTTTCTGGCGCGTATGGGGAAAAGGTTCCATTATGTTACGCTTGACAATTTTTCAAGGGATGTTAGTAATAACTGGCAGTGTGAAGCAATCTGTCAATTTGCAATGTGTCCTATGCCACGCTTTACTGCACACCTTCTGCTTTGTTATCGGTTACAGCACAACCCTGGCATTACTTTTGGTGTTCGGGCAACTTGGTGGAAGCCTGACAATTCCGGTCTGGCTAGAAATGACTCTTGGCCATCATTGCAGTCAAGCCTTCGAAAACCCACAGCAAATCTTGGGGCAGCCCGACAAATGCATGATCGAATGCCCAATGGACCACTCCACCGTTCACTCTGTGTAGTCTGCGCTCAAACTTTTCACTGGTATAGCGGACCGCGACAAGGACACCACGACAAGGACACACACAAAGGAGAGATGCACACACACACAGCGCTATCTTGCAACTAATGTTTTATTTGCGATCACGCACGCTGTTTATATAACAGTAGACGGATAAAACATGGATAATGTCACGTCAAGAATACAGCACAGCCCATGCACGTGTCATCACCGATAGCGACAATCTACACTAGCCCGTCACAGTGAAAATTCCAGATACTTCTTTTCTTTAGATGATAATGCTATGGAAGCCACACTCGACACATTTTTCTTTCATTTTGTCTATTTCAAAAGCATCAATAATTTCACGTGTGGTTCTGTCACGGGCCTTAAAGAGTATACGGGTGTTTTGGAACATAGGGACGCAACCGCACCTCTGACAGTGAAGGGCCGAATGACCACGTACAGCTCTTTCTACATTGTACTTGTGCTCCTTTAGTCTTTCATTCACACACCTTCCAGATTGGCCTATGTATTCGCAACCGCAAGTCAAAGTCAAGGGAGTGCTATAGACAACACCACAACAACAATTCACAAATTTCTCCCGGTGCTTAATCTTACAAACCTGTTTCCCGCTACTCTCTGCATTGACCTTTTTGCACATTCCTTGCAACTTTTCGGGAGCAGAAAACACTACTTCCGCACCCGCCTTCCTTGCTATCCTTCGCAAGTTATGCGAAATGGCATGCATGTAAGGCACTACAGCAACCTTGCCTGCCTTAATGGCGGTTGCCTGGTCTTTGCCGTTTTCCCTTCCTTTCCTGCTTATACATTCGGCGACAGCGGTCAACAAGTGCAAGGGGTAGCCAGAGTTTAATAAATGTTTTGCTTGAGCCCACAAGCTCTCATCAAGCTTGTGGTGGCACGACTTCATCAGTGAATTCTGAAAACAGGATTTTATCACCGCACGCTTTACCAATTTCGAATGAGCGGACGTGAACGGAAGAACCGGTTTATTCCCTCGCGGTTCATAGCTCCAGCATACTCTTGCTGGCGAAAAATACAGCCCGAGCTCAAGAAATCTTATGAAATTGTCATGTGGTACTTCATGCGTCAGCACCAAGGGAGATAACACTGTCAAAAACATGGTTAGAGTTTCAGTGACAACTGCGTCAAAATTGTTATGATCATTATTGGCAACGATCAGATAGTCATCTACATATCTAAAAACAGCAATAACGTCACTGTGCTTCATACGTTCGTCAAGGACCTTGTTACGTTTTGCTAAAAACAGGTCGCTCAGGTACGGGGCTATGCAGGAACCTATACATATCCCTTTCTTTTGTTTTACAGTGTTTCCATTCTACGTCGCATAGGTCGAGTTAAGATAAAAGTAAAGGAGCTCTAAAAACTGATCACTCGACAGACCGGCAGTATTTTGAAAATCAACCGCTCCTACTCTGTCTATACCTTCCGATACACACGCCATCAACTCTGCCTGAGGGAGGGTGTAATAAAGGTCCTTAACGTCGATCGAAAAAGCTAAAAGGTCTGCGTTTTCCTTGCCTGCAAGAAAGTCTAGTACTTGTTCCGACTGTTTCACCAAAAAGGGGTCGTCAAGAGATATCAACTTCAAATGTTTTTGTAGAAATAACGCGATGCACTTTTGCCAGGATTCATTCTCTGAGATGATCACTCTGAGAGGGCATTCAACTTTATGCGTCTTTGCCGTGAAAAAGATATCAAGATCCACTTTTTTTGTCTTCTCGATTGATCTAACCAGGCCTTCAAGATTAAAGCTTTTGCATAGCTTCTTCGCGGCAGTTCGCACTTTTTGTAACGAAATATTGTTATGAGTATCAAATACAGAATTGATGGCCTCTGACGCCTTCGCTCGATACAATGACTTACGCATAACCGCAAAGCCACCGTCTTTATCGGCTGGTAGTAGCGCGAGCGAATTGTCCTTCAAGTGCCTAATGGTCTCCTGAATAGCATATCTGACACCCGTAGGACGGACGGTTGCGAATACATAGGCCAATCTGGAAGGTGTGTGAATGAAAGACTAAAGGAGCACAAGTACAATGTAGAAAGAGCTGTATGTGGTCATTGCGATCCTGACTGTCCATTCAATAACATACCTAGACTTGTTTCATATTCTGGGTTCATTTCACAGCTATCAAAGCACAATTTCTATTTTCCCAGCCCACGTTCCCTACAGCTCTGCAGCTCATGTCCCCTTAATCAGCCAATCAAACTCTGTCGTTGACCAAACATAGACCACTTCAGCTAGGCCTGCTGACCCGTAGTTGACCTAGGTTCGACGAATGCCTTTAATGATTGGTAGAAATGCACGGATGTGTGATAGTAGCCTGCAATCTCGAGAGTATGACTCAACCACTGACAGCCCTTTATGGTAAGTCTGCAGCTAACTGCTCGGCATGCATTTGGCCTTGCACAGTGTGAGCGTTCTAAGTGCGCTGCACAGACGTGTTGCCTTCGAAAATGAAAGCAGCTCGCCATTGCCACGCCCACGTGCGGTCACGAATGCAGCTGGCATAATGAACTCTTATCACGGCAAACGCGTGTGTGCGCGGTACTGCAAGCACCTTGGCAGTGATGGTGTACATCATCCTGCAAGTGATGTGCTGCACACAAGGAACGATCAGCTCACGCAGGAAAAAGTTCTCCATGGCAGCAGAAATTTTCATGTATCGTTTGTTCGTGCACAAGCAACAGGGATAGCAGGACAAGTCGTCAGCTGTTCGGCCACAGCCTTTGTGTGCTTCATCACCGTTTCCAAATGCTCCATTTTATTCGTGCTTAAGCAACAGGGATAGCAGGACAAATCGTCAGCCATTCAACCACAGTCTTTGTTTGCTGCATCACCGTTTCCAAATGCTCCATTTGAGAGAGCCATCATTTTTGCCGTCTTTGGTGGTATTGGCAGCGCTTTGAAAAAATTTGTAATGGGCAGTTGGCACGTGATTTGCGGCAGGTAGCAAATGTCTTTTTCGGAGCCTGGACGTGTGCCAAAGTGCCCGATCAGTGTACGCTGGGAAGCGTTAAAGCTGTTTTGGACGTGTCTGTTCTGATTTGACTGTTTGATTTTTTGGACGTTGACTGTAGTAGTTTTAAAGGAGAGGCTGGTGGACTAGTTGTCGGTGCATAACTGTGGTGAATAGTAGCGGAAAAAATTACGCAGACAACAAAGCAAGACGGGGACACTAACAACTCTGTGTTTATTGCACGTGGTGGCGTGTGTGTGTTGTGTGTGTGTGTGCTTGTGTGCACGGCACTGCACGAAAAGAAAAGCAGGGGAATTGGGGCAAAAGAAGTGCACTAATTGTATCTGTGGGATTTTTTGCACCACTGTTTCAAGTTATGACCAGTAGGTCATCATAATAATGTTAGCTTTAGTCAGAAAAGCTGCATTGCAGTCATGACGCACCAGGCAACCATTCTTTATGAACTGGCAAAGGGTAGTGATGTAGACATGTTGGTCGGTCATTTTCAATTGGTAATAGTGCGGCAAAGAGTGAGGACACTCAGGGAAGTCGATGTGTGCGTCAGCATACGAAGTGCCTTGCGCCATCATTTGTGTCTTCCCTTTGTTTCCTTGTTCTTTGCTGCGCTATTATGAAGTGAGCTGACAAACTTGAGTGCCCCCCTCCCGTAAATTCAAGTTCCTCTGTTTGCTAAAAATGGTGACCTTGTACCTCGACCACACATGACTCTTGAAAAGGTACACAAACTGCAAACCTAAGCAGGCTCCCAAGATGTGCTCAAAACTTTTGCTCTAACAGTTTACGGGCAGACGACCGGAAAAGCATGTTGCCTGCTCACTGCTACAGCATAGCATAAGGGCTTGGTCACCCTTATGCTATGCTATAAGGGTGACCAGCATAGCACATAGCATAAGGGTGCTATGCTGGTCACCCTTAGAGCATAGCATAAGGTGCTATGCTGTAAGGGTGACCTTACAGCATAGCGTAAGGACATCTTATGCTATGCTGTTAGGTGAGGTCAGCACCACCTCACCACCTCGGTCAGAAGGGCTGTCAGATGAGGATGAATTAATGCATTCTGGCAACTCACAGGCTGGTGGGCGGGGCTTCCAGCCTGTGCTGACCAAGAAAAGTGAATGTCTGTCAAGCCGAGATCGTGGGTGCCGTTCCCGGTGTTGCGGAAGTGTAACGGTGCGGTTATGAATATGCCAATGCCTTCGCTGCCGCCGCTAACCTACCTTCTGCCGCAGTACGAGTCCTTGCATCGCTGTTTTGCTTCACTCAACGCTATTGTGGCCGACGAAGCTGAATTCGCCTTTTGAAAAGCTTCAGTGATATTCAGGACGGCTGGAATTTGACGGCGTGCGAGACAAGTGTACAGAGTATTTTCAAGCGAAATGAAGTGCGGTAACTTGCAGTTCACACCTTGTTCTTCATTATACTGAGAGTGAATCGTTACGTCAGTGCAAAGGTGATATCCGGGTCAACTGTTTTACAAAATCTCCTAGTTTAACAGCTATCTTTGCAAGTGTGACTTAGTTATACCGACGTTTGATTGTGTGCTTATATGTAATCATTCTAAGTTATACTGTGTGCGTGAGACACCCATGTTGCGAGGCAGCACAAAAGATTTTCTGCAAGTGTAACCATGGTCGGGTACAACTTTAGAAGTCTGCAGCAGTTTCTCTTAATAGGCTTGGCCACACAATGCTGCACCAATAGGCTCACATTCCAGACTGACACCGTGTGTCTGACAGCCGGTGAGCTTGCCTACGAAGAACATTGCCGAGTGCATGATCGGGAATGTTTTTTTGGCTGCGGTGCCACTGTTGTCTGGGCGATTCCTTTTTGGACTTCTTAAGTTGTGCCCGACAATCGATATGGCAGGATTTTCTTGCCGCCTTGCTTTGAAAGCAAATGTTCAGAGGAGTAATGCCTGCTCTCTCATCCACCATATTTCCCTCATTACCTGCTTTACCTGTTCCACCTTTTGGTTGTACCATGAGCTTCAGTGTGTGCAAGGTTAAGGCCTTGCAACACTGTTAAGACTAAAGCTCGGCCTCATTTTTTTCTGTCCATTACCCGCAGCTTGCTGTCGAACATGCCATCACTACAGCAGCTCGAACTGTTTGGCGTGCTGAATGACACCCACCTGCACGTAGTACGCAGGAAGCTGCCGAACCTCGACATCAACAAGCAACTCTTCTCGACCGTCGCACGCCCAACTACTGGCATCCGCAGAACCAGCATATGGGGCCTCAAAGTCCGCGACTGACCGTTGCTCACGTTCAGGGCACTGGTTGACTGGTGGCAGACTTTGTAACGCTGGCAGTAACCAGACCCATGCAACTTTCATGAGTTTTGCTCTTTGTGGGGCTAGTTGGTTCACGTCTGGAATCTGTAGTCATTAAGTTCGTGCCAAAACAGCGACCAAAGTAAACGCAAAGGAATGCATAGACAAGATGGGCGCTTTCTTTTTAGTCATGTTTTTGGCGTGAGCTCATCTATTGTTTACCAAGTTTAAGTCACTGTTCGAATGGTCACCGGTTTCAGCATTTGTGCAGCACTTGTGAGAGCGTCAACAGAAGCAAGTGCTACTGCTTCAAACAGCTTTTGCAAAAGTGTGCTTTGAACAGTTTTATGATGTTTCTGTCTGCATGCTTCTAAGAACTGAGCCTGACCATTGCTTACCGTCTGGCTGGTGAATGCCTCTGCTGCTGACCTGCAGGTCGCGGGATCGAATCCCGGCTGCGGCGGCTGCATTTTCGATGGAGGCAAAAATGCTGTAGGCCCGTGTGCTCAGATTTAGGTGCACTTTAAAGAACCCCAGGTGGTCGAAATTTCTGGAGCCTCCCACTACGGCGTCTCATAATCGTATGGTGGTTTTGGGGCGTAAACCCCACATATCAATCATCAAATCTGGTGAATGCTGCAAGAGAGGCAAAGCATTTTTGGTAACAAGGCTTCTGCGACTTCTGTGAGCTGGCACTTGAACTATGCACACTGGTTTCGACATCCCCATGCCACTTGCAATGTGGCTGACGGAAGCAAGTGCAACTCCCTCATAAAAGGGCATTTAGAACGCTTTCATGGCATTTCTGTTGCCTATTAGTTGCAGGCATACTCTGGCATCTAGTGAGACAAGACTTCAAGCCTTTTTTGTTTTTTATCGTTGTAGCACTGTTCACATTTGCCGTTTGGGCATTTCACGCCTTGGCGAGACCTTCAGTGAGAATGATAGTTACAATATGGTGCCATTCTAGTGGTTAGAATGTGGTTTCAAACTGCTTTCAGCCACAACCCATAGATTCTTGGCTTCACTGTTAACCCCTAGGTGTCTGACAGTGGCAACGCTATAATTTAATTCCCAAGAAACCATTGTAGTCACAGTTGGTTTTTTTTTTCTTTGTACGTTAGACATGCCATTTGTGCCTCACTGTCACAGCAGTCCAATAGATCTCTCTCAAGAATGGCCTCCTGTTATAAGGTGAAACCTCGATGATACAGTTGAACCCCTTTATAAGAGGCATTCTCTGGGCAGCAATTCGTCTTTTATACGAGATGTCTCTTATAAGCAGGCTATCTCGTATGCATTTCCTTATCAACCCGTATTTTACTGTGGGTACGCTGGTGTCTCTTACACCCATTTGACCCTTATATCAGTGCCTTTTATAAAGGAGTTCAACTGTATGAATCTTGCGGGGTCGCCAGAAATATTGGTGTCATCCGTAATTCGTATCGCCAAAACATATTAACTAGCATGTGACAAAAGAGGGCTAGTGTATGTTTTCATTTATTCTTTCTCAGGGACGTATCAACGTCGCGAACAGTTCTGATTGATGGTTAGTGAAGTTTTTAGACATCAACGATCATCCTTGCACTCATGAATATATGGCCTGTGCACGCATGTGTAATCAAAAGTTTTTAGTTTGTTGGGAACGCCTCTATACGCCAAATGTTTTGCATGCATCGGAATACTAATGGTGAATTGCGTATGCGTAGACCCGGATAAAAATGGCCACTCCACTGAAAGCAGATGCTGTCCGCTTCAAATCTGTCAAATAGCTGTCATGCGCACTGTGGCTCGCTAGCTCCAAACAGGAGCTTTCATTTGCTTTAAATTCATGTCCTGAAGCGACAGTATTTGTGTTGTTTCAGCACCATTTTTGAGAGGCATTTTCAAATAATCAACACTGCAGGCTTAGCGATTAGTAACTCGGGGATCACTGAGGGTATAGATTACGTGTTCATTTAATTAGTTCTTTATTTACCATAGATGGTGTCACTTGACTTGGTGGCAACTGTGGCACATGTTTTCCTTCATTACGCTATGCCTTTGCTTCAAAGGAATACTGGACAAAGTTGTAGGCCCATGTAATCAGATTCGGGTGCACATCGAAATTTCCGGAGCCCTTCACTACAGCCTCTCTCATAATCATATGGTGGCTTTGGGACATTATACCTTACATATAAATCAATCATTACTGGATAAACTAAAAAACTTCATCAATGCACTAGGTGTGCTGTGACCATGACAACTGCTAGTCTCTTCCTAATCTTTGTATGCTTTTTCTCGCGATACCAGAGTACTGCAGCGAAAGTGACATCAGTAGCACTTTGCAAGTGACAGATGAAGGCCTGAGATTTGCCTACTTTGTTGTCATTATTTTCTTATTGCGGTGTTGTTGACATTTTGCGGCCAATTTACAGCCGTGCCCGTACAATCGGACAGTTCTCAGGTGTTGACGTACCAGATAATTGTGCATGATGTCGTAAGGCCTAACTAATGACATAGTGTTTGAAATATGTCAGACGCAGGACATATTTTATGCACTACATTATTAGTTATGTCTTACCAACATGCCCATCTTAACAGTCTTGAAGCCTAGCTCTTCTGCCAAGACAATCTGCTTCCTATTTCGGTCGTCATCCACCTTCAGAGAATGCCTGATGCACGAGGACGTTGCTTGCACAGATGTGGCAGGCACGTTTAAGTTTAAATAAAGTATGATAGCAGCATGCATCGACGCATCAAAAAAAGAGGTTCAATGACAACGCCATCTGTAAACTGAGTATGAAGTCACATTAGGGCCTCCAAAGTTCGCTCGTATAATCTTAAAGGCTGTAACGTGCCATTAAAGATTCTTCCTAACCACGACGCTTGAAAAGTATTTTTCTAGACCGTGATTTCAATTAAATGGCGGCGTGCATGCCCACGCTAAGGTTTCCTGCGTACGCCCGTGCTTGTCCAGTCTTCAGCCACAGCGTAGGCAGCACCTTTTGGTACCTGCACGGTGGTATTACAATGGTATTAAACGTCGTGGTGTGAAAATCAGCTTGCAACAACTGTACTTCATTACATTTCAGGCCAATGGGCTTTGGCTCGGACCAATGAAAAATTCAGATCACCCCAAAATTCGTACAAGCCAAGATTGAGGCTTTGCTGTATAGGTATTGTGGTAGTTTTCTAGTGTTTGTGGTACTTCGTTCATTTGCACTTAACCTCCCCGAGGTAATGTTGAAGCTTCGAGAATGGAAACAGTTTACCTGAAAAGTGGAAAATAAGCATGTAATAAACAAAGCACCATTTTCTAGAATTGCAGTGCCTTAACTCAGTTACAATGTTAAAGGGGAAAAATTGGCCGCCTATTTGCATGCTTCGCTGCAATGGTCGTCCAAAGACTATACTCTTCTGCCGGCCATACTACAGGTGTCCTGGGGCATGCCTTGTAGAGCGAGTTGTACTTCATCAAGCGCCCATTTATGAGAATAAGTTTGCAGGTATAGTGTGGCAGCAGAAAGCGTAGAACCAGGTTTATTGGCAGAACATGGGAGAGGCTTTTGCCCTGCAGTGTGTGTAGTAAGTGATGATGATGAATCTGCCAGTACTGTACATTGTTACTACCTAAAACATTACATTTGGCTGAGCAGCATTGTTGATAATCTGTACAGTTTTCCAGGATGTTCAGGTCTTTTACTTTAAACCATGTGACATTAACGTTTTTTCGCTTGGAAAAGTAGACTATCTGAAACTCTCAAGGGGTGCTTGTTGGCACAAGAGAATGAGTAAGCACTATCGCGTGGAAACATTATGCGACATCTCTGTTCAAAGGACAACGATGTCCGTCAATGGAGCTGACAGTTTTTTTATTAGGTTTTAGCACAGAGTATAGTTTCACGATTTCTCGAAAACGAAAAAAAGAAAAGAAATTGCACTCTAATAATTGGTTGTTTTGCTTTGGCTGTCGAGTCTCAAATTTTTTTGTAATTCCACCCAGGTCTAGAAATGCTCGCAGGCTCTTTGCCCGCATTCGGCGGCAGTTCGCCCTCCGTCGCGCATCGGGCTGCGTCGTTATCCGATACATGGTGGCTGCGTTCCGTTGGCCTGCCTCTTGGTCCCCTCGCCTCCTCCGACGATTGGTCTGTGCAGCTTCCTGCCCCGTCTAGTCGAACACCCTCAACCCTCGCCTCGCGCAGAGTTTCGAATGCTCTGCAAAGCGGACGGTTTTTGTGAAGGCCTTGTTGGTTCATCTGCATGTCAAGCTCTACGGTGGCTCGAATTCTCCAGCTAGCTGCAGTCTTCGCGTGTCTTCTGTCGCATCAAAATCAGTGAGGCCATAAGCCCTGCATCAGCTGATGCATCCATTAAGTTTGAGTACATATGCATCAGTCATGGCACGCAATGGTAACTTCACTGGCCTTTGAAGGATCGACGCTTACATCCAGAGCATGTTTAAAGATTTCAGCACAGAAAGGAAGTTTGCTTGGCAATCTATAGACTCTCTAAACAATTTTTTATTTAGCTTGCAACTATTCTGTGAGGCACTTCCCTGCGCTGCTTTTGGTATTCAGTCCATTGCAAGCCATGCCTCGGTGAATCTGACGCTACGTTCAAGAGTGCAAAATTGTGATGCTGCAAAACATTGGGAACATCAAGTGGCAAAAGAATGTCAAATATAGCGTTGGCGCTGCCTCTGTGATCAAAATGGTTCCAACTTCAAACATTGACAAAGTGTTCATTTACGAGCTATATGTACCTTGCTTGAATTAGTTCCTGTTTGAATGAAGCAGAACCTTAGCTGTGCCATACGTCACCCATGCCTGTACTGGACAGCACAAGTCTATAAAATGAAAATTCTGGATGTACTGAAATACTTATGCATAGCATACTAGCAATGTGTAACTAAACACCATTGAAAAGTTCCTTTACCAAACGAGCCATATCCTAAATTGAGAAGTAACAATCCAAATCAGTGTTTCTTTTTTTTTGTGTGTGTGTGTTCAGAAGTTTAAAAGTGTCATTGCGTCTAAACGCTGCCGCAGATGTACATTTAGTATTTCAGGTGTGTCGTGGGCTGGTTGTGCCAAAGTTCCATCGGCAAGTAGACTGACAGTCGCATATTTTCAGCCGTTGTCGTTTGAATCGAGCTCATCGAAGAATGCCATTTATATTCATTACACTGTGTTCATCCGGTCGTCTCTGTCATGCATGTCCTACGACATCGTTTTCAGAACCTGTGCCAAATATGCTAATTCATTGGCACATTCTGATGGGTGCAACTATAGATTTTTAAACTTGCCTACTTAAAGTGTGCAATGAAGTAGCTTCCTGTCACTGCGTGAAATTCTTTCAATGTGGATGACTGAAAAGGTTTTGTTCTCATTGTTCATCTGCTATAGCATTTGTGGGCAGAGCTCCAAACAATGCTGCAAAACCATAGAGCGACGTAAACCATACTGTTTCATTCTCCCTTACATTTGGAACAGTGAAGCGACGTTGAAACATTTCTTCATTTCGGTCGTATTTGTGTGTTGAAGAGTTTACGATAAAGTTTGTATACGTCCTAGAGGAATGAGATTATATTGCATCATTGTTAAATGCAGAGTCTTTTAAAGAACTGTTGCCACATTACTCGTTTAGGTTGCTCTCAGAAAGCCTCTGCTGTAAGTAAACACCCCATGCTTAAAGTTGCATGGAGAAATTAAGTATGATTGTAGCCAAACTTTGAGAAGCATTGAGAAAAGATGTTTACTGAAAGATGGTTTCTTCTCTCACGCGGGATGCTGCGCAAACATCCGGGAATAGCTTGCGCGAACACTCGGCAAAGATCAGCAATATTTCTGTGCTGAATGTTAGCTGTTATACCAGCATGCAAATAAAGTAGTTCCATTATCTGTTTGTCAGGTTTGTGTGTTCAAACACTGGCACTAAAATTGTAATTTTACAGGCAGGGTTGCGTGTTGTGCAGGCTAGGTTTTCACAGTTAATGGTGATCCTGTCTGTCACAATTATGTCGTAGTTGAGTATGTAAGGAACAAGGTCATTGCCACGGAACTCTTGTTAAAAGATAAATAAGAAAAAATTACCAGTTTCACGAACCCACATTTGTTGCGAAACAACCTTTGTGGTTCTGATATTTTTTGAAATTTCTATTCATGTACAGCAACAGAGGTTTCTGTTCACATCGGGATAACTGAAGCTGCCAACTGTTCATCCGCGCGTTCACCAGTGCTCGCCTATCATCATTACCAATGTTCACCCCTTTCTGGCCATCCCGCGAAAAAAGCCGCCGTGAAAGGGCATCATAAACATGACCATCATTACTGTGACTGCGGCTGACTACCGGTTATAGTATTTTAATTGAGCCATGTACATGTGCCATTTTCTTTTTTGCACAATTGTTTTCATTTCTATCATCGAAGTTCGGCACATTCCAATACAATTTCATGTGCATGTACTACTTTCCCATCATTTGTTGTTCTGCTTGCCTCTTCTTTTTATGAATGTTTGTTTTTTATGTTTGTTTTATGAATGTACTGTGGCACTGTGCTTCCATTACATTGCTGCAGTTTGATGATTGCTCACTCGTATTTTTTTTCGTCTAGGCTGAGTAATAAAAGTTGCGGTGTGTATTATATTGCATGAAAGCATGTTGAAAATAAAAAAATAGCACAATGTTTCAGAATGTGTGTCGCTTTCGTGTGATGATCTGGGTCAGTAATTAGGAACAAGTGTTTGAGACAAATTATGTACTGTTTGGTCATGGTTGCCTCTTCAGTGGTTTAGAAGAATGGAAAAATGACCACATGTACATTGGGCACTGCCGCTCGCAACAAATAAAGATGCTTCAAGAAGGTGTTTTCTCACGAATGGCACATCCCCCCACCCCCCTTTTTCTTTTCGACAGACTTGCTTCGAATGCTTGATACTGAGTTAGTGCACAGACCTGCGTAATTGAAATGCTAAAGAAATTCATAGCAAGTTGCAAAACGCAACTGTGACAGCTGTGGCGAATTCATTTATTTTTATATATTTTTTAGATACAAAAGTGTCGGGTGACTCGCTGAGCGAGAAAGCCAGTGTTGGCAGCAGAGAAACTGCACACTATTTTCCGTTGGCTGTGAAGTCTCGTCACGTGGCCAAGAAGCAACAGGGCGTTAGAGAACACTGGGTGTGGAAAGCCGGCGCCGCCATTACGCCACATTGCGCTTGCAAGCCTGCGTAATCTTGACAATTTTTATTTAGAATCTCTACTGGCGCCTACATAGTTCACTGCAGTATTTCTATGCTCCCCCTGCGCAGCTTTGATTCACGTAATCAATTTGCAATATATTCAATGAATTCTCAAGTTTTACCTTCCCTTCTTTTTAGACTTAGCTTCGTTATTGCATTACAAACAATATGTACAACCGATTTGAAAGGGGAAACGGTGACTGGTAGGTCTCAAACCTGCGGCTGCACGCTCCGATGCCGAGTGGCTTGCCCATTGTGCTGAACCAGAGCCCGATGAACCAGGCGTGTGACCTCTGCTCAATTAGTGACACGGACACCATGCAATTTAGACCGAAATTTTGATGTCGCGTGTGTCACGCCAGGCTCGGTGATTCAGATAGCGTGATGTAATAAGGCAAGCTGCTCTGGCCTGTCCGCATTTGTGACTGTGACTATCTTGACGCTGAGCCCAGTTAGCAACCGTCCCGTATTTTGTGGGACTGTCCAGGCTTTTCAGAGCCCACGCCATTCCTGTGGGACAGATTACATTCATACATGTTTTCACAAGAAAGAGAAAAACTGCCATGTTGGGCTGCACACAAAATAGCTGACGTCACAGCCTCAGCAGTGCATTTTTGGGGAGTCGTGCTGGTTTAGCGCAGCCCATGAAGGGCTATGGTGGCGCGCAGGGAGCCTTCCGAGAAGAGGTCTATACGTGTCCCGCATTTGTTCTGTACCGTCCAACTAGAAATTTTTGCCTGACCCAATCCGCAGCAGATCCTACAACTCTTAATCACTGCGCTTTTTGCGATGAGATTGGGCTACAGGTAGCAGCACAGTCAACACAGAAGTGTGGATAGGCGGACGGGGGCGCATATATATATATACACACAGCAGAGCTTTGTTGCATGTGGTTTGAGCCGATTGTCTACAAATAAAACACGTTGAGTGCAGTTTACTGGTAATATCTACGCTCCTTTCTGCTGAATCAGTGCATGAAGCCTATGCATCGTTATCATTACCAGCAAGTGAAGCACATTCTGCCTGCCAAAGCATCCCCTGTGTTGCTAACTGCGTGCTTTCGCACTAAATCACACTTTCCCTGTGATGTTTGTACATGTTTAGCTTGTGTTCCGCCTACAACGCGCTGCTGTAGTGTGACTGAACTACTTGGCAACTTTTTTCACATCCACATACAACAAAAAAAGAGAAAGATTGTAGAAAGCCCCTATATCTGTGCGATGAGTTAAGTTCCACCGTTCACACTTATATGCCTACCCATTTTTTTTTTTTCATTCTGTTCACCATGAAATGTGGGACACTCGGTAAGTCTAGTTAGGAAAGATTAGTGCCTGACAGGGCTTTGCACTACATTGCGTTTACCATGTATAAGCACATGTAAAAACCTTACAAGAGTTCATCAGAAAGCTTTAATCGATTTATTACTCGAGTGACAGTGCTACAACAAAGGTCTGGTCATTTTATGGCACAGCATGTTTTGTTTTTGTTTTGTTTTTGTTTTTTTCAAACTAAATTGACCGCTGTCTTTTGTCGATCAATAACAATGCCACACACACGCTCAAGTAACCTGATGTTCAGAGAAGTTCTAGAAGATTAAACGTGAGGCATGCCTTCTGAATTTTTTTTGAACGTCTGGGCTCATTGAAGTGATCCTGAATCTTAGCACACGATTGCGCACAGCAACTCAGTTATAAGTACAGTGTGACAATTTATGTAGTAGCAATATTTGAATGTACTTGAGGAAGCATAGTCAAAACGCAACAAAAGTTCTGTGCCTTCCTATCCCCCTGAAGGAACACAGTATTCCTTAATTGCCCCCCCCCCCCCCTAGACAGCTTCTTTCCATGGCAGCAGTGGTGAATCCAGAGGAGAGGCGGTAGGGGCGATTGCCCTATTTAGGAGTTGCATTTGAGCACTCCACCCCTCCCCCTCTATTTAGTGCTTGTAGTCTACCTCCTATCATCAATTAGGACAAATGAGTACAATCACTATCAACACACATTAACAGTATACTTAAAGTATGAAGAGGAATTGGGAACTTTGTAGGCACAGAAATTAGGCGCTTCTATGGCATTTTGCATCTTTCCTTGCGGACAGTAAGCCTAGAGCTTTTCGTCAAGAGCTTTTTCTTCGATATAAAGTGGTCATTGGCATTTGTGTCCGACAACGTGTACTGATTGTTGCACTATTTTCTCTCTTTTTTTGTTTCAACACTATCTGCTTTATAATTACATTTCTTGTTATTATTCCCACACAGCATTTGTGTCATGAGACATGTCTCTCATGTTTTCACCCCTTGCATAATACCTTGAGTAGGCCTTTAGAGTTAATAATTGATGATTAGGATGATCTGGGAGGTGCTTATAATATGTAGAGTGTGCCGCCACAAAAGCTATTCGTCAGTCAGCAGTAAATAGTGTAATCTGGTGTGGACTCCTGAAGAAATCTGGCTTGCCTCTGCTTACACCAGACTTCCTTGCGTGTTGAGAATTAAAAACGCATGGCTGGATTGACGGCTATTGCTGTTTCATAACAATTTCGTGCCTCTTGTACTGCATCATCTTTAAACTTACCTCCCCGTGCAGATGGTAATAGCAGTTTACGAAGTGCGCGCCTTGGTGCTTGGCCTCTTTTCCTCTTTGCATCAACTTCAGCACTTATACACTGTAGCCTCAGCAACTGGTTTAGCTGGGACTAGAGTGGCATGGGGTGAAAAAAATGTTTAATGACGAAAAATAATTTACCAAGCTGAATGCTAAAAGACTAATTTCTGCAAAAAATGACATTTTTTACAGAAGCATCTTTTCTTAGTGATATAGCATAGGTTTTAACTGCAGTGCATGTAATAATGACTTAAAGTAAAGGAATAAAATTGAACAAAAATAGACTATCTGCTGGAAAGGACCAACGCTAGAATCGGGGGATAATGCATTCAATGCTCTGCCAACTGAGCTATATATGAATCATGACATATATCCAGGTCGAAAGAGAAAGTTAAGGGGAGATGCAATTCGAAAAAACAAGTTGCCTTAGCCTGTAGCACATATATATCATTTTCATGGTATATATATAGGTATGTGTGTTTATGCTAATTTGAAATGTGTAATTAGTATTATAGTAAGTTACACAGTTTTCGTTTGATGACATGATGATGTGTAAAGTAGAACTCTTTTTGGACAAATTATTTCTAGCTGTTGCTAAGATTTTATGGTTCTGAGCCATTAATGGCTCATATTTCTCTACATTAACTGTATAATGCAAATAACTATGAAAAAAGAGGGTCTAAGACATTTTGCTAGATAAAAACAATCGTAATGTGGAAATGTTTTTAATCTTCAGCCCATGCCAACTACAATTCTAAAAGTGATAGAGAGTTTTAAAGAAAATAGTTGGACCCTTCACATATTAAGTAATGTGTGGGCAAAATTTAATCCTAATTGGCTATCAGGAGTACCATAAACATGATTTCCGAACTCGAGAAGTTGCCCATAAGTGGATCGTGAGGAAAATGCAATAAAAAAAACATTTTAAAAGTATGAGCAAATTTAAAGGTCATCAATGGAAAAATTTGTTTTTTAAGATGATTTCTTCCATCATGAGAGCTTGGCAATCGTGGTCATTTTGAGATATAGATTTTGTGAACTCATACGATATGCAATGGCAAGCAGCCAGGTGACTATTTTCATAGAACTTAAATAAATGAGCTTTTTTTTTAGTTTTTAGTAGCCAGCTTGTCCTTTTTAAAAGCAATTTGAACCTACTTTGAGTTTAATTACACTTTTAAATGCAAAGTATTTCTTAGTGCACTTCAGCAACTTTGAGCACATCTATCTGTCTGTCTATCTATCTATCTAGCCACCTACTACTTTTACCTCTCCTGGCAGTTTAAATAATGGTATCGATACCAAAATTAGTATGGCATAACATAACTGTACGATGAGCATAATTGATTAGTCATAAGATGAAAATCATGACATGTATGTGATGATTTACATTTTGTAGTCTTGCTGCTCTTGTGATTTCGTTCACATGACATTGCAAAACTGGTATGGTATGACATGACTGCTTGGCAAACACAAGTTCAGACCCTAACGTGGAAATCATGACATGCATGTCATGACTACACGCCACGCCATGGTGCGCTCGCGGCCATTTCGCTAGCTTCACATATACCAAATTTGGTATCACGTGACTTCAATAGACGAAGGTAAATTACATGTCCAAACATGACAGTCATGATATGTGTGTCTTGTAAAACATGATTACATGCTACACTATGCTCGCGCTAGCTGTACACTCGTTGCTAGCTCTGCACATCACTACACATGATACTATCTTTGATATGACGTGTTGTGAACAGACGACGAAGGTGAATGACGCGTCCAACATGACATGGAAGTCTGTATGGCATAATTTATGTCTGCCTCATATTTTAAAGTGACATCAACTTTGCTAATTCATGTACACACACACACACACATATATATATATATATATATATATATATATATATATATATATATATATATATATATATATATATATATATATATATAGTGTCAAGAAATAAAGGAGCACACTTACGAAAATTGGACACTGTTTACTCTTGGGCGGTTCTACGGCCGAAACCAACTCTTTCGCGGGGGGGGAGGGGGGGCTAACTTACCGCACTCGTCAGCGGTAGGGGTGTGTGTGTGTGTGTGTGTGTGTGTGTGTGTGTGTGTGTGTGTGTGTGTGTGTCGTATATATATATATTGAAAAAAGACAACTTCTTCAGCGCACTCACACTTTAATGTGATTTTTCATACACACAGCACTTGTCTAATAGCATAAAAAGTACAGTCAGTTTTAAGCAGCATGCACTAGGACAACACGTATATGTTTGTCATGCGTGATGCACATAATATTGCACGCGACGCTTCTTATGCTTTACCTCACAACTTTCCGCATGAATAAAATTATGTTGATGGCAGCCTCCTGAACAGTAAATATTTTATCAATGAATGAAATTTTTCAATCACTAAAAACAGCTCACAAAGAATTCTGTTTTTAACTGTGAAGCACTCCTTGAGGAACCAAAGATCTTTTGAGCATTTCTATCTACTTATTTTAGCTTCCCACTGAGCTCAAGTCCACTGCTTTATTCGTCGCACCTTTGCAAGCTGCCTCCATGGCTCCAAATCGCCATAAGCAAGGCTGAACCGATTTATCGGAGATTAAAGCGGAAACCTTTTTGGCACTTTTAATACGGAAACTCTAAAATTTTTAGAAAGATTAGTCGCAATCGTGTGCTCACAGCAGCTTCGACAGAGAAGCGGCGATGGTGATCCTTTTGATTAAAGAAGATTAAAGGATTTTTCTGAAGCAGGAAATGCTTTGTCGGGTCCATAAAAAGTTTGTTCGTTCCCATCTATAGCTGCATCGGCCAGTCGCAGCAGAATGAAAATATGAACAAGTGATGTAATATATAGGGCCCCTGTTCAGCGCTATCCTGCTGTGCAGTGCTACTGCACAGGGCGGAAAGCGTCGCTAAGAGCCTTTAAGGAAAATCGTCGCAACCTAAATGTTGGAAAATTATCACTACATTGTACCTTTGCCTCTTAATATTTCCCTTTTCTCGTAGCAATATAACTGAGTGATTATAGTGGTGAAGGAAAATTTTGCCTTAGTTGTTTTTTTTAGCATGCAGCCGACAGTGACCACTGTCGAAAGGGGGCCCAGCCCCCCCTCCAACTTTTCTTAGTGAGAGGCTTCTGCTCCCCCCCCCCCCCCCCCCGGCTGATTCGCCTATGACGGGTGGCGCCACGTACTGAGCTGTTTGTGAGCTTCGAAGTGATTTACATGAAGTTGACCACTCTGTGTAAGTCCAGGTGGTGCCGGACCTACCGCACCGCCAGGCAAACATGAGTGCGCACACGAGTGCACTGCACATACGACGCAAGGTGCACCGCCAGCGGCTACGCCAAATCCGCCGCGACGTGATAGAGCCCAATTAGTGCTGGTGGTTAAAACTATTCAACACTACAAAGCATAGCCAGACGATCACGAGAACACACTAGAGTGAACGGTGTGCGTCGCTACGATGTGCACGGCGCGTCGTGCGAAATAGAGCTAAGTGGTCTCATACAGTCATATAACGTGGCGAAACGTGTATGAATAGAGCTCTCGTAAATGGCCGCGAGTACTAATGGCCGCGAGTGTACTTGACATGTATGTAGGTATGTAAAATATGCACGAAAAGGGAAAAAAAAGGGTAATCTAAATTGCTTCCTACACGCCGGCTAGGTCGGCGTCCTTTCGCATCTGCAGGACTCCAAGCGCGGCCAAACTGGTAGGTGTACTGTGGCGCGGCTAGATGCGCGCTCCATCGCAGAAATCAAATCGCCGCAGACACTCGCATACGCAGAGCGCATGGAATTTTCGCTTCCTCCATAGCAGAGCGTTTAGGTATGGTACCCTAGTTCGGGCTCAAAAGGACGCCTCGCGCGCGCCGCCTCTCCCACTCGAGAGCGCTGTAGCCACGCCAATCAACCTCCTCGTATCTAACACTCAGCGAACTCCAGAAACATCGAGAAGGAAAGAGTGAGTCACTCCCTTGTTGCGTCACGGGTCGCGGAAAGTTCGGTAAAAGTACCGTTACTTCCCCAGTTTTCGGCTGTGCGGCGCGCCGACAAAACTTACAGAACCCAGGTCGATCAGGAGAGGAAGAGGTTTTCCACCTGCAGATGAAGAAGGCTTATCTTACAAGCAAGAGAAATGTGTGTGTGTTTACCGCCCGTGGGCGAAGACGTGCTCTGGACTCGCTCGCTGGATTCCGTGCCGACCGGTTGTGCGCCCGCGCGCTCGCGATCTTCGTCGTCATCGTAGCTCTGGCCGACTGGGCTGGCCGTACGTCACCTCCTGTCGCCGACGATCTTCGACGACAGTGCAGCTCTGACCTACTGGACCTGCTCTACGCCATCTACAGACGCCGACAACATCTCTCGCAAGTGTACCCCGTCCTCGGACTCCAGTGACCGTGCTTCCATCTTTCCTGTCTCTCCTATATCCCCTCAGTTTGTTGTTGCTTCTTCTTCCTCTTTCCTACACCTTTACTTCTACCCTTTTTATCCCTCCTCACCCCCATCCCTTGTGAGCCCTGTGGCGGTGTCGCTCCTGAAGCAGACAATAACGGGGCTCACTTTTCTCTTCCTTTCTCTATCTTAAGAACCACTCGCAAGACGTGCTCTCCAGTCGCAGCGCGTGAGTGGCCGACGTGTTACCGGTGAAGACGTTTTTTTTTTTATTATTGGAGTGCGGACATTTGACGACACGAGAGTTTCCTGGAAGAGAAACCTCGGACGCAACGGGACGACAACCAGCACTAAACTTTGAGTGAGCATTTCCTCGAAGAGAAGCATTCAAGCTTAAGACTGGACGCGTTTGACGGACAGTTTGGTCTATAATTAAGTGTCTTGGTTAGTTAATGCATGAGATTGCATAGTCGCGCGTGCTGTTGTTTGTGCCTTTGTTTTGAGTGTATCTTGCGTTGTATAGCGTGTTATTTTTAGTATTTGATTTAACAATACTGTAGGCCTTTGTACAGGTCCATACAGGATTGTACCTTGTGATTGGTGACGTATTGTGATTGGATTATTGGCGAGTGTGCATGTTTGTGTGTGTTTGCGTGTAGTCTCGTTCTTCGGACCACAGCCGGTGTTCGCAGACGTGCTAAAAGGGACCAATTCTAAATTGTCCGTGCTTTTGTGGTGCGTTTCGGGGGGCCGACACGCCCGCTCTTGGAAACAGCCCGCGATTGCCTCCCTATATTACGGGACCAGTGTCAATTATTCTGGCGTCCGCGACAGGACTTTTTTAGTGCACAATGTCTGCAAAGTAGGGAAAAAGAGCCTCGAGTTATTGATAGTGCTATCAGAACAATTTTTGTCTGTTGCACGGCGTTTTTGCTAACGAGTGGGCAGAGTTAGGCAGAGAAGTGCGACCGAGTTAGGCAGAGAATATTGTGCACGCGGCTAAATTTTATTTGAGAGGCACCATGGATCTTGAGAAGTTGGTAGCTTTTGTTGTGAAAATGAGTCTGTCTGGCACCGGGCTGTGGTAGTGAGTTAGTCAGAAAGAACAACGAGGGAGGGCGAAAGAAGAAAGAGAGACGAAGGAGCGACAGTTGAAATTAGAAGAAAGGGTTACGAAGGCGCGACAGTTGGTGGAAGAAAGAGAAGCCGAGGGAGAGAGACAGCGGCATCATGAGATAAAGCTCGAACGGCTCCGTTTGCAGCGATGGGAAACTCTCGTCCAGGCTAGAGTTGAAAGCTACGAAAGCGAAGATAATAACTTCCGCTTGAATCCAAGCAAATTGCTTGTAGCGTTTGATGAGAGGAAGGACGACTTTGATGAGTACCTCAGAGCTCTGAGACAATCACTAGGAGCCAGAATTTGCCGGAACATCAATGGACAACTGCTTTGAGTACTCGATTGCTTCAGTGGAGAAGCACTGTATAGTGTGCACAGTCAGCACCTCCTCTTTTTTTTTGTATGGTAGGCTGACGCCCACTGATGTAGCTAACTATGCAAAAGTGAAGGCTGCTCTACTGAAGCGATTCAGATTCACTGCAGAGTGTTGCCACTGGGGGAATTCGTCGGGACCCGGAGCCATCCAAGTATCAGGGCCATGGAGTGGTCAGGGCTAAGACGAACCTAGGAGCCGGAGCTGAAAACTGGAGCGTTTATTTCCAGCTATTTACATTATTTACGTAGCGTAATATACTACATGAAACAAAAAGGAAGCACCCTCGAGAGTTTCTGCGCTCGCCTTTTATATTCTCCCTCTTCCTACACGTCCGCCCTTGGAATAACAAGTCCGGTGATTTCCTTCCTAATTGACAGTTATTTACAAGAATATGATAGCAATTTATCACATCTGTAATTGGAAATCTCTCATGTTTTCGAACTCATACGTTGGTTACTTACTTTTTTCTGGTATGCGCCTTTGTTGCGCTGTTCTTTGTGCGTAAAATTGGGATTGGGACCGCGCCTGCTATGATGCGGCCGCCGGCGCACTTGCTTTCACGGGACCCGGGGCGCATCATATGTGAAGACTTTTTTGTTTTTGAAAGTAATCTGCATTTTTAAATATAAATACAGATTGCTCCACCCCGTGCCAGCTATGTTCCACGTCCTTGGTCATTTTGCGCTATCTATGCCATGGCGAAATAAATATTTCATGGGGGCAGTGGCCGGGTGTACCAAACCCTGGCTACGCTTCTGCTCCGATTCCCGAATGAAATTGTCCGACGACCGATTGTTAGTAAACAAGTGGGCGGGGCTCGGCAACCACTGTTCTCGGCCAACAAATGGTGCCACAAAGTGGGGCTCTGTTTGGCAACGCTGGTTATTAGTTGGCCACAGACGTTGAGCCAGTATGCTGGGCAAGTGCTCTTCTCGTTCGCAGAAGACGCAGTTAGTAGCACGTATTTATTCACTATTCATAGCACTGCAACAGTCTACATGCGGCATTCGGAGAGGAATAGTTAATTATACAAGACAGCAATGAGCTCGCGCTCGTCTGCTACGTGCGCTTCATCGTCTGCAAGCGCCGCAGCAGCAGCGCCATGTTGCCAGTTTAAACATTGCTTTTGCCGCACTGTACAACAAAACTCACAAAACTATATGGGCTATGTTAGTTAGGTACTATGTGTACAAAAAATGAATGCATAGATGGTAAACCTAACAAACTGAGAATGACACTTTCGCTATAATTATACGGGCCGAAAAAAAAGTTAACCGCAGTCGTTGCTGGCGGCCTCGTGCGGCCATGTTGTGGACACCCAGCGGGCAAAATGGCCGAGGTTTGTAAGCGTTATTTACCCTTATATTCTCGTCGCGAAAATCGCTGTTTCACCCTCAGGCGGCCCGAGTAGTCTCCGCAGTTCAAACTCAAGAAGGGCTAAAACTCCCGCAGTTTTTCTTGGTCGCGTCGGGCCCGTTCTTGTGTTAATTGAAGTTGCCCAGAACCGCGCGCTTTTTTTGTTCTTATGCGCTCAGCGCTTTGCCTATGGCTGCTTGACAGTGCCAGGATTCGATGCATGAACCTGAGCCCCCCGTCGGGCTGAATAAACCCCGTCTCGTTCCCGACGGCAGGCGCTTAGAACGTTGACAAACGCCGAGCGCCGCGCCGTTTGCGTCACTTCGCTGACGACAGGTGGGGACGCTTTTCGAGCGCCTACTGCACGATTCGAACCTCGACCGCAGCTCGGAGCGCGCGCGATTGGGACGACCCTCGTTGAGATAAGAGGCTTTCCCCCCTTCCATCGTCATGACTAGCGCCCGTAGCGATAAACCAGTTTCACGCCACGGCTCATGCTCGTTACCCTAAGCTCTTGGAAGCGACAGAAAAAAAAAACAGACGTCACCTGAGAGACGATACTAGCAGACGCCCTCTCGGTATTTGCGAGAGGCTCGCTTTTACGACCACAGCGCTTCGCATGTTTTGTAGCGCTGACGCAGAGGAGACGTGACGTAAGCCGCGGTGCACTCTCTGCGACGCATTGTTATATCGTGCAACTTTTTTTTTTGCCGTTTCAGGCCAATACAAGTGATGGATCCGCTGGTGAGTGGGCTTTTGTTTTTCGCTCGAAAGTTCGCCGAATTAAAGGGCGCGTCTCGAAACTTCGACGTTTGCGCATTGTTTTTTTGCGGTGCACTCGATTTAACACGTCCCACTCTTGGGCGATTTTGTTATTGTTAGCTGGCTTGGATGCCATCGTGGTAATTATTTATAGATAACGACCGCACTACTGATAACGTGTGCGTAGTTAACACTTGCAGTCTTACGATCGAAAGTAAAGATTATATAAGCCATTATTTTCTGCCCAGTTTTGTAGCAATCCTTTAGTAAACCCGATCACAGCTTTAGCACACCCTTCGATACATGGTGGCCATCTGATGAAGGAAGCTTGTTGCATCGATATGGGGAAAAGATTTCATTTTGCATTGTCTTTCTCTTGCCGTCTTGTGCACAGATCATGCCTGGGAGCAGCATGTCTATGCTTCGCTATTTGCTTGTTGATCATCATGGTCTTCACAAGCAATATTTTGCTTTTACATCTACTCGTTTTATGTTTTCAGTAATGACTCTCTGGTGTTACATCTCTGGCCAACAATTCCAAGATAAAGTGATTAGTGCTAACATTGTTTTATAAGAATGCAGCATTAGTAGTGATAACATTTTTTTAGGCACAACAATGCCCTGTACTGCAGCTCTGAGAACAATTTGGTCTTGTAATTTGAATGTTAGGGCACTCATGCCTGCTTCATTTCGTCATTTACGGTCGTGTGAAACTGGTGTAACTTTTCTGAATAGCGTGTCATTAATGATTTGGTTTTCATAAATCATGATTTGGAATAATAATCTCACTGTTGCTGTAATTAGCGTTGAGGTCCCAGGTAATGCATCTCCATAACTGTTCATTTTTTGGAGAATAGGCCTAATCTTTAAAGCGGCTTTTGAACAATTAGGGTCTTGCTATGCATTGAGGGGTCTTGGTAGCTTATTCAATGCACTGCATCTAGTGCTGGCTCGTCTTACGAAATTGTCATATGTTGATGATTAGACATGCGAGAGAAGTCATAGCAGTGCCAAGCAAAGTCCGTTTCCCGATTTTGCCAGCGGATCAAAATGTCCCGTTGAGCTGCTCAAGCTTGTTCTGCGATTTTACTGACCTGTCAGTTGTGCTGAACAACAAAGTTCTACATGCAAATAGTGTTCTTAATTCATCTGTGCAATGACGGCCAGCTGTCCAAAGTTCACTATAAAATTTTAACTAATTTTTAAATTTTACTTTTGTTGTGTCAATCTTTATAAAAAAAATTCTGTTTATGCAAACACTAAGACAGTCTTTTTGTAGTTGATTAATAAAGGTAATGTTTCAATTGTGAGTTTTTGCATTTTGCAAGTTTCTCGTCGGGTGTGGGCAACATCTAAAGGTAAACAGTTGTTCATAAAGCGGACATGTATGTTACAAAGGGCACGTACTATAAAGGTTAAACTTAAAACAGACAAAGACATTCCAACTGTAACTTCTTTGACATGAATTATCCTACTTCTATGCAGTCAATCATCTCATGAACTAATGAATTTCGAGAACTTAATTTTCTTTGAGTGTCCGGTTTCATTCAGTTAACACAGTCAAACGTTCTTTTAACAACAGGAAGTTTGAAAGAGCAAACAGCGGCATACGTTTTTTTTTTGTGTGTGTGGCATTGATGTTAAGACTGTACGAGAGAGTTTTTAAGCAATTCGGAGGCTGAATTTGCTTAATTGGCTTGGAGGGCTGATAAATGTTGTAAATTTATATCTATCTCAATCAAAACATTATTGTATAAAATGCTTTCATTGAAAAGCATGATACAAGTAAATTCTATTGTAATTAATGATCAATAATAGCCATGTCAGTTGATATTTTATTAATATAATTTTGTCTTGTAATGTTAATTTTTGAAGTCTTTATGTTTACATCAGTTTCAATCCAAAGTTTTGGTACTTCTAAGGCAAGGTAAAAAAAGCTGAAATGACCTTGAAAAATAAATTTACCATTACAGATGTGTGCTATTGGTTGCTCTTATACGCTGCTATTATAAGTTTAGTGATGTGACTGCAATGACGAGTTCAGTTATGGTCTGCAGCATTAACAAAAAATTGAAGCTGTCCAACTGAACGTTGCCTAGTGGAAGCCAAGCACTGATGTACTCCTCTAACTATATTACAGACATTAATAGAAGTGGCAGAACTTGATGAAAATTTTGAAGTAAATCAAGTTCAGTTTTCCTATATAAACTCTGCTCAAACAGCAAATTAAAAAAACATTTGTAATGAATGTCTCTAATGCGAACTGACCGAGTGTGCCTTTATGTGGCAGTATACTGAACTAAAATTAAGGCTGTAGAACGAATTCATTTTGTTACATGGTAAGTACATGTACAAAAATTTTAAGCAGCGTGTGTTTAGTGCTATCACATTTTCACAGTAGCATATGTTTAACGTAAGCTGGTGTTGGTTAATGAGATAGGTACAGTAGACTGCTCGTCGTTGATCGCATAGCCCCGCGCGTCAAGTGAGATGTTCTACGGAAACACCTATAACTCGTTTAAAGTGCCTTCATATGAAAAGATGCACCACTCGGGCTTTGTAAAAGCTAAAGTGGCTCCAGGTGAAGCTTAACGTGCATAGGCTTAACATTTCGGGTTGTTGCCCATATAGACTGTTTTACGGAAGACATCAGGGTGCCGCAACGTAGGGCGGTTAAGCCAATGTTGTCTTGTGTGTTGCAAAATGAATTAATAAGGTCGTGAAACATTCTCTGCCTTACCCCAACCGTTTTCATGCGTAACTGTCTGCCATAACACTGTTTAGTTAAATATACGAAGCACAAAGGTTAACAGCCCACTATGACGGCACTCGAGGCCGTCCTTCAAATAATTTATAGCCTTTAGATTCTCCCACGCGATCGCGCTTGTAGGTTTCTGTCAAAAATTTTCACTTTCACACTTACTTCGTGAACATCCCTATGTCCCAGATTGTTTTATTTTTTGTCTTGTTTTTGTTTGTTTATAATTATTGCTAACTATTAATCATTTGATTAGTATATTTTGTCTCTGACGTTAGTCATTGTCCACTGTATTACAGTGCAGACAGACTTTTGTTATGAGTTTTCATTTTTTTATATTGTCAAACTTCTATCTGCGTATGTCAAATTTATGGAGCTATCAGATTATCTGTCATGTAATTATATTATCTTTACATGTCTATATTTGGATCCTTACTTATGCAAGGCCTTCGGATCTTGACCGTTACTTCAATAAGTATTACTTCAATAAACTCACTATACTTTAACAAAAATAATGTCATGACAGTTTGATTATTGTGTCTTATAGCAATGAGTCCTAAATTATTCGTACATAGATATCTCTCAGGCCTGAAGTCTTTCATGCTCTCTTGTCACATAAATAGAACCGTTTATTTCTAGCAAGGAAAAATTATGGTTTTGTTGCGGCTTGTGGGAGGAGGCATGTTGAACTATTTGTCGATTATAGTAGTGCCTTCAACAAAGTCTTTATATTCAACAGTATGCTTCAAAATGAAGACAATTTCACATGCATTTACTATCATGATTTGATTGATCAAAAGGTCAGTGCATCTGCACTCTTAAGTTACGAGACACTACTAGCAAAAGCAAGCGGTGTACATAATTGTGTACAAATTGTCCCAGAGCATTAAGGTGGAAATGAAAAGTTGGCAGAAGTACCATAGCAGCATTTTTGACATGCTAGCGCGATGTTTCAATGGAGAATATCGCAGAATATGAGTGACCAATAGAGTAATTCAAATAATTAATATTTCTGATGTTATAACAAATTTTTAAAAATGAAAGTTGTATCACTGACAGGAAATGTAAATAAGTTGCTTTAATTTTTCTCTATGTAGAACGTAGTGACAATCAGATTGTCACTACGTTTAACACGAAGATTGAATCTTCGTGTTAAATTTGACCGGATTGGAAGCCATTTGCAGTGATAAAGTACTGCTCCAATCGCTCCAAATAGCTCCAAAAGAGAAATGCTGCTCCAAAGAGCAATATTTGCTAGTAACTGCTCCAAACCTGCTCCAAAAGGATGTTGGCAAACTAAAAAGAATGAGCTTTAAGCGAAACCAAAAGCAAGCTGTATACACTGTCATCCTAGTATGCTACTCAGTGGCGTAAATCCAGAAAAATCTCAAGAGGTGTCACATATCAGGTTATGGTGTCCAATTCATATTTTTAATATGGGTTGTATTTTTATTTATTTAAGAATCAAATCATACTTTCCAATAAAATTAAAAAAAAAATGAGCATGGGTTCCAAGCTCTAGCAGTCACATTGTTCTATTCAGTCTCTTCTTTCACTTTTTTTCGATTTCCATAGTTCAAACAGCTGAGGGGCATTTAACACTAGTACGCTGTAAAAGATAAAAAGCCCTTTAAAAAGTTGATTGCACTATACTCAACCGTTGACTCAATTATATCACGTGCTAAAGTTAAATCTTAAGTGGGACACTTGCAAGGGGTGTCCTCCCCAGCCTTAACACTAGAAAAGTCTGGACTCTCTTGACCCCCCCCCCCCCCCCACCCCATGATTTAGGCCAACTCTACTGCTTGTATACCAGCTGCATACTAGCATACGGCATGTTTAATAATATAAATATTTATTAGATGCTTAAGTGATGTTTTAGACTTCAGGACTCATTAGAAACATGTGTCTGCTCTGAAAACATCAATAGCAACCCTAAGCTTTAGCATTTCTTTCTGCTCCAGAATCTGCTCTAAAAATCAAAATGTCGCTTTCATTACTGCATTTGGCCAACTGTATTGCCTTGTGTACACGTTTCTGTGGGCACAATCAAAATCGTGCTTTTCCTGCTGTGTTGAAATCTTTATCTCGTTGCAATAAATGTGTTGCTGTTTCACAGGCGCCCTGGAACTCATTAACAAAAGTTATGCGCTCTGAACACCACTATGCATCCTTTTCACACCTTTGGGAAGGTAACTTTCAGTGTGTTGTCATTGATATGAGAAAGCCATATTCACTACCACATTCAAATTTTTTTTGAGCTTCACATCTGTGTAATCAGCTAAAGCGGATGCTTGGACATGTCAATATGACATAGCAGAAAGCAACAGTGCTAAAAGACAAAGAAATGGAAAAAAAGGAAGGCACAAACAACAGTGCTGACTTACAACAAAGGTTTATCCATTACCACCACGTAATATATACTTACGCAGTCCAAAAACGAAAGAAGGAACAAATGGACAACGATAAAATGAACAAACTATCAGCATCATCCTCACTAAGCACCCACATTGCGCGTACAGCCATCTGGGAGATAATCGTTTTCCTTGTCTGAGAAGGCGATTGATTCGTTTTGGACTGCAACCCGCCACTGTGGTCTAGTGGCTAAGGTACTCTGTTGCTGACCTGCAGGTTGCGGGATCGAATCGCGGCTGCTGCGGCCACATTTTCGATGGAAGTGAAAATGCTTCAGGCCCGTGTGCTTAGATTTAAGAGCACGTTAGAAAACCACAGGTGGTCGCAATTTCAGAGCCCTCCGCTACAGCATCTCTCATAATCATACCATGGTTTTGTCTCGTAAAACCCCAGATATTATTATTATTATTATTATTATTATTATTATTATTATTATTATTATTATTATTATTATTATTATTTTATTATTATACTTCAGATACAAGTTAGAGTTGACAAGATCTATAAGTGGTCCCTCACATGCCGGCCTTTGCAGTTCCGAGTTTGCTTATGCTTGTGCTTTGTGTGTAGACATACAGCACCATTAGTAAAGTGATTATTACCATAAACCCAGTGCTCAGGGAAAACATAATAGGCACAGTTTTGTTAAGTTGCCTGCCTAAAATTTGAAACACTTTTTTTCTAATTATTTTTGTGATAGAGATAAGCTGATAGAGTATGCTGTTTGAAAAGTTCAGCAATTTACTGGTGATAATTAGCATTTGAATTTGAAGCACCTAAGTGCATCACTTGCTGTTAGAAATTAATTTTATTGCACTTTTCAAAACGAATGCCCTATATCAAATAGAAATACATAACATTCAAAGGTTTGCAGCTGGTATCGCATAACTTAGCATGCAACTTGAACATTTAAAAATTTACATAATTACACTGATCACCATAGTGCTCTACGTGGTCGAAAAGTTAGATGCGAGTTCTCTCCATTCTATTATCTAGTTTATTTATGGGTACTTGCTCTATTTAGCGCCTGATGTAAAATTTATGTATGACATTTCGGTTTATTTCTGTATGACATTTCGGTTTATATGCTGTTTCATTGTTTTTGGGCTTTGATCGACCCAGTAATTTAGATAAAAAATTTAACCATATTGTGTAATTCAGCAAGAAACCAAGCTTCACATAAATACTTAATTTTCAGCTTTGTGTGGAGATTAGATATCGACTTAGGAGGCATCCTCTGTTATAAGATTACAGTCGGGAACAAATGCTCTCGGCCTTTCTTGGTTTGTGGTGCTTAGAGTTTCGTTAACCTTTTTTTCACATCACTCATTGTTCATAGACGTTTCGTACATCTTATCTTGTCGGCACCACTTTATATCTGCTTTGTTGGCGTTATGTGTAGATATCTTGGCATTAAGCGTAGATTGTTTTCACTGCTGAAAACTTTCATTAGGTCATAAATTACGCTAATTCCTTTGTTTGATTAGGGACCACACTTTTTTTTCAGATTTGACCTTTCAGTAGCCTATGTTGTTATTAATGTAAGGACAAGGTAACATATTTGTCAGATGTTTGCTCAGCAAGCTATATCGTTGCCATATTCTTCTTCCTTTTGTAATGAGAGACTTGGACACGATTGCTCATAATTTGTTAATGATATGGGATACTGAAAATAATTGTTTCAATTCAAAGCAAATTCTTAATCAGTTTAAAGTGATGAAACTGTTTTTTAGAGCTCTGATTTTTGTCAACTTTCATGTATTATATCAGCTATCGTAAGAGAGAATGAAGCTCGGAAGTAAAATTTTTTTATGCATCTTGCTGAAGATCTTTCTCTAGTATTTTGGTGCGCAATTGCAGACATCAAGGCTGTTTTCTTAAGTATGTTTCAGTGCTATCCACGCTACTTTTAACTGAACGTGCTGATCGATGTCATTAGATCACTGATTGCCGGTCGCCAGACACCAGCAGCACTAGTCGCAGAACAACTTTTGGAGGCGCTCGTTCCAGTTCTCGACGAACTTCACTAAAAACTGTATGAACAGCTGAAAGCCCTGCCCCTTCGTGCTGCAGCGGAATGTCCTATAATTGTCTTTATAGACTTTTTTCATGTGATAATTTTTTTTGCGTGTGTGTGTTTTTTCTCCTTTATAACTTTCCTCTTCTATCTCCTTCTTTCTTCCCTTATTTCCTCTATGTCTCCCCTTCCCGAAGCAGCAGGCAGGCTTTGTACCCCTATGGTTGACAGTTGTCAGCCTGTTCCCTCCCTGTTTCTTCTGTCTTCATGTTCTCTATGTACTGAAACCAAATAATAATAATAATACTTTTAACTGAATGTCTCCTAGTATAGTCACTGATGATTTCGTTTCATTGCATTCATTGGCCTATATTTCAATCATACTTGTGGCTTTACAAGGTTTGTGAAGGCTTTAATTATAAGTTCATCTGTGGCTTCTAAGAAAAGTTGCTCTTTAATAATAAATGACTAACTCGAACCTAAGGGGATATTGAAATCAATTACTATTGTTGGTGAATACTTAATTGGCTCATGTGTGGAGCTTGTAGATTTCAATGACCTTTGAAATTTCGATGTTCATTTGAAACAGGCTTAATAATGGCATATTAGATTAGTAAAGTCTTCTGCATAGAAGCTGAAACGTCTTTCATCTCCATTGCAGAGGAACTGTTCTCTTTAAATTAAAAAAAGTAATGATAGATATTGATGAAACTTGAGGCGTTTGTGTGCATTGGTGTGTTCATTTTATGTACACAATTACTTGTTCAGTATAATACATTGTTTTTAAGAAATTAAAAGCTTCACGGGCTTTCTGGAAGTAAGGTTTTTCCAAAACTAGTTATCGAGTAAACAGCAGTCTCTCTCTCTACAGCAGTCTGTAGAGAGAAGTGTATGTAGCGAATTCTTGCACACCATTTTGAACAAAAGGTATGGTATGTTGAACATTCACTAGTGAGTTGATGCCACGCTGGGGTATCGTTCATAAAATTTATATATCTTGAAAACTGCCATGTTGTACAATAAAAATAACTTATTTGAAGTTCGTACCCAAATATAAATGAAGGCAGTTTAATTAAAATAAGGATTAAGAAAAAAACGATCAAGAGCTTTAACTGCCCCACTTTTGGTTGGCCCTGTATAGTTGTGATGTGATAGTTAAGGTACCAGCAGTACTCTTACCACTCTAGAAGGGGCTGAATTGTTTGTAGCTGTGGCCTGCTCTCTCACTATTGACTTCTAATGAGTAATATACTGGCATGCCTTGACGATGTAGTTGCAGTGTACATCTTCCTCTGCATATTCAAGTTAGCAGCTGTCCTCATTTGTCTGGGTTAATTGGATTTTTCCGTAAGTGTGTCTACATGTCTATCTTCCAGGAGATAGTGATCAAGACTTTGATCCTTCCGCTGAGATGCTTGTTGATGATTACTGACGACGAGAAGACTCTAGACGAGGAGGAGGCTTTGGAGAGCGACGACGCCAGTGACGACGAACTGAACACACTGCAAAAAGTGAGTTGCTGCGCAGCTTTGTCTCCTTTTTTTCTCTGAACTGAATGCATTCGAAACGTTACTGTCACGTGGACACCCTTGAGTACGCTTTACACACTGCCTATTGTGGCAAGGTACATTGTCCTTTTTTAAACACAGATTGATTGGTTACACTTTTGGTTTTTACACAGATTGATTAATCCATCAATTAGACATTAGATTATTGTTGTGGATTATGCATATAATGACCAGTTATAATTACTGTGTACAGGTAAGACACCAAAGCTTTTTTAAAGGTTGTGACAATAGCCTGTTTCTCAATATAGCTGGCTATTATTAAACAACCAGCCAAATAGGTAAATAAAGCGAAATATATGTTACAATAGCTTTGTTACTAATGCACAAAAAGCGTTCTTTTTTTATCTGTTATATCAGTTACTCTTGTAAGTTATGTAGGTGAATGCGAACAAGTTGCTTTTGTAAGTAAAATTACCTGGATGATGTGATGCTACAGTGTAAAATGTCCCGTTGTTTCACGGCAGTAAAAGAAAAAGAGTGCAACGCAAAGTCATTCCTCATGTAGGGTGCGTATATCGGTGCAGTTAAGGTAGACTGCAGTGATTATGCTTTTCCTCGTTGTTTTCTTAATCCGTTGTTACCTTTTTTGTGCTTCAGCTGTTTAAGATATGCGGAGAGTCTGACATTGGGACTTGGCGGGGTGGAGAGTGGCAGCGAAATTAATGCATTGCACTAACAGAGGGCACAAAAAAATTTTCCTTTTCTTAGTCCAATTCTTTTCGTGTCACTATTACAGTGACGATAGTCTATTTACCATGTTATCATTATCATTGTGCTTTCCACTGCAGTACAGAAGGTTTCTCCCAGTGATGTCTAAGAAGGCTGTTTTGTACGGATTCTATGATAGAGTAGAACGGAATGTCACTATATGACGAAAGGTAGCCGCACAGGTTAGACCGAGGTTCATCTGTCGATCAGATGCGAGCATAGCAACCGGAAACGGTAGTGCTGTCAGTCATTTTGTTCCAGAACAGGCATAACATGAATGTACGCATTCTGTTTGATAGAGCAGACACAAAACAGCCTCTGGACGGCTTTGATTAGATTGCTTTGGAGCCTGAAAATTGAAGTGGCCTGTTTTATGTCTGGTTTACTCCAATCCTGCACTTGTAGTAAAACTCCTGACCAGCCACCTACTGCCAAATGACTTGTCGAATTGTGATACCACTAAGCGTCCACTCAAGACATCATCACAAATAAATTGTTAAAGTCATTGCAATCTTCAATTTCAAGCCTTCAAAAATAATGCCTTCCAATATTCATGTTCAGCTATTATAATTTGATCTTTGATTATGTATTGAAAACGTGTCTGAATTCCCTTCGCTCGCATTGGCTGTTTGCTCTCTCTCGTGATGTTTTGTCTTGGTAACGAACATTATAGTCTTGATTTAGGAGAACAAGAGAAAGCAAAATTAAAAAAAAAAAAAATTGGCCCCGTATCTGCATGTAATCTGCAAATGTCGTCAAAAGACTCTTGAGTGTGGAGAGAGTTAAGAAAACATTTATTTGATGTTCTGTGCAAGAACATCGGTGAATGGTATTCCGGAGGCGCTGCATTTGAGTGCCTCGAGCGTGCAGCGGAGGCGAACGAGCGCAGCAAGTCACGTCACACGTGAGACATGCGCGCCATCTGGCAGTATTTTTTGGAAAACAAATTGCGGGGCCCTGAGACGGACGTGCGCGCCCGTCTCAGAGGTGATAAGGTGTAGAACGTAAGGAGACGAGTAGGTGCCACCACCATGTCGTCTTAGCAAAGCATAGGAAACACTCGCTTCTTGCAAGCGTTGCATGGTCAGCGCAGCATGATAAGCACTACAGTCCTTAAAATTACTTATGTATGCCTTTTCTCGTAAAAAACAAACATGCAGAATATATGTGTTGTTATGGTGCTTCAGATATGTGCAATGATTGCTTTTTTATTGACAATCGCACACGTATGAACGCTGATCCTTGAGCAACATTGGTGGGTGCTGCGTATGGGGTCGGTCGTTTGGGGTACCAGCTGGTGCTGTCTAAAGTACCCGGTTCACGGTAACGGTGGACAAACAGACAAATGTACAGACAGACAGACCAAAGTTTTTGCGTCGAAGGTCCATCGTCTTTAAAAAGAAAATAAACTTTCCTAGCGCAAAGACTCAAAGCAAATAGAAAGCAAATCGAGACGTGGAGGGCGAAAGCGAGATAAGTGGAAAAGAAAGGTCAGTGCATAAAGCTGGCACCTCCCTCATCTGTAGCCTGTAAATGGAGAAAGGGCCGGCTTTATCAGCAATGAAAGCAACCAAAAGCGTTTGTTCTTTTGTATTCTCCTCGTGTTATTCAGTTACCCAACAGGATTACAGGGGAGAACAGAACACAAGAGCTTGGCTAGAGGGGAAAATGCAAGGGAATAAGGGGGAAAAAAAAGCCAAATGAATGTGAAAATGGGAACAAAGAATGTCTGTACGTTATAATAACATGAAACGGTGAATGCATATGCCGCAATAGCACTCCCATCAGAGGAGTCAGATGTATTGTCATCGCCGTCGCACAATGGCGCCTGAGCCCATGTTGTGCTAAGTGTGCATTGTTTTGCATGGGCCTGTGTGCGTCGTATTTGATCTCAGGGAAATGCCCCAAATTGTGATGCGCCATTTTTATTATGAATGTGCATGACATAGGAAGGTCATTTTGCACACTAAATACAGCTGCATTGTGTCTTTTTTGTGTGCCCAAGGCTTGTGATCGTGAGTAGCGTTAACGGAGATCTTCACCTCAATGTTACTCACCAAAAGTTACTGCAGGCTGGAAATAAAAAAATACCCGAACCTCAAAGAAAAGCTTGCAGATTCTCATGAGGGACTTGGCGTATATAGGCTTTGTCAGTGCAGCGGTATGCAATGCAGGTGTATCCAAAACTGATAGCTAAGCCAGTAAAACAGCCTGTCAGAAGGTGAACAGCCAGAAGAATAAGTTTTCTAATCGTTGGAGGACAATTGGGCTTGTCTTTTTCTTTTTATCTTTTTCTGATTGTCCCAGTAGTGTCCTGGTACAGTTTTATTGTTCAAGTGCGTAGCAATTTATTCATGAGCATATTTATTACAAACTCGCAAAATCGAGGACTTGTTACATTAGTCTAAATACTCTACTTCAAAACATAGTTTTTATCAAGCTGAGCCAAACAAATGTTTTTTCTTGTTTCCTTCCTCATCATTATAAGTATACCTCATTCAGTGTTTTCAAGCAACATATTTGGGCATACTTGGCATGTTAGCATTTGGTTTTTAGGGGCACTTCTGATAACACAAACTCCTGGTGAGACGAACAAATGATCATGATTCCTTCAAGTACGTCTTAAAGGGAGTCCACTGTATATCATAAGGAATACAATAAAGGTGAAAAACTAAAAGTAACGTTTTCTATTCCGTCCTTAGCTTTATTGTTGGTTTTCATAGTTGTTACAAACAAAACAAAACGAGGCCTTAAAATTTCTCTCCTTTCAGGAAAGCGACATGCCACTAGAAGACCTTCTTGCCATGTTTGGGTACAAGGATGGAGAACGGGTCGGTGGTGAGCCCGAGTCCGAGGATGACGATGAGTCAGATGAGGAGGAAGAGGACGACGACGATGTTGCCTCGGAAGTCCTAGCGGAGAGTACTGCCCCGAAGGTGGCAGCAGTGGACAAGCCAGTAATGGAGGCACCAAAGAAAGAGCCGGTGCCAATGCTGGCACCTAAGGAGGCACCCTCCTGCGCTGCCACACCCACCCTGGCACCGCCACCATCTGTCGAGTCCAAAGTGGCGACGACCATGAAGACTCCGTCCCCCGTCACCCGAGCTACACCCACGCCTCCCCACCCCCCACCGAGGCGTGAGCACCGGACTACATCCACTGCTCATCTCCTGCGATGTGAGCAGTCAAACGCACTTAGTACTAGTATACCCACTTTAACAATATATAGTTTATAACAATATTTCGGCTATAACAATCAGAAGCTGCTCCACAATCAACTTTAGTATGCTATCTTGGTGAAATAACGAACTTACAGCAGGTTCTCGTGTCATTTCGCTATCGCTTGGCAATCATGGCACCAAGTAGCCTAGTTAGCTTAAGTAATTAGCTTAACTCTTTCATTACCATGCCTATCCAAATCAATCACTGCTGATCGATGCTTTTGTATAGTTTATTTTGGCATGTTAAATTTGTTTGTCGTGCACCCAGCACTTTCTAGTAGTTAGTCTGGCCACTTTCAGAATCAATTGGAATTTGCCCGTTTTGGCAACATAGTGATTTTTAATAGACCTTTGCGCGAACCAATGTGCGTGTATTGTTGGAAGAGTGCACTAGGCTGGCAAACTTTGCAGAATCGCATGCCCCTCGCGATTATGTTATAACATCGAAGTTCTGCTATGAGAAGAACCAATGCAAGCTAAAGTATTGTTATAAGTGGGTTTGACTGCACTGCAACACCCAATTCGACACCGTGCGCATTCTGAGCTCATATAAAAAAATTTACGCTGCTTACACTGAGTTGTGCATGGCTGGGGCAGAACAAAGCTGGTCTGCACTCGGCTGGTTTTGGCTTTACTAGGCATATGTGCATTCACTAGCTGATGCACGAAGTGTTCATGTGACGACATTGTAAATCACGAGTAGTGGCTAGGTATTAATAGTGTTTGATTGGCTATCTCTTCATTATTATAACACTAAGCAGGTTAACTAGAATAAGAGGCTAATTATCCTAATTTGCTTATTTTATGTCCAAATTCAATTAGCTGATTAGCCTTATCGGCATTGGACTCGCTCTTGTTAAGATTAGCGCAGCGCATCTTGCTGAGCTTGGCATGTCTAGGCACACGAAAATCTCAACTCTGCTGAATTACAACTTATTAGGTTTTTACTTGAGTAGCTTAATTATGCTAGCTAAGTAGTTTTTACCATGCTCAATTAGACTTAATTAGACATGGCTATGATTAACTTGACTTGTATAGGCACAGCTGTGCTGAGCATTTGCTGACTGTTTGTCTACTTGGAGAGTTGGGTATAACAGCTCTGCTGTAAGAAATGCAACCTGTGCGAGTTGGTGAGTTGGCATCTGTGAAATAACCTCATGATGCGAGTACTGAACTGTGATAGAGACATTAAAAGAGCTATTCAGCGTTAACTGTGCTCGACAGATGGCACTGCTAAATCGTCATCATCATCAGCCTGGCCACGCCTACTGCAGGGCAAAGGCTTCTTCCATGTTCCTCTAATCAACCCGGTCCTGTGCATTCTGCTGCAGAGCCCTAAATCAGTTTAGAGCGATAAATCATTCTTTGAGGACTTCGTTGTCAATAATTTCACGGTTAGTGGTTTGTTATTAGGAGGCAAATAAAGGCTAGCGTTCCAGAGCTGAAATTTTTTTGCTGAAGCCTTCTCACTGATGTGTTAGTGTCACACCACGGTCGATATGGAAACTTCAAAGTGGTATTGTCATTTGTCTTTTGTTTCTACACCTTTTCTTTTTGCACCTTTACTGGCTTATCTGAGGGCTTTTTACCACTATAGGAGAAAAATAAATTTTTCTTTTGTATTCTCTATTAACCAGCTGGCAAATGTAGGTTAAGCTTTGATGATGAAAGGTTTGGTACTTTTCGATGGTTGGTATATTGCTGGGTGTGATGCTTCAAACTTGGCCAATTTCGTGGTGCCCATATATCTGAGAGCGCACTGTCTTTGGTACCTTCTGCTTACAGCTGTGTCTCATGCGAGTGAATCTTCAAACTCGGACTCCGACGAGGACTTCACGCTTGAGGAGTACTGGAAGAAGGTGAGAAGATCGGTTTTTAAGAGTACTTATCTAAATATAATGCAGCTGCGATTAAAACGTGAGTGGTAAGTGGAAAGATTCAGAGAAAAAAAAAGAAGTTTTCACATTAATAGTGAACAAATTAGCTGTTAATGTGACAGATGCACCATGTATGTCCTTTTTTGTTAGAATGGAGTTGGTTTGTTAAATAGCAACTGATCATGTCTGATAAAGAATTAAACAGGAAACTATCAAGCAACTTTTGCACAATGTTACCAAGCATCGTTGTGATTTGCCTGAATAATAGGAAACTGTTTCTACCACTCAACTATTGTTATTTACTCCATAGTCGAAGGACAAGATGGCTTTTACTCATTTTGTCTTTCGTGCCAGAGATGTAGAGAAGCTCGAAAGAGAACTCCAGCAATGCTGGAATTAATGGAAGTGGTAAATGTTTATGATTGACACCAACACTGATATGCTCAGAACTTGACACAGTTGCCCTGACAGAGGACTTTGTTCATTACACACGAAAACGGGGACTGCATTGTTGTGTTTATGGGCCACATGTATGAGAGGACATTGCACATTGTACCATTTATTTTTATATACCAACAGCAGGATTGCGAATTCGTAAAGGAAAGCGAATGGAATTGTTGTCGGTGTCTGCTTATTAGCTGCAGTTTGGTTTGTGAGGACACAATGTCATGACTTAGCAGATACAGGCTTGTGATGCTGAGGTGGATGTCATGGTATTGAACCCCAGATGCTGTGGCAAGATTCCAGTTTGGGTGGAATGAAAGAACATTCGCTTAGCGTGGTATTCGTTTTCACTAAACAGCTTCAGGTGGTAAACGTTAATCGAGAGCCAGGCTTATGGTGTTTCTCATCACTCCCTGCATAGCTTTGCATTTAAAGGAGACCAATTACAGGGGCCCTGCAACAGTTTTTCAAGTAAATTATGGAATGGCTTCATTAGAAAAGCTTATTGCCTTATGAATCGACTGCTGCAAAAATGTTTATAATTCGTATAGTAGTTGCGTTGTTACAGGGATTTGCTGTGCGCTTTAAGCACTTTTCCTCTTCTTTCATACCACCGAGTGCTCTGAAAGCAACGCAGGCAGATCGATGACAGAAGGTGCAGCATGCTTCGTTACCTTGAGCCTTTTTTTTTTCATTTTTTTTTCTTCGAGCCCAAAGCTTACTTTCAGTGTGGCATCTTGCGGAAGCGACGATAACTACAGAAATCACGATGCTGAAATTAGCCAATGGCCATCGAATAGGGTGTATGGCGCAGTGACATGGTCAATGGCGTCATTCGTAGAGAGAAACAGGAGTGACTTCTAGTTGGTTTGGATAATTAATTGTAAAGTTCAGGCTGTGTGCTGTGCTGTAATGTATAGTTCGCGTGTTCTCAAGAGCTTCGTCCACCGATCAGCAACATTTGGTGACCATGCTGGAAAAGTTATTACAGTGAAACCTGCTTATAACGAACCTCTGTATAACGAATCCCTCGATATTACATCGTTTTTCTATTCCCCGTTATTACTGCACAGAAGCACGTGTATTTGCAACCTCTATGTAACGAAGTAACAGCAGGGGACATCCTTGATATCATGATTTTTCGCCGCATACAATCTAGAAATTTCATCATTTTTGGCACGAGCATTCATCTTTCGCGGTCGTCCCGCTGCCGATGAAGCGCGAAGTGGCTGCGGCCCTCTCTTGGCCTCGGCGACTCCCAGGCGAGAGCGAGTGCGCATTATTGCGTGCGGGTGTGTGTAAGGTGGGCAGGCGGGCCTGCGCCCCTCGAACCAGCATAGCCGGTGTTCTTTCCGCCACAGGCGCATGCGCGGTTGTGCCTTACCCCTTCCTCCAAACCAAGGAAAAAAAGAAAAAAAGATGACTACTTTTTGTTGGCATTGCCACTCTTCGACCATGGCGGAAATCGCACTTTAAGTGACACAGGTGGTGCCACATTGGGCTGTTTTACTTTTAGCGTCACATATGTAGGGCCATGTTACATATATGACCCCGCCACGGTGGTCTAGTGGCTAAGGTACTCGGCTGCTGACCCGCAGGTCGCAGGATCGAATCCCGGCTGCGGCGGCTGCATTTTCAATGGAGGCGAAAATGCTGTAGGCCTGTGTGCTCAGATTTGGGTGCACGTTAAAGAACCCCCAGGTGGCCGAAATTTGCGGTGTCCTCCACTACGGCGTCTCTCATAATTATATGGTGGTTTTGGGACGTTAAACCCCACTTATCAATCAATGCTGCATATAAGAAAAGTGCTTTACCGAATAGTTTTTAGCGGTATCTGTGTCGTTGCGTCTTTGTTTTCGATGCCGTGCACGCATGCATGGTTTCACAGCACGCGCATGGAATGACCCTTGACAATGTTCAGCTTTGCTTGTTTTTTCTTCTTTTTATTTCTTTTCTTTTTTAAAGTGGACAACCATGTTGTTACTACCGAGGAGATGTCAAATTAGGCGCTGATAGCAACTCTCCGAGACCACGGTGGCGATGACAGATCTTTGGAGGTCCACTTGTCACGCGCCTTGCCGTCTTGTGCCACGCCGTGAGTTCGCGGGACCATAGCCTTCGCAACTAGCCGATTAGCTCTGGCAACACGACATTGTGTTGAAGGGAATGCGATGAATGCGGTAGCCACAAAAACGAAGTAATGCTGGCAATTATGGATGTGATATCACAGAACTCCTACAAAATGCTCGTGCAAGGAAAAACGGCCGCTCCAGGGAGAAGTGCTCTTTTTACACAGTCTCTTTGCTTTGAGAAGGGACTGATGCTTGCCGAGACAACACGCGTGCCAGCGATCGTGACCACACCCTTAAAATCTAATTTCACAGTTGCTATAGCCAAGCTTCCCCTGCGTTTTTCATGCTCATGGGTGGTTTTCTCTCTTTTTGAGCATTTGACGACAGTCCTAACAGTTCTACCTCACTGGGGATGTTATCTTAAGCGGCCTCCAGGCTATAGAGATGAGCCAGCTCATTTTATCTCTGCTTCAGCAGCACTTGCGTGCTTTTACCCGCTTGTAATAGTTCTGATGTGTCAGGGCATGTTATCGATTTGGACTTGTTACAAAACATGGTGGTGACGGTGAAAACCCGCCTAGAGTGTTCATGTTGTTGCTATTGCAATAGTAATAATCTAGTTTCATACTGCTAAATAAGTGTTTTGGGTGAGCCCTGCCTTTGGTTCTCCTTCTTTAATTTGCACGTTTACTTTTTGAATTTTCGTACCGAGCCTGCATATTACGACATCCTCTTTATAACGAAATGTTTTTGGAATTTGTCAATTTCATTATTTCCAAGTTGAACTGTAATTGTTAAAAGCTATTAACTATAAAAAATTATAGATAGTTTAGTGGGAGTCGACTGTGCATTGGTTACAAATGCTGGTTGCTTTTTTTTTAACCAATACAGCCTGGGTACTGCTATATCAACATTCTTATATTTTTTATGTCACTGCAATGAATTTGTCGTCAATTTGCTGGCTTTGTGGTAGGCGCATTGTCACACTGTATCGCTGAAAAAATCAGCAGTCGGGCTGTTGGATTAATCTTTAACTTTTCACTGGTCACGAAAAACAGAAAATGTGCCCAGCACAGTGATAGCTTGAGGCAAAGTTGTGTGTTGAAATCTGAAGTACGTGTCAAAGACATAATCTTTTCAGCGCATGCACAATTACACGTTGTAGCATAATTACCAAGCCTCACACGAGTTTTAGAATGTGCAGAGTACTGTGCACGTGATTCGATCAGAATTATAACATTTTAGGAGTTTCTAACACAAATGCGTACGCCCTGTAGTGTGTGATAACATGGAAACATTTGTTAGCCGGTGATAAACAGGGATCAGAGAAACGTATAAGTTTAGTTATTCCTTGGCCAATGTATTCCGCACTGCTGGCCATTGTTATAGGCTAGCAAGATGTCCTTCCTGTATTATACATAACGCTTCACCCCTTCCCTGGCTCCTACTTTGTAACGACTAACCCTTCTATTTTCTTTCATCCCTCCTCTGAACTGCTCAGAACTCAAACTTCAGCGATGTCAACATACTGGGACCAGCCTATGCAAGAGTTCCACATCAGGTGAGACAAAATATGACTTCACAGCTCTCTTTGTTGTCTGGATTGGCCGTTCATGAGGTTTGTGTGAACAGATGTGTGGCCTGTTCTGAAAATTAGCCGAACTTGGATCATATTTCGCATTATGCAACTCTTAAAAGATGCCAAATGTTTTCTGTTTAAATTATGACCCGATGCGTCGTACGAAGGCATGAGTGTGTAAAAAACTGCTGAATGAATGCTCTGTGCGAACAGCTATTATAATTCCAAGCTGGTTCTTTAGCCAATAATAATCTGTTATAATGAAACATTAGCACACAATTTCTGAGCAACAGTACCTCTACCCCTCCACCCCTATTTTTTCACCCCTTCAGACGATACAAGTTGGTTCAGAATACCAAGCCACCATTCCTGTTGGGCTCTGTAAATATGATGATGCACCAGGTGAGAAACACAGTGCTGACGTCTTTTGTTGTGTTTGGTTTTGGATCAAGCGGGTCAACACTGAACTAGATTGGAACCCCCACCTGTTAGTTCAGGAACTTTATTGTGAAATGCTAGATTTTTTTACAGGCTCGCTCTCGGTAGTCCTTTGTATCCAATTTGCATTTGTATTTGTATTCAATTTTTTATGACAGCTGATTTCAAAATCCTGCGGTCGTGTAGTGTAAGCAGTTGAATGATTACTCAGAAGTAGACATTTTCAGTGAGTTTGCACAAATGGGTTGACTACTGATAATCAGCAGTCAACATTTCAAAAGTATTTACCCTGGTAGATTAAAAAAAACTGAAAGGGTTCAGGAAAGAGTGTTCTGTTGGTCTGCACAAACGAAACATTCTTGGTCGGTGGTCTTGGCCACAGTGTTTATTATATTTATTCTGTTCTTTTAGCACCCTTGCGTGCAACAAACAACGATGAATGAAAATAGCACACATGGACAAGTGCAGTCTAACTGTTGATCCATTTTTGAAAATACGTTAGCTTAAGGGGGGACGCGGGGATCAAATCGCGAAATTCTCGCAAAAAAACGAATTTTGGATAAGGGCAGATTTGGATTCTGCATCACCATTTCTATCATATATAAAAATATTTCCGCCGAAAACGATCTCAAAGTAAGCTTAAAAAATGTTTTTCTGACCGCAGATCGCAAAAAGCTGGCTGAAATCTGCGCGAAAATGGCCCATTTCCGAGCGCGATACTTCCGCGCCTTCGCCACCGCTCGCGGAAAGCTTGGTGTCACTGGAAAGCTTGCTTCACCGCCGTACTTCTCCCGGTGAAACCACGACTCTACGAGCTAAGATAAACGCACAAACAGAAAAAATGCGAAGGCATCCGCGACGCCTTAGACGCGCACCCATTGGTCGCTCCTGTCACGTGGTACTGAGCGCGCTCTGTGAGTGGCTGCTGGGACGCGCTTGCTTGCGCTGGTCGTCTGCTCCGCGCACGCACGTCTGCTACGCACACGCTGGCGCACTATAGTTTGCGAATCCCCTGCCGATACGCCGATACGGTCGCCGATACGCCAACTCTTCTCTAGCGCGAGGCTTAGCGCCCGCAATGGATCGTCGCGTGGACCGGAAGCGCAGGACGAAGTACCGGACAAAGTACGCTTACGGGAAGCGTAAACGCAAGCCTCCTGTTGGGAAAACGAAGCAGTCAGCAGCGATTGAATCAGACGAACCGAGTACCGCGTCGACACCAAGCTACGTGTCGTCGGAAGCTGACACCTGCTCGCTGCCGATGCTCGGCAGTGAGGCCTATGACGCGGGGCCGTCAACTAGCCGCGACGTTGCGGTGCGGCCCGAACGCGAAAGAAGTTTCGTTTTCGCTGCGGCGGGTGACGATGCGGTGCCGGCTGTTCAAAGTGACGGTGAATCGACGCCTGGCAGTGACACTGAAGACCCGGGGCCATCAACTAGCCGCGGCATCACGGTGCGGTGTGAACGCGAGAAAAGTTTCGTTTTCGCGGCGGCGGACGACGACGTGGTGCCAGCTGTCCAGGATGTCGGTGATCGTTTGCCTCAGCGGAAGCGCACCGTTCAAATACACCTGGAACCTCGTTTCGTGTCCTCGGAAGGCGCCGAGAAGCAAGCCAGCAGTCTCCGCGATGCACTTCGCGAGGTGTCGGCAACGGAGCGGAAGTTCGGGTTCGCGCAGCAAACGGAGCAAACATCGGCAACAAAAGAGGATGAGTTCACCCTAATTCAGGTTTCTGCCATGAATTCCCTAATAGGACCTGCACTCTGCCCAAAATGTTGTAAGAAGACTTTGTCAGTGCAGCATGGGACAAAATTGGGCCTGGCAGTAAAACTGGTACTTTTGTGTGCTTCCTGTGGCCCTATTCATTCACCTTGGTCATCCAGTAGAAAATCCGAAGGAAGGGCTTTTGAAGTCAACCTAAGAGCCATGCAAGCAATCAAGTCCATTGGAAAAGGGCCCACTGCCCTGAATGACTTCTGGGCTACAATGAATGTCTCTCATCGGGGCATTCATCAAAAAACCTATCAGGAACACCTAAAAAAACATTCAAACCAGGAGCAGAGGAAGCTGCACAAAACATCTTTGCAGATGCTGTGCTTGCGGTAAAAGACGTGTACAGTAAGATGCAGCCATCAAGCCCAAACAACATCACAGTTGTGTATGACGGCACGTGGCTTACAAGAGGCCACAGCTCACACATTGGGGTAGGATGTATTATTGAGTTTTACACGGGGCTTGTGCTGGATTGCACAGTCCTTTCCAACTTCTGTCTTGGGTGTTGTCAACAACCAGCAGAGAGCGACCCCAACTTCGTCACTTGGGCTGAGAAACATCAATGTCAGAAGAATACTAATGTTGGCTCCAGACAGATGGAAGTGGAAGACGTGTACAGTAAGATGCAGCCATCAAGCCCAAACAACATCACAGTTGTGTATGACGGCACGTGGCTTACAAGAGGCCACAGCTCACACATTGGGGTAGGATGTATTATTGAGTTTTACACGGGGCTTGTGCTGGATTGCACAGTCCTTTCCAACTTCTGTCTTGGGTGTTGTCAACAACCAGCAGAGAGCGACCCCAACTTCGTCACTTGGGCTGAGAAACATCAATGTCAGAAGAATACTAATGTTGGCTCCAGACAGATGGAAGTGGAAGACGTGTACAGTAAGATGCAGCCATCAAGCCCAAACAACATCACAGTTGTGTATGACGGCACGTGGCTTACAAGAGGCCACAGCTCACACATTGGGGTAGGATGTATTATTGAGTTTTACACGGGGCTTGTGCTGGATTGCACAGTCCTTTCCAACTTCTGTCTTGGGTGTTGTCAACAACCAGCAGAGAGCGACCCCAACTTCGTCACTTGGGCTGAGAAACATCAATGTCAGAAGAATACTAATGTTGGCTCCGGACAGATGGAAGTGGAGGCTGCTCTGACACTTTTCAGGCGCTCTGTCAGCAAGTATGGCCTCCGCTACACCAACATTATATGTGATGGTGACAGCCGAACCTATCTTGCTCTGTGCAAAGATGAGGTGTACGGCTTCATACCACTGACCAAAGAAGACTGCGTGAACCATGTGCAGAAGAGAATGGGCACCGCTCTCCGCACACTGGTGACAAGAGCTAAGAAAGGGGAGCCATTGGGTGGGAGAGGTGGACTGACGCAGGAGTTGATTAAAAAACTGACCAGCTACTACGGGTTAGCCTTGCGAAAACACACAAGTGTCCCTGACATGCAAAGGGCCGTGATGGCCACTTTTTATCACGTCACGTCCACCGACGACGAGCCTCACCATGAGCTCTGCCCACCTGGCCCTGATAGCTGGTGCAAACATCGTTCAGCACAGGCCAAAATGGAGCCAGCACCACCTCACAGGTATAACCTGTTGAAACGTGTAGCGGAGGCTCTGCTGCCTGTATACCAACGTCTCTCTGACCCGCAACTGTTGGAGCGATGCAAAGGCAACAAAACTCAGAATGCGGCGGAAAGCTTGCATTCAGTTATTTGGTCACTGACTTCAAAGGACCAACACGCTTCATTGTTCGCAGTGGAGACAACAGTACATGAAGCAGTTGCACGCTACAATTTTGGGAATTTGCGAGCCTACACTGAAATGTGCAAGTCCGTGGGCATCAAACCTGCTAGCCTCGCCCTTCAAAGAGCTGAAGAAAAAGACCAGCAAAGAAAACGAAAAGCACGCAGTGCAGAAAAAATGAAGAGAAAGGACGTAAGAAGACCCTCGCAAGCAAAGACACAAAGTATTACAGTCCCGGGGCATTTTGATGGACCTTTACTGACTGTTCAACTTTAACGCCAGTTTTCTCAGAAACGTGTTTTGACCCGACTGTCCAGCTTGCCACGATGCTTGCATGACTATGGCTTGACGGATTTTCATGTGGTTTTTTGCATTGTGTTCCTCAGTGAATTTTCTATGTCGTGACGTTTTCATATTTGTTAATTACTACCTCAGTATTTTTACTCCTAAGCTAATTTCACATTATGATAACGACCACATTTACAAGCATGTATACAATGTTCTCTGTAAAATAAAAACAGAGTCATAAAAATATTTGCAGAATGTCACGACATCAACCATCCCAATGGCTAAAATATAAGAGCAACTATAGGCTTCTACCATGTTTTTTTGTCACACCAGGCTTTGGGCAAGTTTGGTAGTACACTGATGGATAAAAAAATTTATAATGCCAGAACTACTGGAGATAGCTGAATGAAACTTTGTCATTTATCATTTAGCGCAGTTTCCAGTAAGCATGCCAAATTTCATTGCTCTACGACAAAAACTAAAGAATTTCACTTTCGATCCCCACCTCCCCCCTTAAAACACAGTATAATCTCCACGATCTGGCATTCCTGCCAAGTCTCCAGTATTGTCCAGGAGACTCCCGGATTTCGACAGTTTCTTCCGTTTGTACGGTTGTCATGAAAATTTCCTGGAAATCGAAATTCTTGTGTGTGATCTGGTCGCATTGGCAAAAATGCCGGTCAATCCGCTCCAGGCTTTTTGCGAACCGTGGTAGATACGAATTCGTAAAATTTCTTAGCCAAATTCTACTGTGTTCATTGGGCCAAAATTTTAATGTTTCGAACACTTTTCCTAATTGCGATGGGTGATATGATACAGGGTTCATACAGGTGCTTGAAATTCTTGAATACCCTTGAATTTGAAAAATGCATTTTCAAGGCCCTTGAAAGTCCTGAAATTTTTCGCCAACCTTGAAAATCCTTGAATTTCCTGAGCAGTGCACTGTCATATCGGCATCGCAACCTCCTAAATGTTGTATGTTTGTGTGTCAACCTGTGAAACTCCCCATTTCCGAAACAGTAATGCGGCGTGGGTGCACATGATCCCATTTTGCAAAAGTGCATGGAAAAAAAGTTTGTCGCGAGAGTGAAGCAGTGAATGTGATAGCACGGAATTAGAATGTCACTTGAAGAAGGGCAAGCGACCCCATACATGTAAAGCGCTGCTCAAGCATGAAGGACGCACGAAAAGAAAGCGCACAGGACGAGTGCTGATGAACGACTGTGACAGCTTAACACTGGAAGCGTGCTGCTTAAACAAACTAAGGGTGCTACAAAAGAACACACATGTATCCACAGGATGAGTGTAAATTAACCACTGTCACAGTTGTTACTTCTTGGTTGTTGAGCAACGTGCTGCGAGTGTCAAGTGTGCACAAGCCAACCCTCTTGATGGGGTGGTACCATCAAATGTCAAGGCTATAGCAAGCACCGTGTTGGTTTAAAGGGACACTAAAGGCAACTATTAAGTCGACGGTTGTTGAAAAGGCGGTCCAGAAACCTCGTAGTGTTACTTCTGTGCCAAGGAAGGGCCTATTATGAAATAAAATCATGTTTTAGTGGTCCACAACGGGTTAGCGCACTTCGAATTACCCGCCTCAAGAAGCGGACTGACCAGACCGATTCACGTCACTGTTACCGTGCACAACGTTGCCCGGCTTTACTGCGCTAGTAGTAGCAGACCGAAAGCAGTGGGAGCCACAGCAGCAACAACTGCACCCCACTAGATGGCACTACCTGTCCCGTGTAACCACGCAAAAACTGAATATTCGAACCACTCGTGCCATTCCCCATGGTGACGTCTGGCGGTTCTTTTTTTCATGAATCAAACAGAAACGAACAAGCAGCATTTTATTGTGTCTCTTGATGCACGGAAGGTTCTTTATATAGTGCAGTTAGATCGATTACTTGTGAATAATTGTAGGCGGTTCGTCTGATGTCATCGGTATCATTTTGAAAATGTCCTTCTGTGGCGCTTGTGTTCTTGTGCATTTACCTTAATTTCTCGGTAAGTAGGGCACTGTTGTTGTTAATATTGTTGTTTAACATGTCATACATTGAGCTTTAACTCTGACGTAAGTTCTGATTTGACTTCAGTGTCCCTTTAAGAGTATATTTTAAGTGACTTCCCAAGTGTACCTAAATGCTCATTCTCCTAATCGAGGGCCATCGCGAGCACGTCCAAGACTGATGTAGCTTTATAGGAAGGGCAACGATAGTTCTAGTGACGTCACATCAGATCTGTAGTCAGGTGAGTGACCTCCTGACTTCCGCCCCGTACATACCGGCAAAGCATCGCGGCTGCTGCAGGTAGCGGCGAGCTTGTTTTGTAGGTGCTTGTGTGGCACATGCGTGCAAGAGCTGACAATACTCAGCATGACACGTGCAAAGCGTTGTGATCACGTGACTAAGTCAGCTACACTGCTATGTACCTGCCCAGCTCGGTCCCCACAAACTGGAACTGAAAATTGTCTGTATTAAAAAGGCGACAAATTATATAGCGATTCTAAATTAATCTTGGTGCGTGTATCGTGCTTCTTGGAGCTATAATTAAAAATTGCAGCAAAGAGCGCGCAAGCCACAAATATTGTCGCACGACCCCTTTAAAGCCCGACTACACATACGTGTTGAAGCCGATCAGCGCGTAACTTTCGGACATGGCATCGTGCCCTCTCCCTATGGAAAGTGTGGGAGAGCGTGCGAGAAGTTATTAAGACTACACTCTTTTTTTTTATAATTGCCATATTCATATATTTATTGTAAGTGCAATAATATTGGGCATTTTTAAAAATTTTAGAGTGAAAAAATTCTAACTTAGCATGCCGCTTTGAGTCCTTGAAAGACTTGCAACAGGTCCTGGAAAGTCCTTGAATATCCTTGAATTTTCACTTTGGAAACCTGTACGAACCCTTACTTTACTATTGAAACCGTCGAACGAAGACCGTGATCAGCGCGCTCGAAGCTTCGGAAGTGCATGTGCGACCAGCACACGCACTATCTTCTACAGTGCGTGTGGTTGTCGTTGCCACAACTGTAGTCGTTCTTGAAACGATCATGTGTGGCGACGACGTAACCGACAGAACTCGGAAAGTGTGCACGCTTACAACACTCAGTCTAAGCAACGCTGCTTTCTGCAAAACCATGGCAGATGCGGTCATAGATGGCATAAAATGACGTAGTTTTGAAGGCACGTGCGCAGCCAGCACATTCGGGCTGAAAACAGACCTACCCTTTGCCACGACCGCCGCGCACAAAACCGCGGTCACAACGATGCGATAACGATCTACGAGCTCCGAGGGCATATACACACTCCGTACAATGGCAACACAGTGCAGTGATATTTTCATGGGGTAATAGAACTGTGTATTTGATATGGAGGATAACTTGAGGTATCAAAGTACAGTTGTAAAATTTGTTCCTAACTGTTTTTACATGTGTCTTCTGTTATGAGTTCTAGGCTCGTAAGCTGTTTTGCATGTCACTGTCACACCTGGTTGAAAGGCTTAAGAGTGCTTACCACAAGTGACATTCAGTCAGTCTCTGTGACCGACGTGTTTTTTTACTTGCCGTGTGTTTTGCTGGAAAGATGTCTACGCTGCATTCGCTCACCGCTGATGTAATGCAACTGCAGCTTATGAAAATGAAGACCGATTGCTCTGGGATCCTGCCAAGCTCTCGGATAGCGATGGTATGATTTTACCTTGCTCTCTTGTGTAAGTTTGCTAATGCCATAGAGTTTCCTGAAATTTTTGAGGGGGGGAGGGGGTTCTGGTGCTGCTATCGTTGAGCCACCATGGGAATGGTGGGTAGTACACGGAAATCGCCTGGCCTTCGTGCTTGTGGGCTTCGAGCACACTTGTGGCTTTGTTTATTATTGTGTTTTGTGTTTCGAAAGAAAGCAAGGACCGTTGCAAACTTTATGATGCGGTTTGAATCGGTGAGCCTAATAAAAGGTGGTGAAGCGCAACTGCTAAACCTTTGCGGAACTTCGTCTTGCGGCGAAGCGGATTCAGGCCACTCGAGGCAAATGGAGCTGAAAGAACAAAGATTAGGCAAATCTGTCATGATGGCTAAAGTGCCATGCATTGCAGCTCCCATAGACACTAGTGCCATATTTTTCTCTAGCTTATCTATAGGAAACTCTATGGCTACTACGATACAGGGTGCATACGTGTCTTTAAAGCCCTCAATAGTCTTGACGGTCACATTCCTCCTTGAAAACCATTGAGTTTCACGAGAGTGTAATCAAGATTATCTGACCCACTTTTTATGCTGGAAGAGCATTGATGGGCAAATTCCCGATTTTATATACATTGATTCAATCGAATTTGGGTGCATCACATGTAAAAAGCGTCACGAGATACTCAGATATCATATATTGATAATTCAATATATTAGATAATTAAGGCGCAAGCTATAAGCTGCACTGCATGGCAGCCTTTGTTGCTATGTGTACTCTTTATTGCAATGCAAGCTTGCTTTGCCGTGACAGATACTAAAGAAAATTCGTCACTACAGACTGCTTTGTATTTTGATACTGAAACCTTGCTCAGTTATCCATCATGGCATGTAATTTTCTTCAGATTTAATCTCTCGCTTTGTAGCGTACACAGAAATTACACTTTGCAGGAATGTTTCTAGTGATATAAGAAGTAATTGCGCTATGGTTTGGAGATGTTTTCTTGCAGAGGTGCCGCATGGATGTGTTCGATAAACGCTTTTTATGCATACAGTCGACTCCCGTTAATACGAAGTTCACGGGAACCGCAAAAAACTTCGAATTAAACGAACTTCGAATTAAGCAAAAAGCACTAAAAATGGCACTTTTATTAGTTTGAAATCGCGACAGTTTTGAGGAAATATAGTCTGTCATCTTCTTCTGCTTGCCGAATCTGGCTGCGGCTAGCAAGTTTTGTAAGGAATACACATGTCGAAGTGCTTCTTCGGCGTTGTGTTCTCCAACAAAAAACCGCTGCGCAAGAGCAAGACCCGCAGCTACATCGGCAGCCCTCGGTGGTGGCTCATTTCCGATGTCGTCGTCATCATCGTCATTTTCAGGAATGCAGTCACGGGGCCGAACCATCTGCACGATTTCGCTGTCCGTTAGTGGACCGCATGTTTCGACGTTGCTGTCCACAGCGACATACTCGTCAAAACGGATGTCACCGAGAGCGGCGCGAAAGCTACCGTCGTCGAGCTCATTTGTTTGCACTTCCACTGGCGCACAAGGAGAAGCATCCCCCGAGTTTTCCATGAAACCACAGGCCCGGAAACAATTGGCGATGGTTTCTTCTTTCACGCGGGTCCAAGCTCGCGCTAGTATGTTGATGGCACTAAGTAAACTCACCTCGTATTGCGACGAGTTGTCCATGCACAAAAGCATGCGCTCGACGAGATGCTGCCTATACAATACCTTCACATTTTTTATTATGCCCTGGTCCATGGGCTGCAACACGGACGTCGTGTTTGCAGGCAGGTACACAAGACGGATGGCACTCAAGGCAGATACGTTCATGTGGGCACTACATTGGTCCACAAGGAACAACACCTTACTGCTTGATTGCGCGAACTTGCGGTCGAGTTTGGTGATCCAGTCCTTAAATATATCGGATGTCATCCACGCCTTTCTGTTCGAGGCATAATCCACAGGAAGCGTCTTCACGCCTTTAAAGCACCTAGGCTTGGCAGCCTTCCCGATCACAAGCAGGCGACACCGTTCTGTGCCAGTCATGTTCGCCGCGACTAGCACTGACACTCTCTCTTTGCTTCTTTTGCCTCCAGAACAGTCGTCGTCTTTAAATGTCAGGGTCTTGTCCGGTAGCAGCCGATAAAAAAGCGCAGTCTCGTCTGCATTAAAAATGTCTGCCGGCTGGTATTCTTCGAGGTACTCGCGAAGCTTGCCCGCTTTCCATGTCAGGCACGTTTCCTCATCGACTGACGCCTTCTCCCCACACACGCTTTTAAAAATCAAGTCGTGGCGATGTTTGAAATGCGTAAGCCACCCATCCGAAGCAGCGAAGTCGTTGATGCCCAACATTTCAGCAAGCGATGACGCTTTTGCCGTGACGACTTCACCACTGAGAGGAAGTTTGTTGTTTCGTGCCTCTCTGATCCAAATCAGCAGTGCTTCCTCCAACTCGGGGTAGGCGCCGGTGCGCATCCGCTTCCGCGATGTCTTGAATTTTTCACTTTCAAACGCATCCAATATTGAGCGCTTATTCTTTGTGAAAGTTGACAGCATGTTAGGCTTAATGCCGTACTTTCTTGCAATGTCTTGTTTGGCGGTGCCTCCCTGGTCAACTTCGTTCAAGACTTCGACTTTCGTCGCTAGGTCTAGCGTTCGGTAAGGGCCACGAGTTGCCATTATCAAACGTACGTCACCACCACAACACTCAAAATCAGAAGCGCAGAAACACGTGTGGAATCAACCCAGCGCGCGGGTGACGCGGTCACACACTCGAGTCTCGACAAAAGTCAACTAAAGAGTCAGTCGATGCCGCTGATGCGATTCGCCAGCGTTAAAAAGATTGCCGCTTCAAGATCTGTGGCGCTGCGGACAGTAGTGATGGCGAAGACACCAGCGCGGTCCGGCAGATGTTTTGGCATATGAAAAGTTACCCATTTTACTGTAAAATTACGGTCGCGACGAGACTGTCGATTGAAAAAACTTCTAATTAATCAATATTATGGGTTTTTAACTTCGAATTATCGAGCATTTTTTTCTATACGATTGCATGCAAAACTGATGGGACCACTTGCTCATTTCTAATTAACTGAAACTTCCAATTAAGGGACTTCGAATTACCGGGAGTCGACTGTACATAGTGCATTGCAGAGGGTTTCCAAGTAGTATTGCTAATATTCTATACAGGCATTAATTCAAAGTGCCAGTTTAGTTTGTTTGTGTAGGACTTTAAAGCCTGTCTGACTGCATATGCAGCACTAGAAAACCTCCATTGGGAGAAATTAACAGCCTCTCTGTTCGCACTGCTTTTCTCAGGCTTCATCATATCGTTCATTTGACTTCCCCATTTTCACTTTGCCCTCTGCTCCTACAGTTGTGATCTCTTGGTACTTCGTGCTGAAACTCAATGCACCTTTTTTGTTTCTCTCTTTGCTGTCAGGCAAGTGGTGCACGAAAGTTAACTTCATTCCACTCACGCCACTCTTTATTATTTGTGAAGTACTTCAAAAAGTATTTGTGAAGTACTTCAAAAAGTAAAGCTGGAGTCCCATGAACATTGCCTGTTACGACAAAGTCTCAGCAGCTTGGATATTTACGTCGCATTTTTTTTTTTTGTGTGTGTGTAGTGAAGTGACGCTATCTGTAGTGTCCAGAAAACGCTGCTGTGCAGTAGAGAAGTGCTGCATTGGATGCCTCTCGGCATCCTTGAAAAAAAGGCTTTGCTGGGGTCCTGACCGTCCTTGAATGCATTTGGAGTTTTCCTCTGAAACGTGTACGGACCCTGATTGATAATTAATTGATAATTTCGGAATAATAGTGATTGTTTGGGTTTAATGACCCGAAACTACAATATGGTTATGAGGGTACACCATAGTGGAGGGTTCTGGAAATTTTGACCACCCGGGGCTTTTAAGTACACCTGAATCTGACACCTGGAACTCAAACATTTTCGCCTTGATCGAAAACTCGGGCAGCAAGCTGTAGCTGGGATTCGATTCCAGCACCTGTAGGTCATTAGTTGAGCGCCGTAGCCACTAGACAACCATGGCGGGTCCCTCGAACTTCTGCTGTAATGCATTAGCTAGCGTTAGCGGGTCTCTTGTTCTTCTCCTGTAATGCACGAGCTAGCAATCGCAGGCAGCATGATTTAAATGGGCGTGTCGTGCCAACTAGCTGAGCTGAGCTGGTTTGTGCCACTCTATGGACTTTTTCTCTTGGTGCATTGATGTGTTTTTGCACATTTTGGAACTGCATAGGGAAGCAAAATAAAATGTGCACCCTTCCATGGAGGCTGCAGTGGGCAACAGTGACGTTCGTACTTCACCAGAAGGGCGCTAAGTTATCGGATAAACCCTTGCATTACACAGGCAATGCGAGTCTTACAGGAAACACTTGAATTTGTCTGGTTTGATTATCCTTCGATTTACAAACGTATGGTGGTGAAATTAACTACTGTAGCATTTTCAAAAAAATCATTTGTCAGTCTGAACTGATTCGGTGTTTCACTTCAGCGACTTGTTAATGGGCGAACAAGGATGTAGCAGTTGTGACCACCAGAGGGCTTAAATCAATTTCAATGTGCAGCATTGTACAGCAGCTAGACATTGCTGCCAAGCGTGTTTAACTCATTTGTGTTTGTTCATTCGCTCGGCCACAGTGGAGAAGTACCTCAGCTCGGCTCAGGAGCCGACGGCAAACGCCATGGATGGCATGAACTCGTTACCATTGGGAAGCCACACGAGAGATGATGAACAGGTAAGTACTGCGGCACTGCTTAGCAACTGCTAAGCTGTTTCTGGTGCGGTCAAACGTCAGCTTAATGAAGCTTTGTTATACAGTACAAGCTCTTTAAATCAAACTCGGAACAGTACTATAAAATTGTTTGAATTCAGTGTAGTTCTAATTAGTGGGCAGGTGTTGGAATGAACTAACAATGCAACACACTGTGTGGACAGAATCCAAACAGGCCACCTCTGCACTCGTTTTCAAGAATCGGGCGCTATTACACGTTTGTTGCTGGTGATTACGTAAATTAAGTTCACGGGGCTTCAAAAATTAACAGGATTAATTTGAATGATGTGAGGTATCAAATGATACAAAGAGTAATTGGGGTGACGTTAGGTATCAATTCATACAAAAAGGTCGCTTGTTCGTCACCTGTGGAGCGACGGAGCCGAATCAGCGGGGAGCGTCGCAATATCCAGAGCAAGCATGTGACAAGAAGCTCGTACCGTGTCACGACGTCGGGATGCAGTAGGAAACTTTTATAAACATGTTGCACTTATTTTTTTAGGATGTACTCATTCTTACCAGAATATCAAGCTCTTGTGGGCCTCTCATTTCATTTGACACAAGAAAATGACAACCAAAAGTTTTCGTGTCATTAAGGAGGGGGGGGGGGACAAGGGTACTGACATTTCTTGATTATTTGTCGATTGACATGTAAATTGCTTAGTTTACATGTATTTGTGGGCTAATTTCAAATATGCAATTATTTTCTAGTGTGATCTATAGTTTTTAATATATCAAACATTTTATATGTTTTGGGGAGCCGTAGTTTGCCTAAACGTAAAGACTTGCATAGTAAATAAGCACTTTGAAGCGAGTTTGAATGAGTGCTGAATTCAAGAAAACAAGGCTGGATGTTGTAAACCGACATGAACTAAAGTTATGGTATGGTGAACAAACGCAAAAAGTCCACAACAAGCTGGGGTTTCAGTCACAACCGTTAAACATACCACAGCTTTTGTTCCGATGTGCTTACAATATCCATTCTTATTTCTTGCATCCTCTACTCATTTTAGGTCATTCTTATATGCTTATTCAATTTGTAACCCTCCGAATTTAGGCAGGTGTAATAGTCAGCGCACTGCAAAAATTTGGTGGTTCTTGAGCACCTTGTTGCAGTTCATTCTTTCCTTGCGTTTCTCACAATGTTTTCAGGCTCTGTACCTGCTGCTGCAATGCGGACACAACATAGAAGAGGCACTGCGGAGGCGGCGTATGAACCCTACCATACCGACAAGTGAGGCCGGACTTTTCTGCTCGTCACTTCGACGGCTGTTTTACCGAAGCCTAGTCTAAATTCGTTTTAAGTAGCACGCGCGTGACCTTCACACACAGTGTCCTCAAAACTAAACTATTACTGATAGTATCTCGTGTTTTACGTCCCAAAACCGCTATCTGATTATGAGGCACGCACTAGTTGAGCCACATCTATCCACTTAGGTTGATGTTCTAAACGGGAGGGCACACAGAGAAATGAAGGTGACAGTTGAGATATATTTGCAAGACGCCAAGCCTAAGCCAAGATGGCTAGCGAGAGTGCGCCCCACATACCAGAATCACATCTTTCTCCCTGTCTTGCTTCTTCAGCGAGATGTAGTCTTGTAACATGACCACCGGGTACAGAAGCACCATCACGGTGCTTTCTATGGTATTGAGGAGTGGTAGATTTAAGGCGGGAAACATGAACAATGTCTGTAGACAGTGGAGCTGAGGGAGATGACGGCTTCTGCGGGGCTATTTCGTAGGTAACGTCAGTCACCTGGTGCAAGACGTGGTAGGGTCCTGAGTACCGGGAAAGCAGCTTCTCAGAGAGATCGACATGCCGAGTCGGGGTTCACAACAACACAAGGGAACTTGGGGCAAAGGAGACGTGGCGATGATGTGCGTTGTGACATTGCTTCTGTTGCACTTGCGATGCTAAGAGGCGCTTCCGAGCGACTTCTCATGCTTTGCGAGCTCTGGTGATAGTGTCACGAGCGTATTCAGTCGGCAAATCGACAGCTGTCGGGAAGATATTGTCAAAAGGTAGAGTTGGGTCGCGGCCAAATAAGAGATAGAGTGGTGAAAACCCAGCAGTATCGTGGCAATGAGGATTTGTATGCAAACGTAACAAAGGACAATGCAACGTCCCAGTCTAGGTGGTCAGAGGAAACGTACATGGAGAGCATATCAGTTATAAGTCCAGTTAAATCGTTCAGTAAGCCCATTAGTTTGTACATGGTAGGCCGCCAGTAAATTTATGTTTGGTTTTGCAAGAGCGAAGCAGGTCGTCAATAACTTGGGAGAGAAAATAGCGTCCATGATCTGTGAGGAGTTGGCATGGAGCACCATGATGGAGGATGACATCGTACAGAAGAAAATCGGCAACATCTGTGGCACAGCTGGTTGGCATGATCAACCCGGTACGCCATCAGTTGTTGCGTGATGGCGTACCGGGTTGTATGATCTGTAGCGACAGCTATCCATTTGTTTCCGGAGGTAAACTGAGGGAAAGGGCTTAGGAGGTCAAGACCAACTCGAAAGAAGGGGTCAATAGGAAGATCAAGTGGCTAGAGGAGTCCGGCCGGACTCATAGGGAGTTTTTTTCGACGTTGGCACTGGTCGCTTGCGACGACGTAGCAGCGCACGGAGTGATAAAGCCTGGGCCAGTAAAATCGACGCTGAACGCGGTCGTAAGTTCGAGAAAAACCAAGGTGACCGGCGGTGGGGGCGTCATGGAGCTAGGCAAAAACACTCGAACGTAGGTGGGAAGGCACCACAAGGAGCAGTTCGCACCCATTTGTGTTGAGATTGTAGCAGCACAAGGTGCCTTCTTTAAGCACAAACAGTCGAGTAGACAGATGGGAGGTCGGAGAGTTCAGCTTCTCAATAATGTCACGCAAGATGTCATCTCGGCGTTCTTCATCACGGATGTTTCTCAAAGCAGAGAGAGAGAGCACATATGGCGGCGCTTCATCTAAAGTCTCAGGGGGGTCCGCCGGATGGCGGGACAAGCAGTCAACGTCATGGTGTGAACTGCCAGATTTGTAAGACACTGAGTAGTCATATTCTTGGAACCGTAGTGCCCAGCAACAAAGACCCCAGTGGGATCCTTTAACGGCGAGAGCCAGCAGAGGGCGTGATGATCAGTTGTGACGGTGAAATTGCGACCATGTAAGTAGGGCCGAAATTTGCCAACCACCAAAACTAGAGCAAGGCATTCCCGTTTGGTGATCGAGTAGTTCTGCTCGGCTGCAGAGAGCAGATGGCTGGCATATGGGATAACATGGGCACAGCCGCTTTGATGCTGGACCAAAACAGCACCAATTCTGTGGCCGCTGGCTACAGTGCAGACTTCTGTTGGGACAGACATGTCGAAATGGGCCAAAATAAATGGTGTTGTGAGCAACGCGATGAGATCAGAGAACGCCGAAGCCTGCACAGCGTCCCAAGAGAATGGAACATCTTTCTTCAGCAAGTCCGTTAGAGGTCGGGCCACATGCGCAAAATTGTTTACAAAGCGTCGGAAGTAAGAACATTGACTTAAATAGCTGCGGACTTCCATTGTACTGGTCGGGACGGAGAAGTTTTGCTCAGTTTTAACTTTATGAGGATCAGGGCGTACCCCAGAAAAGTCGACAAGACGGCCCAACATGGTTATTTGCTGGCGTCTGAAGTGGCACTTTAGATGAGTTGAGTTGCAGTCCTGCGTTACAAAAAACGGAAAGGATGGAGGAAAGGCAGTCGAGGTGTGTGTCAAAGGTCGGGGAAAATACAATGTTGTCTGTCAAGGTAACATAGGCAAATTGACCACTTGAACCCGCGCAAGAGAGTGTCCATCATTCGTTCGAAGGTGGCTGGAGCACTGCATAATCCGGACGGCATGATCTTAAAAGACCCATTCAGTGGTCACAAAAGCAGTCTTCTCGTGGTCCGTGTCGTCGACAGCAATTCGCCAGTACCCTGAGCGAAGGTTGATGGAGGAAAAATACTTAGCGCCATGAAGGCAATTCAGGGCTTCATCAATGCACGGTAGCGGGTAGACGTCTCTTTTAGTGATCCGGTTCAAATGTCGGTAGTCGACACAGAATCGCCAGCTGATGTCCTTTTTCTTTACAAGAACAACAGAGGAAGGCCATGAACTAGAAGATGGCTCAACTATGTCTTTGGCGAGCATCTTGTCGACTTCCTTTTGAATTATCTGACACTCCGCAGGAGAAACGCGGTACGGCCGTCGATGTACTGGAGATGCATCGCCGGTGTTAATGCGGTGCTTCACAATGCTGGTTTGACCTAGCGGACGGTCACAGAAGTCGAATACGTCCAAGTACGATTCCAGGACGTGACAGAGCACGTCAGTTTGATGGGGCAAAAGGTCCACCGCGATCATTTTTTCCATGTTAGAAGATGGACTCTCTGTTGAAGAACAGATTTGCGTGCACTTGGAGCGACACACATCATTGGTGTACAAAGCTGAGATGACGCAATCCTCAGAGGGTGTCAGCGTGGCGAGGGCTATTCTACATGGAAGCACTTGCGGACACAGAGCAAAGTTCAGCAAAAGGATGCAAGCACGGTTTTACCATAACGGAATAATAGTGTGTGGAAAAGTAACACTGTGAGTCAGAAGGACGAATGTAATGGGCATGAGCACGCAGTCTCCATCAGGTACAGGTGGCGACTGCTGTTACGGCAATGCACGTAACTGTTTGCAGTGACAAACGGACATGTTCAGCAGAGCAGTGACGAACTTGGGGCGGACTGGGCATATCAGTCGTACAGGGCAGGTCAAGTTGCACCGTGCTAGCTGAACAGTCAATGAGGGCCGAATGGGCGGACAAAAAGTCTCGACCCAAGATAACATCATTGGTGCAGTTGGTGAAAACAGTGAAGAGCACGGAGTTTTGATGGCCAGCTTAAGTACCGCGTGCTGTGCAGACACCAACGACGGCAGCTGCACTGCCGTAAGCACAGTGTGAAGGGGCTGGAGTCAATACTTTCTTCAAGCGGTAACGAATGAGCGAGCTCAGAACAGATATTTGGGCGCCAGTGTCGACTAAAAGCTTTAACAGATAAATCATCCACTTTTACATCAGTCAAGTTCTGGTTGGTCGGGAGGGTCAACAGAGGAATTGTAGGGCAAATTGTAGCAGCAGCGTCACCTCCAGGAGCTGCACCACTTAGTTTCCCGAAGCGAACCGTCGGGCGAAGGCCGGGAATGGCGAACGGGGTAGCGGAGGATACCGCGAGAATCTACGTCGTGGTGAAGGCGAACGGCTTTACTGGGCATTGGTCGTGGCGGTCATGTCATAATGAGCTGAGTCATCATGCTGGGGTGGTTCTTGGCCAGAAGAGCGGGCTGATGCGTCGAAGTATGTGAAGTTTGGGCTTGTGCGCGAGGGCGAGGTCCACGTGTTTCAGCAATGACGCGAAATGTGTCCCACTTGTTTGCACCGGAAGCAAATTGGCCATGTCGTCAGACGTCCTCTATGCGTTTGGATCTCAGTTACGTGGAGCAGGACGCCGGTAGTGCTGACGGACTTTCAAGGTAGGCGGATGGACATCGGGTCGGTGCACAGAACAGATTGTCTGAAGGCCCGCGTTTGCCAACTCTTGGTGCACAATGCTCTGTACAAGGGATGTGGTGGGCTGAGGATCATTCGGCAGTCAGGACCCTCAAGGGTGCTGGTGACATCGCTTCGATTTCGTGTCGAACGACCCTCGTAATGTCAGCAGAGGGCGGATTAGGGCTGGGTCTCAAAACGGGGGTCCTCGCAAGTTGACGTTGCAGGGGTGTTAGGAAGACGGGTGAAGTGGTAGGCAATGCGACGGCTTTTAGCCTCCTGAAAGCGTCGGCACTCCTTAATGACGTCTTGAACTGTTGAACAGCCTTTAAATACAAGGAGGCTAAAGGCATCATTAGTGATGCCCTTGAGTACGTGCGCAACCTTGTCGGCTTCGGTCATGGTGGTATCAGCCTTAAGGCAGAGGTCAAGACGTCTTGAATATAGGCCAGGTAAGACTCTGTGTGGATGTCTGGACACGATTACCAAGTTCCATCTTAGCGGCCTGCTTGCACTCGACAGATTGGCCGAACAACTCGCTCAACTTCGTCTTACAGGCGTCCCAGCTGGTGAGCTCTTCTACGTTGTTGTTGAACCATGCCTTGACCGTACCTTTCAAGTAAGACAAGATTTGCCAGCATCACGGTTGGGTCCCACCTGTGGTTTTCACTTACAAGCTCGTAGAGTTGAAGCCACACATCGACGTCTTTGCCGTCAGTGCCTGAAAAGTTGCCAGGATTGCGGGGTGGAGTGGTCACAATGACCACAGGTGAGGTGGGTGCGGTTGATGCGTGAGGCATGGCTGTTGGAGCAGCATCCCTGTCGGTAGACATGTTAGAAGCGGCAACTTGGCGTCCGCTGCAAAGCTTCGTCGTGCTTTGCTACCCAGCACCTTCCACCAAAATGTTACGGGAGGGCACACAGAGGAATGAGGCGACAGTTGAGATATATTTGCACAACGCCAAGCCTAAACCGAGATGGCAAGCGAGAGCGCGCCCCACGTCCCAGAATCACGTCGTCTTTCTCGCTGTCTCTCTTGCTTCTTCAGCGTGATGTAGTCTTGTAACAATATGCATGCAAGTGTGTTTGTTTTCGCAGATGGCGTTGGTTGCGTCTGCCATGAGAAAAAAGAAAAAACGAAATCGGGCTCTCATCTAAAATGTATCACGTCATATTGTACTGTGGAGCTGAGACATGCCTTCTCAGCATGAAGAAAAACTCTGCAGCTGGCGCCAGCACATTGCACCCGGGTGATGTGTGAACCTTACACTTAACCAGTGCAGCTCTAAGATTGCACACAAAGGTTGGCAGCTACGGATTCACAGCATAGGAGACCACTAGAGGCCATGAATGAAACAAACCTCTGAAGGGCTGCGAATGCCCGAGGCTGACGCAAGACATCGTCGCCGTCAGAGCTTGAAGCTAAGGGGCTGTCATGTTCGTATTTGAAACTCGTCTCCTTGTCACTCAGTTCAGGTGCAGTTGCGTGGTAGTTTCTTGCGGTACATGTTTATGGCAGTGCAGGTGTTTGCGCATGTCTGCATGGTAACAACTCTATGAGATCAACTAGCGACACCGAATGCGGCCCTCCGTCAGGTTTAACAAGAAATGTGTGAATCAAAACGGCTCGAAACTGGCTGAAAAGTCCACCCCCACGCATTATAGATGCGGCGGACCTTCACAAAGGAGTTTGGCTGACATAAATCTTCCCAGAGTCTGAACAAAAGCTCTCTAAGGAATGGCGGGCGCAAATTTCAGGCAATTGTTACTGCTCAACACTGCCAAATTGCAAAGCTGGCACTATAACATTATATTTGACTTCTGAGGTTTCACTTGACTATGTTACTGAAGCATGACCACGAGGGGCACAAATTTCTCTCCAGTGCGTCTGCCACACCCACTTTCCCAAAAGCGCGCACATGTTGGTTTGCGCAAAGGTCTGTTAAAAATCACTAGTTGCCAAAGCGGAAATATTCAAACTGATTATGAAAGTGCAGTGGCCAAACGAACTGCTAGGAGAAGCTGGGTGCCCACTAAACATCTCTAACATGCTAAATCAGTAATCAAAATGATCAGTCACTGGTCCTTTCTTTGAATAGACCTGGTAATGAAAGAGGTAAAACTACGTTCAATATTTGCTGCTTTGTTGGATTTCTAACTTGATGGCCTGGTGCAGTGGTATGATTTACTGTGGCTAAGTACTAAAATAATGTAGATTGAAATGTATGATATTGCAATGCGGAGCCTGCAACTAATGTATGTTGTGAATTTTTTTAATACTGTAGATTACAATGCATGACATTGAACAGCAACACATGCTAGATTAGCACTAACAGAATGTGTTTTGCCCATGCTTCTTACATTTGCTGATTGTGATTTAGGTAGGCTTGTGTGAATATTCGAGGGCTTAAAATATTCTAACGAACATGACTGTATTCAAATTCGCTTCGATTCTAATTGAAATAGTTAAACATTTCAGAGTATTCGAAATGACAAATATTTGCAGAAATAGCTGCAGAAATAGGTGCACCCAGATAGCTGTAGAAATCCAAAGCGCCTCCTGAACCGAAAAAAGTGCGAGCTTGCCAGATGCCAGAGCTTGCAAATAGGGTGTCTTTCTCGAGATGGCCAAACTCAGGATGTCCTCAGCGAACAAAATTTCGGTGCAGCAACTTCACATGTATCACATCTGTTCAAATAGCTTTCACTACGAATAAGAGTGCCTTTCCCAAGCAAATGTAAAATTTTGTTATTGGCCAGTTTTACTTGTTTTACTCCAGCATTATTGCCAATTATTATATATGTTTTAATATGAACACCATGAATGCAAGGACATAAGCACTACCTTATATTAATTTAATATAAAAAGCATGGCTGTTTAATGTGAAAAGTATTTTCAGAGTATCCAGCATTCAATTTAGTTATTTCTATTGAACGTCTGATATCATTTGATTCTTTAAAATTCAGTCTCGAGAATCACTTCATCCCCTAAACACTTGCATAGCGAAGGTAGCAAACCTATTTGCACAAGTGGTAAAGTGGCATGCTGCATGCCTCGTCAGGTTGTTGCTCCTGTTTTGCTGACAGGACTCGCACTCTTTGCTGCACTGCACGAAATTGGTAATGCGGAGCATAGGGAAACAAACTAATGCTGGGAGGTGATCTTAACATAGATATGTTGAGCGACACACATAAACAGATGAGACTTTCAGACCTTCTTGCTTCTTTTTTCTTAACAAACATAATTATCATTCCAACCTGTATTACTGATACCACTTCTACTCTATTAGACTGGTTTATCACAAGTAGTACAAACAGTACGTTACAGGCAGGTGTCCTGCAGTGCCCCGATAAGTGATCATTTGCCCATATATCTAGTCATAGAAAACATAACCAGTGTAAGGAATCAAATCCTTCCTGCCGTTCACTTTCAACAAAAAATAATCCGCGAACGCTATCTTCTTTTAGAGAGGAAATTAGAACTCTAAATTGGAACAACATTCTATCTAGTTTTTCTGCTGATCTTGCTTATGATTGTTTTATTGATACTCTATGTTCTGTGTATAAAAACATTTTACTTACAAAGCTTTAAAGAGATCAAAACAGGCGCGCAAACCTTGGATTTCTTCCGCAATACTCAATATGATAAAAGAAAAAATAGGTTGTATCAAGAGTTTCTGATAAAGCGAGACCCAAATAAATTTAAAGCTTTTCAGGTGTACAGAAATAAACTCACTAAACTACAAAAACAAGCTAAACGCAATTATCACTTCAAGATGTTTGACGGTGTCACCGATTCTAAGCAATTATGGAAGAAACTTAATGCTATTATATCTACCAAACAAGTGTCTAATGATATTAGTGAGCTGGTGATCGAAAATAAAATATACAAGGGCGCAGCACTAGCAAACAAATTTAACGAGTACTTCACCTCACTAGTTGACAGTAGTCATAATTATGATTCATCAGGTTATTTGCCTCCTGCTTTAAATAATTCTGTGTTTGCTAATCCTACAGACGCACAAGAGGTCATCAGCGTTTTTCAGCATTTCAAATTGAGTAATAGCGAGGACATAGATGGCTTAAAATTAGAACCTATAATATAAATTTTAGATCTCATATGCGCATGCTTAGTACCTATTTATAATCTCGTTCACCACTGGGCTGTTTCCTCAGAGAATGAAAAACGCTAAAGTAACGGTTATATATAAAGGTGGGGACAAAAGCAATTTAGGAAACTACAGGCCAATTTCGATTTTACCAGTTTTCTCTAAGGGGTGTGAAAAACTTATTTTCATTCAGTTATCTAATTTCTTTAATAAACACAACATTATTATGCCGTCACAGTTCAATCTTCAGTCAGGCCTCTCAATCGAAAGTGCCTTACTATACCAAAAGGAATTGATTCTAAGAAATATAGAAGCAAAAAAACTTACCCTAGGAATATTTCTAGATTTCTCGAAAGCTTTCGATAGAATAAACCATGATATTATGCTAGAAAAACTTGACTGTTATGGAATTCGCGGTACCGTTTTAGCTTTAATAAGAAGCTACTTATCTAATAGGAAACAATGTGTATCAATCAATCGAGAGCTATCATCATTCATGAACGTTAAGAATGGTGTACCTGAAGGTAGCATTTTGGGACCCCTATTAATATTTTTATCAACGATATTGTACGTATTGACAGCTCTGTAGAATATGTAATCTACGCGGAAGATACCAGTATATTTTTTTCTGGGGAAACGGCTGATTACCTCATTGTTTCTGCTAATGAAATAATAAATAAAATGTGTGCCTGGACTGTGGCAAGTTCTCTACACATTAATCGCTCTAAAAGCAAGGCTGTACTGTTCCGTGCGAAAGCCAGGTCATTTGAAACGTCTCACAAACTAATACTTAATAACGTTGAAACTAAACTTTGTCAAACAGTTAAAACTCTCGGTTGTCCATTTTCACGAACACATGGCATGGAATTACCATGCCGAACACATTAGTCACAAACTTTGTAAAGTTTTAGGTGTGTTGCGTCAATGTCAGAACATACAACCTGTGAAACAAAAAATATTAGTGCACAATGCTCTTTTTTCTTCACATTTACACTACTGTCATCTGGTCTGGTATAAAGGCTCTAAAGCATCTCTAAAGAACCTGGTCGTGTTACAAAAAAATGTCTTGCGGTGCATTGAAGGTGTATCCTATAACGCACACACTGCTTCAATATTTGCAAAATATAGAATTTTAAGAATTACCTGTTATTACGAATACCAGCTTTTGTCAGCTTTTAAATCAGAAATACGCAGAGGAAGTGTCTTTTTACGCACCTTGGCTACCTTGCAACCAAATCCTGCCAGTCGCGTTACTCGGTGTACGGAGACTTGGCACGTACCTTGTCCTCGCACAAACTGTGGATTTGAAACACTACGTTACCGCCTTCCAAGTGTGATGAACAAATGGAAACTAACCATTGATAATCTTCGTATATTGTCTAAAACTGAAATGTTAAATCGGATGTGCTGATTGTGTTGTAAATGAATGTTGGGTGATTTCTGTAATGGTTATTCAGTATTTATTCTTTCATACATTGCTTTGTAACGAATATTTTTGTATGTATTTCAGAGTTGTCATTCTATTATTTCCTGTCATGGGCCACATGCATGTTTCTTTTTGTATTGTCGCTTTCCACTGCCTGTAATTTTTGTATTTTTGTAAATTTGTAGCTTAAATTTTTTTCTGGGTGAAGGGGCCAGTCAAGCTGTGAAATGCAGCTTTTTTCCCTTCGCACCAAACCACGTATGCAGTCTATTTTCGTGTACTTGTCATGTGGTTAAATAAACTCAAACTCAATTATACGGAACAAGATGGAACATACAAAAAAATACGGAGCATCAGCCAGTTGTGTAAATCATTGAGACCAGTGCTTGTCCTACTTTCATGCGCTGCCGATGCCAGACATTCCATTCTGGCTCACAAAAACTAAAGGTTTGAGAGTCCTTGCACATTTGGAACAGCTTTCAGTTGAAGAATCAGTGCCTCGATGTTGTGATTTCCTCCTGACTGATTTCGTTCACTCAACAGTGGGACAGAGTGTCTCACTGCGTGATCCATTTCCCACAGAGATGAGCCTCTGGTCCGAGGAAGAGTGCCGGAGCTTCGAGAGCGGCCTCCGGTTGTATGGCAAGGACTTCCACCTCATCCAACTTCACAAGGTCAGGACTGCTTGCCTGTCCTATGGTTGTTTTCATTTGTGGGTACGCTGTGTGCTATTAGAAGAAGCGGGCCTATACCGTACCTCGAAATATGGAATACTATTTCATTGGCTTCATGCAGTCACAATTGGCGCTACCAGTGCTGCCCGTGTGGGGGCCGTAATGTGTTTCGAAACTGCCTGTCAGGGAGGAACAGTGTTCTGCATTCTGTGGTATGGTACAGGCCTTAAAGCTCTGAGCAAAAAATAGAAATGAATTGAGGGACTGGCTATTTGTCAGAGACGACCACACGAAGCCAAGCAGAGCATAAGGGGGCATTATTGTGTAATTTTTACTTTAAGTATGGCAAATCACAGATAAAAGTAAAAGGGAAAACAAGCGGACAAAAAATGAACAAAGAAACTTACATTAGCCGTGTATAGCTTTAAAAACGATGAAGTTGGTTGTTCAAAGGGAATGGGCAAACTTTGCATAGTTTGCTTTTTTTCCACGTCTGCCTTGCGCTCTCGCGGAGCATAGGACCTGTATTCGCTAACCAACCTTCGCCTTACCTTGAGTTTTCCTCAAGTTTCTGTACCCTTAACATGCCTTATCAAGGCACAAAAATGGTAACGAGGTAAAAGATTATAACAAAACTGTTTCATGAATACTGGCCTACTGTGTACATTAAGCGCAATAAAGACTTACAACCGTTAAGAAAACTCGAGGTAAGTCTGGGGATGCTTTGTGAATACAGGCCATGGTCTTGGTCCTCTCATTGTTGCTGCTTCATAGCCATTTCATGAGCTACACAGGCGAAATCTAATCGCCGTTAACAGTTATGCACTTGATTCGCTTCGTGCTGAGACACCCACTAAGTGGCATCTTCGGTCATGGTTGTTTCTGTTGCAAGCAAGGTGTTTGGGGCAAGACATGTGAGTATTGTGATTTGCAATTTAAACAGGAAATGTGCGGCCAGCTGCGGTGATTTTTTCAACACGTTGAAGCAACAATGATTCTACGTTCCTGGAAAGTTCGTGTCGCGGCTTCAGTTGCACAAATTCTCAGTGAATTGGAAAATAATTTTAAATAAGCAAAATACCGCCACACTGATGCCCGACCAAGCAGTACCAACCTTGCGTGACTCATGCCATAATAAAAACCAGAAGTTGTACAAGGTCCTACCTGTGTGGAAGCCATGCTGATGAAAGCCGTGAAGAGCAGACATTCAGCGGGAAGATGACCCCTCTGCACCAGCTACACCTAGTCTGTGACTGACCATGCCATGTGCACAAACTACTTGAAGCTGTCGACCAGTGGAGGCTGCGATTTGGACTCATTCGGAGGCCCGCCAGAACCTCCATTCCTCTTCGATCAAGTAAAATGCACTCACTCTGTTCGCTTTCCTGGTTGTGCAATTCACCGCCACATGGCACCACCACATGATCGCCTGTACAAGTCTTTCGAGTGTGGCTGCCACGATGGGATAAAATAACTCTTAAGAGGTTCGCTGGCAGGCTAAAATTACTTCATATTGTTATGGGAGGAATGCATAAGTGTTGGGCTTGTGGCGTGTAGTGTCACCTTGATACGATTGATGAAATTTAATGCAAGCCAGCTACTAGCTACCTTCCGCATGAGGATAGACCCAATGCACGTCATGGAAAAACTTTACATTCGATAAAGCTCGAGCGTGCGCTCCCTTCAGCTAGTATGGTACGACTGTACATGTGGTAACCCGGCATTGCTAACTGAAACACTAATATCGAAACGAAAGGTAAGTGTTTAGTGAATATATAAAGAATTGCATGCAGCCCACAATGTGACATCTCTTGCCACCTGCCCCCCCACGGGGAACTGAAGTTCGCATGCCAAACCAGTTAAGCACTGAGCGAACGCACACACGATCATCGTCTTTTGGACAGCAGGCGCCATAGAGGCACCTCAGTTTTGTCACTTCTGACGCGTTATCATAAATGACATTGTGCACACTACAGTCGCCGACCGATCTTTCGGACCTGGCGGGGACCGAAAAAAAGTTCGAGAAATTGAACAGTCCGAAAAATTCGTTCTTGTAAGAAATGTGAACTAATTTATTGCATCAGGCAAGCTTAAAAAAGTCCATGATTCTGCCTTGCCTCATACTACGCTTGAAAGCAATTTGGTTCCCCCATATTAGCGCCAAGGTGACATCGTCACTGTAAATTCTCTACAAAAGTGTCGTCCGCGGTGGCTATCTCCACTGCCGACAGCTGCGGGTGATCGTCGTCATCATCCGAACCGCTCTCCGGCTGCGGCACAACCTGGCTAAAAATTTCTTCGTCTGTGGGCTCCGCGCACGAAATTGTCATCGTCCGCACGAGCGAAGTTTTGGGTAGTTATAGAATAACATTTGCAGGCACTCTGGCCGTTGCGGGTATAATGGGCGCATGATGAGTTCTATGTTAGCGTTTGCTCCCCCTACGGAAAGGTCTAAAGACATTTGCCCCGACCTGCAATCTCAAATGCACGGAAGCTACACACAACACTTCGCGGGCCGCGATCGCCGCATGCTATTTCGGATTTTCTGCGGGCAGGCCGCGAACGGTGACTCGCGTTGCAACGCATACCCAGTGGCTGCAACCGCACCGCAAGGGCTCGTGGTGCACTATTCTAAAACTCCCTAATGTCGTTGTGGCAGGCACATTCACTCCACTACTGCGCAGCTCCGCCTCCTCCCTGTGGTGCGACGACGACAGTGCTGACTACTACGGTTGACCGAAGAGGAGAAAATGGTCCCGTGCCGCGTTTTCTATAGCAGACAGGGCCTCCGAAACTTGAAATGTAACGTTTGCTTTCCAGTCTCAAAGGCAGGAAAGCCATTTAAAATTAAGCCACCAAGCTTAGTCAAGCCGGCAGAAAATCTAAGATGGCGGCGTCCATACAGCTTCGCGACACTGCTCAAAACAAGCGATTCAGTCCGAAAAAATTCAACTTTAGGGGAGGAATTCGTCTGAAAAATCGGTCGAAAAAAATGCATTTGCCCTAGGGGAACCCCGGGTGTTGCACTTTTGAAGTCCGAATTTTCGGAGTCTGGTCGGCGACTCTATATGGTCAATAATTGTGGGAAGCCAGGTCGGCTGTTCAGGGTAATTATAAATGTCATTTGTATACAATCTGCTTATCTCTCAAGCCCGTAATTTGGCATAAGTGGAGGAAACGAGTGATAAAGCGTACACAGTGAATTTTATTGCGATCCAATGACCTAAAAAAATGGCTGGAGTTGGCCTTTGAGCAGTGCGATAGATTAATATGCAGAAGACAGATGTGATGCCCAGTAGTATGGCAAGGGAAACAGAAATTCCCGATAGGCAACCAGCCTCTACAATATGCGCAAGGGTATGCATATCTGTGTCAATTGTTAATAGTAGAGCATGCGTTCATTTAAGATCAAGGGTGGGCATGAAATGTTGCAAGATTGGTCTGTCAGACAGGTCGTGACAGGTACTGATAATAACCTGCGGTTTACCTGTCAGGTCCGCACACGGTCAGTCGGTGAGCTCGTGCACTTCTACTACCTGTGGAAGAAGACGGAGCGGCACTGACATCTTCGCCAGTAAAGTGCGCCTCGAAAAGAAGAAGTATGCCTTGCATCCAGGAACCACGTGAGTATCCGTAGGCACTGTTGTTGCCTTTTTATGGAGATAAAAATTATATGGACACTCCCGGCTGGTTTCTGTGGGTTCGGTGGGTTCGCGTAATAAACCCGTTTTTTCCCCCACAAAGGTTGACATTATGTTGGGGGGAGGGTTCGTTATGTGGGAGAAAAAAAATCACGGGAGTTGCTACAGCAAAAACTTCACGTGATGATACAGTCGAATCTCATTAATTCGGACACGCTTAATTCGAACTTCCGGTCAATTCGAACTCACGATGAGGACCCGTCAAAGTTATGTGTATTCCAATGGGCGAAAAACGCCCGGTAATTCGAACGCACAAGCACTTGCGACGGTTAATTCAAACGTACCCCGCTCCAAAAATGCTCTCAGCACCCCGCCCAGCCGCGGTGGCACCTGCGACACCTCAACGCTGCGCGCCGAAGGAAATAAAAAGGAAAGAAAAGGCTGTGGTGCAATGTTTACTCTCTCTCAAATGCCGCTCTGCGACAGCCAGTGTCACGCTTCTCTCTTTTCCGTCCCTGCTACGTAAAGACCCCGCACCTTCCAACACCGCGCGTGAATAGAGGGAGGAAGAAAAAAAAAAAGAATGCTAACGCTGAGTTGAATTAATGTGTGGTTGAAGGAAAGGAAAAAGGCACTATCTTTTGCAGCCCTTGCCCTCTTTCGGGAGCACGGCTCTGCGCCTTGGTGGGGGGTGGTCTCTCACGTGCCGGTGCCACGCTTCCCCCTTTCCCATCCCTGCCACGTAACCCTTCTCCTTTCAACGATGTGCAGCGAAGAGAGCAAAAAAAAAAAAATAAAAGCTGCCGTGGAGTGTTGGTTTTTTCTCAAACGCAGATCTGCTTCTCTCTGCGTGGAGACGCTCCTCCATTCTCATCACGTGCTGGCCATGCTGCAGCGCAGTCGTTGTTGTCATCGTCTTCAGAAAGTGTCGGCGCTGGACATTTCCACGTGTAACTTCTCTTGCGAGGAGAAGGGTGAAGCCGAAGTAGAAATGCTTTGCAAGCTGCGTGCGAAATTGATCGACTCGCTGCAAGGCAAACGTGTGCAGACGCGCACTACCGATTACTTCAATTAATAACGGATGTCCTGTGATTTGTGAATAAATGTAAGTCTTCTGAAACTTTCCCCTCATGTGTTACATTCAATGTACATGTGCCACTGCATGGAGAGCCCTCCAGTTTATTTAGCTTTCATTAATTCGAACAAATTTTTCGGGCTTCTTCGAGTTCGAACCATCGAGATTCGACTGTATTAAGAAACTCGCTGTCCAACCACTGCTGGCCTTCAATTCAGTGGCAGGGGTTATGTTCGAGAACTTCGCTCTTCACAGAAGGAAACTGTCCTTGTTTGGCCCACAAAACGCACTACAAATCTTTTCTTGTAGCCCGAAGCTTTTCTCGTTTTCTCCCGTAACGAATGCGCACGGATCGACACAGAAGTGTCGTCCAGCCGCTCGGCTGCCATGCTCTAGTGCGTGCTCGACCAGCCTTTAAGTTTAAAACGGGCCATATAGTTAGCATACCGGCCGATCGTTCTATGCGCAGCAGGTGTCCCTACAAAGTTCACTACGGCAAACCCGACAACAAAAATGCATTGTCGAATGGCCATGCACGCACGTTCACATTGCGCAATTGACCCGGTGGGCTTGGTTGTGTTTTTTGTGTTTTTTTGCTTTGTTTTTGTGTTGCTTTGCTTGCATGGCGCTATAAGCAGAGAGGTTTCTTGTGCCTTCAACAGATGGCACTCTGCCGCAAAAAGATGCAACTTAAATTTCCGTCATTGTCGTCCAGACTTGCGCTGCTCGCAGCTGTCTAGCATGGTTCTTAAACTATGTTTTGACCTTTATCACGGTTCTTATTTTGTGATATAATGGCGTGATTTAAACTTTTGATCCTCAATGGCACTGGCTATCACAGCAAAGTAAAATGAACAGATATAATAAAAAGTATTTTTTTAGGAATAAAAACAGGGGCTGGGTTAATTGCGTCAGTAAATACGGTATGTAAATATATATAAAATCCACCGAGAAAAATAATTTAGAGAAATGTTTTCTGAAGCACTTGCCCTAGAATTTTGAACTTGCGGCTTCTCGCCTTATAGCAGGTGACATTAAACGACTCCACTACGGAGCCTACGTCCTTCAGCATACTAGCAGCGAGTTATCTATATACACCATTGCCGGTGAAATGCAGAGCTCAAAGGTGCTTCAGCAGTGTCATTTTTATTTTATAACCAGTGAAATGGTGTGAAGGGCACATAAAGGTCACTACCGGATCATTATGATGCACACAGTTCCTCCTACCTCGGCCAACTCTACTTTGCCATACAGGCATGGTCACCTGTGCGCGCATGCTTATCTTGCGATGGGGGCAGTTTGTACGTTTTGTGCTTTCACCACAAAGTTTGCATTGAAGTTACAGAGCGCTTGAAGTTCACACTCGCTGCCGCGACCGCATTTTAGAAAGGAGTGCACTGCTGAAGCTCCAAGAAATGACACCTGTGACAGGTGTTAGCATTCGCCCTGTGTATACTTCTGCATTCGTTTTGCGCGTCATTCTTTGTGTCGAGCCTGGGACAGTTGTTTGTGCTCATCCCGAGTATGTTCTTTTCGTGCCTCCTTTAAACTTGAGCAGTGTGCTGCAAGTTTCGAGCTGCTTGCCATTCTTTACGTGACGTTCCGAATTGTTGCTATAGCATTCATTTCTTTGACCTTGTGGCAAAGTTTCTTTCTAGTTTTGTAAACTGCGAATGCTAGGAGGCCTTGCGAATCGCAGTCACATTCTTTGTTTTTGTTTTAAGAGGAACTTTCAAAGTGTAAGTGGCCGTTACACACTTAAGTTTCAAGCAGCATAAAAAGCCTAGTTTTAAATTGTGCATATATTTATATATTTATTTATTTATTTGGAATACCCTTAGGGCCAATGGCATTGCAGAGGGGGTGGGGCAAAAATACAGAAAATTGGAAGTGGTTCAAAAAAGGGTCACAATATAAAAAAAGAACAAAAAAATGCAGAAAAAGAACCCACAACAATTCCCAAGTACATTTCAAAAAGATTACAAGTAGTTACACATATTATAGCGGCACAAAAAAACAACAAAATACAAGATACAGTTAAGTATAAACGAAAGTCAAAATTTGGTGTATCAACGAAGATTAGTAGATGAAGAATGTGCTTAACAGCGCAAACGACAGGAGGGGATAGAAGAGACGAGAACGAGACTATCCCCTCCTGTCGTTTGCGCTGTTAAGCACTTTCTTCGTCTACCATGCAGCACCAACCAGCCCAATCAAGCACCTTGTCAACGAAGATAGACGCATGATATAAGTATAAATAGCGGTGCCTAGTTAAGAGAAAAACTTATAGGAAGATATCACGTACAGCTACTTTAAATTGGGTAGTATCCTTGATGGTGACAAGATCTGGAGGAAGGCGATTCCACTCATCACTTGTGTGTGGCACAAATGAGTGAAACAAAGAGGAGGACCTACAAGACGGAATGCCGACTTTGTGTAGGTGATCAATGCGATATGATATGTAATGCGAAAGGGAAAGAAGGCAACCACCTGTTTATAGCACGAAGCCACAAGGAAACTTATGTAATGCGGTGCCGAAAAGAGTTGGTGTCGTAAAAAGGGGTGGTGATATATCCTATGAAAGAGAGACAGGAACGCGATTTTACGTCGTAAAGCTAGAGGTGGTAATTCTAGATTAGCTTTCATTAAACTGATGCTAGCGGTCCTGTTATAGTTTGATAAAATGAATCGTGTGGAACTGTTCTGAATTTTTTCTACTAAATCAATTAATTTATACTGACTGGGGTCCCATGCAGAGGCTGCATATTCTAGTTTAGGCCTGTAAGTGTTTTGTAGAGAATTAGTTTGAGTGATTGTGGTGCATCTGAAAAATTTCGTCGGAGATAGCCGAGTGATTTGTTAGCTTTGCTTGTTAGGTATGCGATGTGCGTGTTCCAGGTAAGGTCAGATGAAATGTGGCCACCAAGATATTTGTAGGATGAAACACAATCTAGAGGGGTGTAAGCGATATGTTAGGCTGGTGAAGGGTTAGTACGCCTGGTAATGTGCATTGCCTTGCATTTGTTTATGTTTTGTTCCATCTGCCATGTGTTACACCATGCACTGATAGCGTTAAGGTCAGATTAAAGAATGGTTGTGTCATTGTTATAAGTCATTTCTCTGAATATTGCACAGTTGCCGGCGAAAAGATGAATATTAGGAACATAGGAACCTCTTGGCAACTTCAGGAGCGCTACCAGTACAGTTGTGCTCCTGAGGGCTTAATTGAAGTGGGAACAGCCAGTGAAATTATTCGTTATGAGTGGAATCAGCCATGGTGGTCTAGTGGCTAAGGCACTCAGGTGCGGACCCGCAGGTCGTGGGATCGAATCCCGACCGCATTTTTGATGGAGGCGAAAATGCTTGAGGCCCGTGTGCCTTTAAATTTAGGTGCACATTAAAGTGCACCAGGTGGTCTAAATTTTTGTAGCCTTCCACTGCGGTTTCTATTCATAATTATATGGTGATTTTGGGACGTTAAACCCCAGGAATCATTATTATACTATTAGTTATAAGGAAATTTTTCTCGTATTGTTTCCGGAGTGGCTGAAGGACAAATGAATATTGTAATTGTAGCGGTGCTCACTGCGGCAGCATGTGACCGCAGTTCCGTGTGCTATGAACGAGTGGTGGAAAGTTTATTCCCTTTTATGACCTTTCCTCCACTTTGTGTGGTCCCGCATAGCTGCCGCATTTTTTATTCTTTTATTCATTTTCCCCTTCGCCCATTCTTGTTATTATAATCGCTTCAAGAGTCTCAAAGCAGACTTGTTGGTAGATCATTACAAGCAACCGGTTGAAGCTCGGCCTCTACTCGAAAATGAAAGAAGCCTCAAAGAAGGCGCAGGAAAGTTGCGCTGCACGTGTGTCTTCCGTATTTATTTTTTATGTGAACATACCCCAGGCTCAAATGGCCATTGCTGGAGTGGTTCCAGAGATAGTAAAAAGGCAGTCATGTGAGAAATTAATGGTTTGCACTGCAGTAATAAAGAATTCTACAGTATTCCGATTCACAACACTATTAGGTAAGTCATTTTTCGGGAGAGATTGCTGAGGGCAACAGTGAATATTTCTCTGTGTGTTGATGCAGCTTGAAGGTTGTGCAAATGCTTTGGTTGTTGGTTACCTATAATTTGTGATTTTAGCTGTGGTTAGTTATTGAAGAGTGCAGGGAAGGATGAAGTAAATAGCGGGACTTCAGAATTTTGAAACGTCTATGGTACAGAAAGATAAGCTAACCTAAGTTTCGAAACTATTCTTGGCTGTAAAAGCAGTGATAGGCTTACTTTCGTTAATAGTTCTGGATTGTCTAGAGTAAACAGTGTGTGTGAATCTTGCCGCTTGTTTATATATGTGCTCAATTTTACCAGTTAGCTGTTCTTGGTAGGTGCTCCATATTAAATCAGCATATTGTGGCTTCTTTTCCTGTTGGGTTCGAGTCTGCACTGCAATTGGTTGCCTCACCTGATCTCTTGCCTATGAAGAATGTTACTGCATAGAGTTTCCTATAAATACACTGGAATGAATTCCAGTGCTAGTGTCAGTGGGAGCTGCAATGCACGGCACTTCAGCCAGCATGGGAATGATTGGTGGTACAGAAATTTGTCCAATCTTCGCACTTTCGGCTCTGGTTGGCTTCGCTTGGCTTGAAGTTGTTTTTTCATGAAACAACACTCGGCAAAGTTTCAGCATTTTCATTTCAGTACTTTAACCTTTTAAGCTCGCCATTTCAAATCAGCTTGCAAAGTTTATAACCATCTGTTCTTTCATGAGAAACAAGGCCAAAATAGAACAACAAAAGAAGCCACAAGTGCGTTCGAGGCCCGCAAGTACAAAGACTAGGCAAATTCGTGTACTACCGATCCCATTGTTCCCATGGTCGCTGAACGATCGCAGCACCAGAGCCTCCTCTTGTCAATTTTAGGAAACTCTATGGTTTAGTGTAATTGCAAAAAAATGCACCCGTTTTGCTGGCTAATAGCTCGAAAAGAACGACGCTACGGATACGTAAAACGAGGTAGCTTCAGGGGTATCAAACAGACAATGTATGCAGGGACTACATGGACCGCTTCCTGGACGAGCAGGAGAATTCCCAACAGCAGCAGTCACAGCTGCAGCCGCGCGATCGATCCACGAGCCCCAGCGAGGCAAAGCGACCAAGGCTTGCGCTGCCCATGCAGCTCACGAGTCAGCTGGTGGGTCCCCAGGAGAACGGTCGGGAGGCGTCCTCGGCCGCGACTTCGCTGACGGCGACCGCCGACCCAACGCGCGAGAATGGCCGTGACCGGCTCTGGGCGGCACCGGGAAGTTCGTCGGACGAAGATGATCTCCCGCTTATCGCCACCACTGCGAGACCGGCTCTAGGCAAGGTGGCGGTGACGGCAACAGCGACGGCTGTGGCGCCGAGTGGCAATGTTGTACAGGTGAGTCGTTACTTACACTGTTGAGTCTTGTAACAGTGTTGGGCCTGGTGCAAGGGATATGTAGTTATATTCAATGCCTGTCATTAAAATATGTTGAGAGAAAAGCCTTGCCTGTCTCATCAATAAAAAAAAATCTAACTTCGGCAGTATATCAACTGAAGTGTACAAAAAGTACGTCACATGAAGGTCGTCAGTAATGTTGCAGATGCTGGCAATTTTGAGACGTCATGTAGTGATGTCATCTGATGAGGCATCGTTATGATGATGAGAGCTCCTTAGCATTGACTTAAAAGATGCAAATCAAAAAACATTTTTTCCAAAGTTGCATATTTTCATTTTTATTTGCTTTCACAAGTTTAGTTTCTGTACTTCCACAACAAAACAAAACTGAAGATTGTAATTAAACTCAAAGTAGGTTAAAACCGCTTTTAAAGAGCACAAGGTGGCTACTCAAAACTAAAAAGAGTTCATTGTCCAGAGTCCCGATGAGATTGTCACCGGACTGCTTGCCATTGCATTTTGCATGAGGATTTCACTAAATCCACAAGCTCAAAATAACAATAATTGCCAAGCTCTCGTGGTGGAAGAAATAATTTTAAAAAGAAATTTTGGCGCATGGATAACTTTGACTTACAATTTGAAAATGCTTTTTGCTCGAGATTCCATTTTTTGGCATTTTCTTGTTTAGACATCACATTCTTGGTACTTCTGGTAGCTACCTGAGAATGAAAGTTTGCTCACACATTCCTTAACATGTCAAGGGTGTAAGTATCTTTAGCACTTCATAACTCCAGTATAATTATTATGAACGTAAAGCAAACAGTTAGTATGGGCTGACGATTCTAAGAATTCTCACATTAGAATTCTTGTCCATTAAAATGTTTTATGTGCACTTTGTTGATAGTTATTTGCATTCTACTGCTAATGTGGAGCAGTATGAGTCATTAATGGCTCAGAACTGTAAAGGTTTAGTGGCATAAAAATTGTGTTCAAAAGGAACTATACATTACTTATTGTCATGGCACAAAACGAAAACTGTGGAATTTACTATAGAAGTGCATATTTGAAATCAGCATAAAAGCCCATATATAGCGAAAAATTTCATTGCCCTAGGCTACATGTTAATGAAACTGTTTTCGAATTGCATCTCTCCTTAAGCGATTGTCAATTTCCTCATATCTGATATGAGGAAATTCATATCTGAATTTTTATATCCGTGTTGGACCACATTTATGTGTTTTAAGTTAAAAACAAGTAAATACAGTGGAGCAGATATACATAAAAAATCTTCCTTGTATGTGAAAGACCCCCGCCCCCCTTTTTCTGAAATTCAGAACATAAAAATATTTGTTCACTTGCAGATTTGCAAGATTGATGCTGTCACGCCTGACTTCGCACCATAAACCCGTTGTTGCAGGTTTTGAACAAGATGGCAGCCGCCAGTCTGGTCAGTTCGGTGTCCACAACACAGCCTGTCATTGGGGCGGCCGAACGACCGCACCCAATGGCTCCCGATGAGTGACGTGGCAACAACAGTTGCTGGTGTCCATGCGCAGAATCTCTGCTTCTTCGCCAGCTCACCCATTCCTCCATCACACGTCGAGAGTTCACGAGAGAAAAAACATCACTGAACTGGGACCAAAAAATAAGCGCTGTCACAGCGTGAACAGCGTTTCGTGCCGTGAAAAACTGCTCCAGTGCTGTGCGGGTGGAGCATTTCGTGCTGTGCCCTCTGGTGACAAGTGCTACTGTTGCTCTTTACTTAACGTGCAGTCTGCAGGGACATGCGCCAACGTAAGACGGCAAACGGGGGGGAGGGAAGGCTTGCGTAATGCGATGTGTGCTTTATAGTGTGGCTCCTGTAGTGCCAGTCTTCATTGAAGCAGCGTATAGCGTTCTCCGCTATCGGGGTGAAACAGGTGGACCGCTTTCGTGCCGTTGTTTACTTAATCTGCTCGGTCAAGGTTGTAAAGGTACGGTGAAGCTGGTCATGTTTATGTCTTCTAGAACATGACTTTGTCAGGATAAACAAAGGTGACACATAACAGAGTATGATCTTTAATGTTTACAGTGAACTAAGCCAAGAAAAAAAAAAACTAAATTCGTGCTGAGCATTGTCTTCATAGCTTTTTGTGCTGCACTGCATGTTGAGATACCTCGATCTCCTAGCTGGTACCCACAGACCTGTACTTTCTCTTGGACTTTAGTTTAAAACATTTTTCATGTTTTGGGCTCATGCTGAGGCACTGTGCTGCCTCCTGCTTGAAGTGAACAGTGTACTTTGGTAGTTCTGATCGGGTAATTCGTACAGTGCGTTTGTTTGGTAAAATGCAGGTGCGCCTTTCAGCAGACAGTGCTGCACGTTACGAAATCTCACTGTGGAATTTGCCTCTGAATGTTTTAATAGAAAACAGGCCACTTCGGTAAAGGGAGTCAGTGTCACCCTACAATTGCCGTAGTTGAAGGGATTATTACAAGAAATAATTTCCGAATGGCGAAAGCTTGTGGTATTGGCTTTTCAAAACTGCATATGTAAAGTGGTACAAATGTCGAAATTTGTTCGAATTGCAGGCGGCATAGTGAGACTGTGTGCTGAACATGACTGACGGTGTGAATGTACTAATTGGCTTGACAGTCATGACCGCTTCCCTTAACAGTTGTACCTTGCCGTGGGTGACAAAACGTCTGGGTTGAGAAGCAGGCATTTGTTTTCCTAAAGTTTTTGCTCGGGCATCTGTACTAGGGCCAAGGTACTGAAACATTGTGAACCATCATCTTATATACTGAGGGGACGTCCTGCCGCTTTGCCAAGATTCGAGGCATGCCCCACGTTACGTCGTTGGACAAAGGTTTTTCGGACGTACGTCGTCGCGTGAGGCTGTCGACATCAGAGGCAACGCATTGGGTCGTCCCGCCATCGAAGCCAGAGACTTCGTGCGACGAAGCCAACCGCGTCAATGTGTCTATCGCTCGGTTGCCGCGGCAAGCCGTGCTTTTCATCCCACAGTGAACACGAGGGACGTCATTTGCCAGAAAGTGCCTTTTGCGCACACGCCACCGCTGACCGAGTTAGAGGGCTGTGTGTGCGCGTGTACAGAGTTTAAAACCCGAATTAGGTGTGGTGCAGTGTGGGGAAATTCACATCATCCGCTATGGGTGTTTTGAAGGGCGCGAGACGACCCTTTCCCTTACCGTCGACCTTGTTTCGTTGCTTCATTTTGCTACTTCTAAAATTACCAATGTGTACCATGTTGTAGCATAGGTGAAGTACCCAAAGAACAAAACATAAAAAAGCACCACCTTGTTGACATTATGATTCATTTATGCATTTTCTTTTTGTTTCAATGTCATGCCCATTTAAGCATTATGTTTTGTTTGTGTAGCAGTGCTCATTCCATCGCACACCTACATTTGCCTCGTTTTTAATTGCAAGCACGTGTTCCGTCTTGGGTTAAAGACGTGAACACTGCAAGTTTTTGTATCATTGCGACAAATGTCAGAAGTGCATTTTTGTCGCGCCGGTGAAGCGAGACCCGGCCGGACCTGCGCACAAGATTTTATTTGCTCCTCGGCGATGTTTTTAAGTCATGAAAGCATCATTTTTTTTTTATTATTTTAGAGAGCTGCAGGCGGCAGTCATAATCTTAGTGGTCGTTTCACTTTTATCTGCTGCGCAGGAGAGCGCCAGTGTCAGTATTTATGTAGATGCAATTCGTTGTTATTGCACGTATGAAACTGTCGATCTTGCATTTTGGTCCAGGTGCAAATTACCGAACCAGCATGCTGCTATGGCTGTATCAGTACACAGTAATGTAACTAATATAAAGATGCAACCAGCCAAGGTGATAGGCTGCATATCGCCCATTAAAGCTAACGCTATGCACTCCCGATAATACCTATGGCTGCTTCCGCTTTTTTGTGTTCAGTATGCACCAACATGAAATGGTCAGGGTGCAGAGTTGGTGAAAATCAGATATGTGAAAGTTGCAGAAAGGAGGGTGGTCTATTTGTTAAACTGGCTATTATTAAACACTCAAAATTTAGAATTTTAAATTTCGAAGTTTTTTTTTACTAGAACAGATTAACATGAGCATTTTGGTGAATTGGTTCATCAGGAAAAAATTGCAGCATGGAAAAAGGTCCGAACGGATGAAGGGAGGCAACACTAACAAAGACTTGCCACTAAGCTTTATTTCGAAAAAGACACATATAAGTAGCAGAAAAAAATTATAAAATTGCAAAAAGGAGAGATGCAAGCATTGCACGTGAAAGCACACTGGGGCAAAGTATTAGGAATAAAACTTGCAAGAGCGGATGACAAGGTTTTTAAAAAAGATTGTATTTATTATCCTATCCTAAAGAAAGTTAGCATGCATGTGTACCATTGAGTAGAATCCGTGAGCAGATTTCAAATGTCTAATTAGAAGGAAAATGACAGATTTTGACATTGTATTTATGTAATTTAAAAATACAAAGAAATAGTTTTCGAAACTATGTTGTTTTTTCAAAATTTCCACCTTACAGGCTAAAGCAAGCGATGTCAAAACAGCCGGTTATATTATCAGAAATAATTTTCAAGCTTGGAAGGCATAAATGAACTTCCAGTAGCTGGCATACATCAAATAATTACAATTCCATCGATGTTGACAAAAAAAAAAAGCTTTAGCCTGTTGTTGAAGTGCTGCTAAAAAGAATTATATGAAGTTTGCTTGAATATGTTCAGAGAAACTTCCTATTTACTTCACAGAAACAACAGAGCCAAGAAAATTTCATTTGAAGTTTTGAAAACCTTTGTAAATTAATTTTTCTTTAAAAAAGGGTATTTCACCGTAAAATATCTTTCCAAAACATAATTTGGGCTATGAATACTTCACATTTTTTACAAGTTCTCGTATTCGAGATTCTCGTCCCTCCTAAAAGTGCGTGCTTGTCTGTGTTGCCCCCCTTTGTCCATTCCTGTTTTTTCTGCACTGTAAATTTTTCTATGTAGAACGACTGAAAAATGAAGCAATATACCTTTGTCAGAAGAAAAACAGCAGAGGGTTGTGTAAGCACTCATAAGAGGGTTATATTCGCCAATCCTGAAGTACCCATAAGCAGTGAATTTGAAAGTTTCGCAAGATAGCTCTAGTACGGAACAATTGGTTAGCTGGTCTGGTACGGAACAGTAAGATAGCTGGTCTGGTGCAGAACTGACTATCCCACGTTGGAAGCTTCACTGAAACTTCCTGCGTATTTTGTACAAAGCCACTTCTGCAGCTCTCTTGTATGTATGTACAAATGCCCTTTTTTAAAATAGTAACATCACGTTTTTGTTGAAAAAGTTTTGCACCACATAATGTCCTCGTCGCTGCAAGACGCAACTTTTTCTTTTTCACGTTCACAGTATACAGATTTGCACAGTTTCATTTCAATGTTTGTTTTGTTTGTTCTCAATTTCTTGTACTTTCCATGTACAATGTGAGCCCATCAAAAACCTTTTCGTGATCCCATTTGTGCAAATGAACGAAAGGAAAAAGCGAGCACTATTTATTGGTAGCAAATACGCAATACAAATGTGATTTAATAAAGGGAAATGTAATTTTATGACATGTGTGTCTTTGTCTTAAAGCAATTTCACAAGATGGCTGTGACTACTAAACGGTTGCATTTAATGCTTGGCTGTGGCTCCGTTTCGTCCAGTGTCTTTTTGCTGCCATTGATCAAAGAAAGCTTAAGAAGCACAATGGCGCATCATCACAGTGATGCAGTATCAATAAACTGAACCAAAGTGAAAGTCTAGCCCATTTATAAGAATATTGGCTGTTAATGACTGTTCATGACAGCGTGAGTCACTTTTCTGGAGTCTATAACAGTACTCTGTGGACAGAATGCTCATTCTGACCGAGTATGCCGACTGAATAAGCATAAACAGTCTCTGATGAATGAACAGACAGAATGAACAGCAACGACAGTAAAAACTCGTTAGAAGTGATGCTGAGGGACCTGGGAAATACTCCTGTGAATGAAAATTCTGAAGACACTGGGAAATTAGACTAGATCATGGTCAAAACTGCATTTAGTAAACACGCGTATAGCAACTTATTGTGGATATTGAAGATTTATGAAATACCCTTGAATATATTTTCGGTATATAAATATTTTGTATATATTCAAATATATATAAATATTTTGTATGACAGAACTTCATGATTACATTTGGATTTGATATATCCGCGTTTGACTGTACATAAGCATTGAAATCCGTTTGAAGAGTAGTGAACAACGCCTTGGGTCTGGTGAGAAAACTCCAGGGGGTGCAGCCACGGGCCGGTGCTGCGCTTTGTAGTCTGTTAATGTTACACAGTGAGGCACATGAACACCTCCTTTCTTTTTTAATGCCAGCCAGATGGGTTCGATTCAGTCATCCACAACCATCTCCTCTCTACTTTTTCTACTCTCCCCCGTTTGCTTTACGTTCTCCCCAGTCTGCTTTGCGTTCACAGTACCCTTTATGCGGCACCTCACGATGGAAGTCATATGAGGTAACTTTTTGTAGAGTGGTGTTCAGATCCGTGAGGTGGCGTACGTACGTCTTGTATTCCTCATGATCAGCTGTCGCACTGGTTATCTAAGAGATGCGTCGTTTTGAGATGGCACGTCTCCATGGTGCTATGCAGGCTACCAATGGGGACGTGACAGTGCAACGCTGCTGCATGCGCTGGCTTTAAGATTTGCCAATTGGTTCGAGCCACAAACGAACCAATTTGACAGACGCATGATATTTGAGACGGACAGCGAGTCCATCGCATCTTCTTGGGAATGCGCTCAGATGCACGTGTGATGAAACAGTTGTACCCTTCAAGTGGCGTTGCATCATGACCACTTCCTCAACCAAGGTGGGTCATTAATTCTCATTGAAGATTGAGCATTTGCACTGGCATTGAAAAACAATAGAGGAGACATTGATCACAGGAAGCTTAACAGGAGGGTGTTATTGCGTTGCATCACACACGTGCTGAAGGTCATGACGCATAGTGACGTAACTTCTTTCTCCTGTGCCATTAAAGAGAGCACAATAAGCATGCAAGAAACCCCTGTAACTTTGCTTGTTTTTGATGGATTCAACAAACACCTTCAGAAACTTGCTCACGATTTTAAAAAGTCATTCATAGTTGGTACTATCAAACATTATTCTTACAAACTATCAGTTATAACAAAGTAAATTATTGGTATTATACTGTGTTACAGATGTATGTTTATAAAGAATTCTCAGATATGACAAAGTTATTGTTGCGATATACATTGCTATATTGATTGTGTGAGCATGTTTTTAGTCGCTGCTGATTGTATTAGCTACCTTCCCAACTTTTAGAGAGAGAGAGCACTTCACTTTGTGAGCCTAATAATGATGTGTGAGAAAGGATTCTAATATGCAGGTGTCCGTACACACTGTTACGAGGACCACTGCCAGACACACCATACGCATCTAAATGTGCAAATGAGGAATGTGTAAGAGAGGTTATACTGTAGAAATGGAAAACCACTGTTGCATTGTTGTAGGTAAACATTGATGGCTTTACGAAAATGGGAACATGGCTATCTTAACAATGAAGTCATGAAGGGTAATATAGTGACAAATAAGGGTGTTTGAGTATTCAAAAACATCAGTGGCTCATTTGATGCAGTCTTTGAGTAGAATATTCATTATTCGTAAATATGAATGTTTTTCTGATATAGTTTGTGCGTTCAAGTTACACTTCACTGAAATGAAACAGAATTGATGCAAAATTATAAATTTTATTTCTGTAGACGAAGTGTAGCCACTAGGTATGTGCACAATTGGTGCAGTAGACTGCGGGGCCCATAAAAAATTGCTTTACTACCTTGAGACCCTGATGCTGCATTTAGTTTTAATGCTATAGTTATGAATGCTAGGATGTAAATATAATTTCATACTAATTGTGAAAATAACTGGTATATATTCTAAACATATTCAAATTGTTTCTGGCACGATTCGTACTTTATTCCGTTTTAAAATTCGCTGTTTGCACACATCTACGGAAAACACAAGACTATATATCGACCATTGCCCAAGCATCACAAAAGCAAAATTTCTTTCCCCTTTATTGTCTAAAAAAAAAGACAACAAAGAACATGATACTTAAAGTGAAAGGCTTGTAGCAGTAGTACAATGATGATGGTGTGATTTACACAATGATGAGATGATTTAAATTAGCAACTTGGCTGCTCAGGTTCCTCACAGGATGGCACTCCTCAGGTAATTAACGATGCAGAGTGACTGGCTAAATGCCACTTCGAGCTCTTTCCAAGAATTATGCTGCGTGTCTGCAATGGATACTAGCTCTTCCCTAAATGCGTCTTCTGAAGCCATCACATCAGCATGAACCTGCCAAAGTAGAACAAAAAGAAAGGAAAACAATGAGCTAAAGAGGATCGCTCACTGAATCCACATTGCTTTTCATCAACCTGCCACTAATTTCAAATTACCCTCAACAGTTTACAAATCAAATGTGCATGTGCATGAAAGGGACACTAAAGGCAAATATTAATCGATGTTGACTGCTGAAGCAGCGGCCCAGAAACGTTGTAGTGCTACTTTTGTGCCATGGCAGTGCTTGTTTGAAAATAAAATCATGATTTAGTGGTCCACATTGTGTTGACGCACTTCCAATTCACCACCTGAAAATAGTCCATCTCGCGTCACTGTTGCCGTGCCTAACGTTGCCAGCTTTTACTGCGCGGTGGTCGTCACTAGTACACCAGCAGAGCAAAAGTAGCGGGAGCCACAGCAGCAAAAATGGCCATTGAACAATTTTCTGCTTGCTTGGTTCAACTAAGCCCTACTAGATGGCACCACCTATCTAGCCTGACCAGGCGAAAATGGAATATTTGAACGACTCGCGCAATTCCCCATACTAATGCCAAGTGGTTATTTTTCCATAAATCAAACAGAATGGACAAGCAGCATTATATTACGTCGCTTGATACACGAAAGGTTCTGTTTTTTTTTGTAGGAGCTAGTTCGATTACTAGTGATAAATTGTAGAAAGACACTCACGTCATAGGGATCATTTCTCAAATGTCTCACTCGTGGCGCAGGCCATGTGATACATTAAGGTAATTTCTCGATGAGGGCACTGCTGTTGATAATATTGCCGTTTCTGACATCATACATCGAGCTTTCACTCTGACATAAATTGTTATTAGCCTTTAGCGTCCCCTGAAGTACCAGCAAAAGTCACTACCATGTGGTTTTGATGATATAATGCACATAATTTTGGCTAATCCAAGAACAATAACACGAAGAATGTTTGCACGATGGTATTTTGTGTAAGAACCAACTTAAAATAATAAGAAGCGGTATTCGGGAAGCTCTTATAGATGCTCTGCAATGTCTTTAGTGTAGCGGTGTGTAACGACATGATCGATAATAAACATGCAGCAGATAACATGCAAGAGCTCCAGATACTACAGTCTAAAACTATTGCCTTCGTGTTGCTGATCTGAATAGACAACACCATACTGCAAGAACACATTCACTCGAATATCATAGGACCAGGAAAAATGCCAGTGTTAATGAACATCAAATTAATTAAGCTATAAAAAAATAATAAATGAATGTCTACTACATCAGCAATACAATTACTCAGTGTAACTTATACAGTTTCCCATTGCTTTATAGAGAAAATACTGATGCTAGATGCCATTGTACGCATGGGAATGTGGGGATATATTGACTTAGAATCGGCAACGCTTAACCCTTCGAGTAGAGCTGTGTAAATAGCAAAATTATCGAATGCGATGCGAATTCGTATCTTTAAGTGTGGGTGTGACTCCAATAGAATATTTTTCGAATACTGCGAAGCAAAACTGCGGAAAAAAGAAAGTTGGAGAGGACATCTAAGTACATTCTTATGAGAGAGCAACATGACAGTGTTTCTTTTGGCTATGCTGATAAAGCACTAGCAGGGTGGTGTTTCATAATTGTCTGATCAAAAATGAGGCAATGTAGAGGCCGAATAGTATTTACGTACATAATTTGGTGCAACCAAAGGGTTGCCGACAACACTAAACCCATGAAAGGCAAAGATATCGATATCCTCTCCTCTCCTCATTTTTCTGTGGAAAGCCAACTGATTTGGTGGACAAGGATGTGCTCTCTTAAACTCTTGAGTTCCTAATCTGCCGCATAGACGTCAATACATAAGAACATCTGAAATTTTGTACGTGGGAAATCTATGGCGTCTGGTTTTTCGGATTTCCAGCCCGAACTTCTGGTTCAAAACAGCGTCAATTGAGCGTCCACCTCTGCCACATGTATCATTTCGATGTTGGTACATGCGTTTTTTTTCGAGCTATTATTACATTTGCTACCGTAACAGAGCCTGAAAAGTAACCTTGCCGCAATACGTGTGTTATAGAGGTGAAGCATACTGAAAATCTGAAGGTACCATTGCCAACAGAACGTTTGGTGCAGGGCCATACCCAGAAATTTTTTTCGGCCGGTGTTTATGTGCAAAATGGCGAACTTCGGCAGCTGGTGATTAGTGTGAAGACATCCAAGTAGTTTAATATCGCCTGATAAAGTTCAAGTATCAAAGAATTTCAGGGGGTCAGTACCTCAACTACCCCTTAGTTACGGCCCTGGTTGACTGCATTTGTCTTTGGGAAGTTCAAATAGTAAACCTCCAGTGAGAATCGAAGAGAATAGCAAACACAATTCATAGAATACTGAAAATTTTGAATATTCACACACCCCTACCTTTGACAGTCGAAGACGTACACGTACGTCATTGCCTGTATGTTCAAAACACATAAATTCTTTAATAATTTCTTTTGCTTCGCATGTGCTGCCATACAGCAGAAATATGTGCAATTGTTTTCTTGTGTCAAAGTCTATTTTCTATTTTTTTTAATGCTTTACTACAGCGGTGTGCTGCATAGTTTCGGTTTCATTCTTTGGCTGGTTCCTGCGTGTCGTGCCCACAAAACTGATTGCTATTATTAAGTTTGTAATAAAGCAGCATGTAATGAGCAGCTCTTGTTTGGTACATATTGCATAAGAACATGTTTTATCAAATTATCAGAAATAATTTTAGGTATATATACGACTGGATGCTCAAGTTTTACTTGGACGTACGATCGGGTGCAGTACAAAAAAGTAACGGCGCTTCGACAGATTTGGAGAATGGATTATAAGGCACTGGCTCGGCGACACTTTGTCATCAACTTTTTTTTTTTTTCACCACTTCGATATGCATTGTCCCACTCCGCCTTGAAGTAGGTAGGCAGATAGGAAGGGGTGCATAGAACTTGTAATTAGAAATGGGCAAATATTAGAGTGCTTATAATATTTGAACGAATATTGCAGCATTCCTATTCACCCCAACATGAACTTGGATTATTCGACTTTAACGACTATGTATATTTGACCGTGCATAGTATCTTGTAAAAGTAGTTTCACAACCGCACAGGCTGCTATGCCGTGAAACCACTTATCCAGGACATATTCATCTGCCGCAAAGCCACATTTCAAAGTACTATACCAATGCACTTTCACCTCAATTTTTTTCGTTGAACGGCTTATATGTGCTAAGTATGATAAATTTTAAAACTTGACATATTGTACCATTTATAGTTTGCACCCTACTGCCATTCAACCCTTGCTGCTATTCAAATTTTCTTCATCTTCACTTCTAAGAAAAAAGCAACATTCACACGTACCTAGTTCCAGTTCTTAAAAATATTACGCGAGTTAGTTGGGTTATGACAAAAATACTTACTTTTTTAAATATCTATACATGCCATTAAAAATATTTGATTCAAAATTATTTGACCAAATCACTATTCACTTCGAATTCACTTCAAGCCTCAAACTTACTATTTGCCTATCCTACTCGTAATATTTGGATTTGCACTAGGCATAGTTTGGTGAACCTCAGTGATATACTTCTGGGAGACGGTCTACTCGATCCCAAGAGTTTGCGAGACTTCAAAAAATGGTCTGCTCAGAACTCCTTTGTAATGAAGCACAGATAATAGACACGCACCTTGAGGAAAAGGCCGAGGTAGGACTGGACGAGCTCGAAGTCTCGTCGTGTCTTCAACCCACTGCCCATCGCTTTGAGAAAGTTCAGCAAAGCTTCTGAGGAACCGCCAGCTTCAGGCGAGAGACCGCGAATCTCGAAGTCGACGCTCGACGGTCCTAGTTCCTTGAGACGCTCAAATACAGGTCCATCTGCAACGCAGAAAAGGCAACATGCTTTCCACCAGAAAGATGAACGAGACATAGCGCGATCACGAATGATTCAAGTCAAAAAATTATCATGGGAATATTCATTGATTGATTGCTTTTTATTCGACTGTTTTATGGATGGAAAATTTTATTTTACACAAATTATAATTTGCTTGGATCTGTATTCCTAATGGATAGCATCAGTTACACTGCTGCATGTCGAAACAGCGCGTCAAAATGAGATATACACAAACAACTTAATAAATAAGCATTCAAAAGCTATTCGTTTTCAGATATTGGCTATGTATATATGATGGTTACCTCAAAATAGGATGTTGCCGATGCAATAACATTCTAATCAAAGTTGACATGAAGTTATGTATACCTATTTAATACAAGTCAGTCATCGATCTCAAGATAAAATTATAGGTAAATACCAATAACATTTCTCATATGTGTCTCAAGCAACTCATAGTTATAGGCATAAGCAAATATTTGAACACTTCAAACAAATATTACCGTCTTCGATATGAATGAGCAGGCAACAAATCGCATGCAACCCCCTGCAAAGGCAATTTTGCTGCACAAAGTGCTACGACGTGAAAACACCTACCCCCCCCACCCCCCCAAAAAAAGTCTCGCAGCTGTAAAGACCTCCTTCAAGGTTAAACGAACATGCTACCCTTACATCAATTAATCAATGTTGAAATCTAAAATCTTGTTATAATATATTTTGCCAGTTATCACTTGCCTGAAATTCAAATCCTGCAGCTATGCAAGGTTGCTCTCACGTTACTTCGAACAGAAAAAAGTGGCATTCGCACATGCTTTGTTGCAGTTTTAAAAAATATTGTGCAAGTTTCTTCATTCATGACAAATATGCTAATTTTTCTTTACAGTATGTGATGTATACTACTCAATTAAAACTTATTCTGCCAAATCACTGTTCACTTTGGAGCCAAAATTTATCATTTTAACATTCCTATTAGCTATACATAGTACAGAACACTATAATAGCTATAGCACTTGTTTTGTGTGTGTTGGCCAGTGCTTAGCTGGACAATGAATAACTCTGGCAGGCAGATGTGCCTAAATTGCTGTCTCTGGTTACTTGAAGCACCTTTGAATCTCACAAACAATGCTGAGAAGCTTTACCATTCCAGAGTCACAATGCTGAAAGGTGCGCTGCTGCGAGGATACACCATACTCGAGTAACAAAGCATCAGCAGAAGCTGTGCGATGGTGTGGCGTTCAGAATAAGTGTTAGAAATGAACAAGTTAAGTGACTAAAGCTCAAAGAGAATACATTTCTGAATCTGTGCAGATCAGCCTTGACGAATTACTCTGTATTAAATAAGGCATAGTTGCAGTAAGGCATTGTATCAGAAGCATTGTTTATGATAATAATTTTGTCTGACCGAACAACAGCTAGTTAGACCACTGACTTCAAAAAGATTGCCTCTAGAACTTCACCTTTTCTTATTCTCCATGTGGACACTTACATGCATAAAAATATGGTGTTTGCTAGTATGTAGGAAAAACACACACACACACAAAAACCCAGCAGATGGAATATCCCCTTCAGCAGCGGTACGTAGAAGTGTACCTATTAACTGCGGAGGCACGCCATGCACCATGTGTTTTTTGAAATGTTTTTTGAAACCTAGAAAGAATTCAAAGAAAAGCAGTACGATTCATATATAGTAAATTTATGTCAACCGACTCCCCCACTGCATTACTAACAGCAAATGGTATAGAACTATCACAAATTCGAAGAACAAAATGTCGGCTACAGTTTCTTTCAGACATAGTGAACCACAGGCTACCCTTAGACACCGCAGTATACGTATCCCCCTTGTTAAGCAGACCCACTCGACACCACTATCCTCATTCCCTAACGCCAATCTTCGCAAGGACTGATACTTTTCGGTACTCCTTCTTCCCACACACAATAGATGATTGGAATAAACTAACCGAAGCATTTCCTCAACGCCCTTGACCATTTGTGCAAATACTCTTCCTCCATGACTTCCTTGAATGGAATTATCACCTTATTGTTCAACTGTTACTTTTTTTAAAGCCATAACCCCTCTGTCTTATAGCAAAGAAATTGTGTTAAAAACGCTTTGCAACCTTGTTTCATTCTGTTATTTAGTGTTTCATATATGCCCACCCTGCTTGGACTTTTTGTCTGCAGTATTCTATAAATAAATAAATAAATAAATAAATGCAATGTGCACACCTCTACACGCCTCACGAGTGGACACCTAACACTGATTTAACTTCACTGTGCTGCGCATTGCTGCAAAGGATCACTTTGCTGGAGTAGCTACCATGTTTGACAGTCGTTCGAAATGCCGCTCTCCAGAACCTACACCAAAAGTGTTACTTTTCTTTGCTCAAGGTGAACACAACCAAAAAAAAACAAAATGGGCACGCAATTTAAAGCCTAATGTTAGTTTTCATGCAAGAATTGAATCTGACTGACCGTTATATTTATTTACATACTAATTAACAATAATTACCAAAACTCACTCAGAACAACACATTACCTTATTTTTGTTCTTGAGATGCAATACAAAGTGTCTTGGAATTACATAACTTGACACATTTTCAGACAGTTCATTATGATTCACGCCTAAAGGGCACATAAAGAAAAAATACACTAAGTCATGAAGTTAACATTGCGAGTTTCTCGTAAACTTTTCATGATGCATTTGATGAGCCCACTGAAAGCTTACTGCTGGGCCTTAGAGAACCTACAAAAGTTAAACAGTAGGAATAAAAAAAATTCACTGAGAACACTCACAGTTGTTTGTTTCTGCACACGAGTTCAGCAGCTTTGCAAACGCAGACAGTTGAAAGTGCTCGAACGAGGTTATTTTCGAAGGCGCCTGCAAAATGAAAGAAAAAAAATTATATAATCAAATTTGCTGGCACGCATTTCATAACCTAAAGTGCCAATGGGTGACGCCTGCACTAATGTGGTTGGTAACAACATACTGTTAAAAAAAATAAAAGTCCACAAAAAGTACCAAAAAATTAGTTTATAGTCGCCTTTCTTTCTGTAGCACAATAGTTCTCAGCCATGAATATGTTGGGGACCCTTTATGGACTGGTGGAAGTGATGGGGGACCCCTTGGAAGGGAGGGAGGGGTGGTGTAGGTAAATTAACACAAGTAGAGCGTGAAACAGGAGCCTTTCATTGCTGCCAAGAACATTGAACAAACGTGCCACTTTATTTTGGACAGTTCATCAACACATGACACAGTTGCGCTTAAATTGAGTTGCATATGTAAAAAAATTTGAAATGGTAAAAAAAGCAGGTGAGGGTTTCGCATACCTTATGGTGACCCCGCTACTAACTGCAGCGGACGATCACCGCGGGTTCACGCTTAGCGAGCCACAGATCTCCACAACCTTAAAAATGGCTTTGCAGAACCCCCAAGGTCCACGGAACCCCATTGGAGAACCACTGCTGTAGCATATTAGTATGCCAAGCTTTCTTTCTTGAAGAAATGATTGAAGTTTATAATCTAACTGGGTGATTCCACGAGAGATCGACAAGGGTCCAAAAGTTGATATCTTATATTTCATTGAGTATTTTATATTTCGTGCACCTCTCACCAGGTAGCCTGAAAGTCAACTTCGTTTTATTATTAACGGCATAACTTACGAGAAAAAAAAAATCAAACTTCACCAACATGGAGGCACCAACTTCGTCCCCTGTCATTTTCGAAAATTGTAGATGCTATAAAAAGACAAATATTTTTGTTTCAAGGAAGATATTTTTTACCTGAAATGTATGTCTAATGAAGAATCAATTCATACGGTTTCAAGTTTGCAGACCTTAAAAAAATAGCTTTTAAAAATGTCTAATTTTGCGACAGTTTAAAATAAGTTACGTATTCCCAATTTTTTTTTTGAAAGTAATGCAAGCAGCGTTTTCAAACTTGACACATTTTAAGGATATAGTGTGTTCATTAGGTACATAAATTATTGCTGCCGTAGGGCAAATATAAATTTTTATATATTGCCTCAAAGTTCTTATATTGGCAAAAGTGTACTCCACTGAAATTTGAATAATAAAAAAACCTCATCTTCGATTTTTCTTAAAATCTTGTAAATAGACAACCGAAGGCCATCATACTGTATTTTTTCTGTGCATGCTGTAGTGTTTTCATTGTAGAAGCACAGTATAGAGTAACAGGTACACCTCACCATTGCCCTTTAAATAATGGACCTACAATACTGATATCACGAATTGCTGAGTCAAAACAGACTTCTGCAAAACAAGTCCAGGCTGCACTTACTACACTTAGCCACAGCACTGTTTCCGTGTTAGAGCTGTAGTACGACATCACCTTGCAAACAGTAAGTTCAGAGTGATTTCAACTGACAAAGCTACTATATACTGAAATACCCATTTATAATGAATTACACTGAACTAGCAAAGTACTTCACTACACAATTACACAGGACACTCCTCTACAAAATGTGCATGCTGTAACATTTGCCATTTAGGCCAGATGTATGGTACCATAACTTCTAGAGGTCATCTATTGCACAGGCATGAGGCAACTGTACTGCCCATGGTGCCATGTCACAACAGCTTTGAGCCTGGCAACAGTCATTCTTTTCTCTTACACCTCTTCTCAACAACACAAGCGCATTGGTTCGTGCAAAGGTCTGACAAAAATCTCTATGAGGCCAAAATGGGCTGATTCCAATTCATTCTGAAAGTTGAGTGGCTGGACAAACTTCTAGAAAGTGCTGGGTGCACGAGAAACAAATTCAACATGCCAAAACCGACAGTCCAAAGCATCAATCATCCGTGGTCAATTTGAATAGGCGTGGTAATGAAAGAGTTAACTAGGCCGAGCCTAAGTTCTCTTCACTAGAGTTGTTAGTAAAGAATAGCCCTGCATTGTGTATATGCATACTGTATACACCTTACCATATTCTCCTTATCATCAAGCTTGACAAATTGGGGATCAAGGCCGGTTGTTGTAGGCAGAAAAAACGGCGCTGCCTTGGGTGCACTCGGTGGCTCCTTAGGCTTGTTCCTTTTCTGCATGGTTGAATGTGCACAGGACAGATTGAAAAGAATGGTAGTGATGTCAAGATTGGCAAAAAAAAAAGGCAACCGAAGACACTCTTTGGATTAGCAGTAGCAGAGTCCTTCAATGCTTTTCTTGTCACGAAACTCCGTCTGTAGTTTCATACAGGAAGAAAAGCCGCTGCTAGGATCACCGTGGTCCACGCGGGGGCACCTGTGCACACGCGCTGCTCTAGGCTGAATGCTCGGCCGGTTCGAGGCAATGCTTTACCTAGCACGCAACCGCAATAATTCAGTGCCCCTTGCACGCTCCCTGCACGCTTTTAATGCCACCGTGCCGTCGCTGGGCCGACATAGCAAGCTCTCTTTAAAGCGAGACGAAAGAACTTTGTGATGAGAAAAGCACTGAAGGACTCTGGCAGTACTAATCAAATTTTCAGATGCTAATTTTAAAGCAATGTTCAATTAATAACCAGTAGTCATTCAATCGATCATACCTACCTTCAAATTATAAGCACCACAATAAAGCACACATATAATGATTAGTGTCTAAACTCTAAAGTACTTTAGAAAATGTCAGAAAAAGAAAAAGACAGCCTCTTTTGACCAATTAATTGTCGATGTATAACTATATATCTTCATCAAGTTCGTCTTGAATACACAAATAGGCAAATTATTGGAAGATAAAAGCCGAGGTGCACAAAGCTTCCTTTGTTGACTTACCCTGTGAAACTTCAGCAATGTAGCGTGATGGATTTTAATGTATGTTTTTTGCACTTGAAATGTTGGGGCTTAGCAAGAGTTTTCGAAACATGCACACACACACACTGGACTGGCTTGATAAGAAAAAAAAAAACGCAGAAAATTTGCATCAAGTTGCACAAAGCTTGGCACAGCAAAGTTAATTGATCTACAGCGAAGCTAATTGATCCACAGCACATTGTGCTGCAACACGGGAATGACAACATCGGCAGAAATTCGATCCAGTGTGCTAGGCCAAAGAAGCGGCAGCCAAAAGATGGCGACGGGCAGATCCGGAATATGTGTGACCTCGCCACTATGAATGTGTTGAGGTCGCTGTTGCGATGGTGACGACTCGGTGACAGCTTGGCTGCTTTTAGCACAGGTGGTGCACAGTTGCGGTGGTAGCGATGGCAATGACACAGTAGAGATTTCATGTTAACGGAGATCCTACTGTGTGGGGGTGCTGACATCCCCTGTAAAGTTGTTTGTGCCGCTTGGAGCACGTGTCTTGCCCCAAAGCCGCATTTCAAGTTACAACTACGGGGCGGTAGGTGGCATTGTGTTCACAAGCGTTGATCACCATTATCATCATCATCATCACGATATAGCGCCGGCGGCGAAAAGCCTTGGTGGTGGCGAGCGGGAAATAAGCTGGTCTCTTCATCTGGTGACATTTGGCGCGGACGGTTGTCTCTCGCGGTGTGTCCCGGTGCACAGCACCACGGGTCATCTGCCGGGGGCCACTGTGGTGGGTCAGGCGTTGGCGAAGCCGCCTTGCGTTTGTTATGTTGTTATGTTGATTGCTGTGTAATTATGTGTAAGTTTGTTTAGCGTGTGGATCACAACAGATGTTATACAGCCGAGCCCACATATAATGGCCCCACTTAAAACGAACTTTCGCTTGCAACGAACAATATTCGCGTGACCGTGAAAATATACATTGGTTCAATGGCACAAAATCGCACTTACAACGAACGTCTCCGAGCGCCGCTGATCGGTTACAGCGAACGGAGTTAGCGGTCTGCCGACTTCTCGGGAAGCTACTTTCGACCAGCGATGAGGCATCGGCGAGGTGCCCATACAGTCTTATTGTTAAACGCCGACCGGGCCTCCGCGACCCTCTAGTTGCCACTCTCTCCGACCCATGGAGGAAGGAAAGCTGTTTCTTTCCTCCTCCATGCCCCGACCGCTTTTTGTTATGCCTCCCTCCGTGCTTTGTCCCCCCCCCCCCCCCCGCTACTTTGAGCACACCGCATTGCCAGACGGGGCACGTGTTTTCACACTGCCACCAACCTTTCCAAGATGGGTCGGCCATCTCCCCTGTTTTCGATCGCTGGTACTGTCATTAGCGTCGCCCGCCTGGAGTGACCAGACCATTTGCCTACATAATCGGCCACCGACTGTATCCGATAGTCTGCGTCTAGTGCACGCGCGTATGCTACCCCACCAACTCTGATGATTCGCGATTCGTTTTGTGTTTAGGACTTGTTCTCACTCACTTCGCACTCGGCTTAGCAGCCTTCCGCGTGAGTGCAGAAGCGTGAAATTGGCTTTCAATTTGCGTGGAACAAATCGCGAAATATCGAAGTTTGTGAGGCCACGCAAACCCGCCGGTGCAACAAAACAATTTTTTGACCACGGCCGCCGATTCTTCAACCAGGCAGCCATGCTTCGACTTCTGCGCGCATAGGCACTCCTTCGAAGTTTTTTTACGGGCGAGTTTCGCGAACCTTTCAATCAAGCTACCCAACCTGCCTCCTTCCCGTGTGTTCGTGTGTTTTGGTTTTCAAGGTCGCCCTCTCGCCGCATCCTCCCCTCTCTTTATCGCAACTCCTTGCCCTTCTCTCGCAAATCTGCTCTCCTCTCGTCTCTTGATCACAACCCCATCTCCCATCTCACCACTCTGCAATGCGTGCCACGCTGTGTCGAATTAGTTTCGTTTTCTGACTGGAAATGGGCTCAGAGCTGTTCCACGCGTTCTGGCATGTGTGTCACGTGTGCGCGTCTTGATCGCTCTCGGTGTGCGTGTGTGGTCATGATGGCTGATGAAAGGACTAGCACGCTTTTTCCTGCCGCTCAACAAAACGTCGAAAGTGTGACCGCTTGGCTTGAGCGTAATCCGCGCATTAGATGCCGCGTTGCGGAGCGCTTGCACATAGCTGTTGACCACCTGGCAGCCAACTTGCCGCTTCGGGCGGCCCGGTATTCGGCTGTGGAGATGGTGAATATTTCGTGGGCGACGGGGACGGCTACATGCGCGCGAAACTGTTTTCGCGAGGCCGACTTCATCGACGACGGGCCTGATGCCCAGCCTGAAGCTTCCGAACAGGACCACTGTGGCGGCGATTTGTGGCAGCGCGTCGTCGACTCTGCCCTGGGAGAGCGAGTGGGACATCTGTTGCGATGGTTTAATTACGGCCGATGATGATGCCGACACCGCGGAACCGTGCACGGATTGGGGCATTGTGAATGAAGTATGTGGCGAGAGCGATTTGAAGGAATGGGATTGCGAGAACGGCGAAACTTTGGAGCCAGTGCCTCATGCAGTTTATGCCACGGGCCTCAATGAACGAGCACCCTGCCGTTTTAAATGAGCTCGAGACCGCCTTTATCGCTTCTGCTCTTCAAAACACGTGCAACACGGACTTTTTGGAAAAAGAAAAGTATGTTTTTGACTCGCAACTTTTTTTAAAAGCTGTGTTTCATTTACTAGGAACTTCGAGATACAGCGAACAGACGCCGCGTCACGCTCAGGTTCGTTATAAGCGGGCTCGACTAATAATTCAGCTGCCAATATCGCCGATCAAAAGTAGTTAAATAAATATATTTGGTTTGTCCCGACCGTGCCTGCTGTGTTCGTTCACTCCAAGAGCATGGTGGCGATATAAATGTGATATAAAAATGTGATAAATAAATGGGGACGATGCTTGAAAAAATCGTCAGCAAGTGGCATGTGCCTCACCTTGACAACTTCAATGTTGAGCAGATTCTGCCAACGCGAGTACGGCAACTTGGACAGGGTGACCATGTCGGGCGCAAGCTGGTCGGGTGATTCATAAGCGCCAATGTCCATCAGTTCATCATTGTCCTCCATCGGCTCACCACCTGCAATTCGAATTTGAGAACATACATTGAAACGGCCACATTAAGTTAGGAGAGAGGCATCCAATTGGTTCAATACCAATCTGTTGACGGAACTGCTGACTTGGTATGCTTGAAAAATCATATCTCTGTTACAATACACATCAGGAACAGAAATACTTCCATCAGAAATCATCTGCAAGCAAAGCAAACAAATTGTGGCATGCGTCTACCCTTTTATCAATCCCACGCCCCGCCGCGGTGGTCTAGTGGCTAAGGTACTCGGCTGCTGACCCGGAGGTCGCGGGTTTGAATCCCAGCTGTGGCGGCTGCATTTCCGATGGAGGCGGAAATGTTGTAGGCCCGTTTGCTCAGATTTGGGTGCATGTTAAAGAACACCAGGTGGTCGAAATTTCTGGGGCCCTCCACTACGGCGTCTTTCATAATCATATGGTGGTTTTGGGACGTTAAACCCCACATATCAACTTATCAATCCCACCTTTTCTACTACGGGGCAAAAAAACAAAGAGTCAGTATCAACTTAGCCTTTTCCACTACACTGTCAAACCTAAGCCAATTTTTGAATTTTCAGCTCTTCAAAAAATGAAGTTGTCAAAAAGTTGAGACAACAAAACATATTCGACGTGATTCAGAGACGTGAAGTGGAACTTCCACCATGCATTGTTTCAACAGCTCAAGCAGATTAAAGGAGCATTGAACAAAATTCTTGCTGCCAAGATCTCCAGCCAAACTGAAACACTGGGTGCTGAAACTTAATTTTAGACAGAAAATAGTAAAAAATAATAAATTTAACACACTTTTCTTACCAAATGCTGCTTATAGCAACCAAGCTCTTAACTAGAGGAGGTGAAGTTCAACTGATGAGAATTTCCTAGAGCAAAAAAAAAAAAAAAGTGTGTGTACGAAAACTGTGTTGTGTGTTTTGTGCGCTGCATTTTCTTGCACTAAGTACGTAATTCTTGTCAGTATGCACCGAATAAGAGGCCCTCATAAAGTCCTATTGAGTAAACTTTATTGTCACCAGAAATGAGCGTGCCAACAATGGCAGCCATTGCTCGCGTCTCTCAACCTACTCAGCTGCCGATACAATTCCTATGTCCACTACGACTGAGAGCAATGCCTCTGTGTCGGGCAAAGACACGAAAAAGTGGGGCATGTTTTAGCACCTTTGTTCAAGAACAGAGAGGGATGTAATGGAGAGATGAAGAAGGCGAAGTAGAAACACATGAAAATGTGCAGCATGCATCCACCACGACGACGCTACAACTTGCGCTGGCACGAAGTCACCATGCATTAACTTTTTTTTTAATAATATAGAGAACTGTAGAAGACTGTGTAAAACGAACTCTGTATATCGAAATAGTGACGTCTTCTCGGGAGAATTTAGATGCTTTTGTCATTTTTAGATGCGAAGCAGCTTATAGTGAAGCTCAATACGGTGTGCGTAACCACCCTTCCTGCACATGCACAACAGCTGGCCCAAGCCCTGCCAGAACGCGCTGACGCCCTAGCACGTTCCGGCCTGTGTAAGATGCTGTGGCCTCCCCCCCTTACACTCTCTCAGCAATCAGGTGATGGCGTTGGGGTTGAGATTCTACAGATCAACGCACATGCTCCCGCATGGCGGAGTGATGAACCTGCGTGGTGTGATCTATCGAAAGTTCGAGACAAGTAACAGCAACAGAAACTACAGCGAATTCGTGGTGTGTTCCACTTGCAAGGACGCGTTAACATCGGGCCAGGTGGCCGTAACGAACGTAACTTTAGTTCAACACACGCGCTGCGTCACATGCTTTTCATGGTTCTCTTTAGTGAGAGATGGCATAATTTTTTTCTCCATTTTTGTTCAACACCCTAAGTGGGATCTTTGACAAACAGTCCGTACTTTTTCGCGCTACTTTACACTGCCCTTCCCAGTTATTGAATGCCATGCATAGAGCAAGAAGGACAATGAACCACGTGTCACCTTCGTCATCAATAGTCGTGGCTGGCAGCTCGGCTATTCTCGGCACGTAGTCCAGTGGGAGTGGCCGCAGAGTCACGTGACTGTAGAGCGTGGCATTGGCCCACAGGAACACGCCGAGGTCATCGGCGTGAGCCGTGGCGAGAAACTCGCCTGTTGGTGACAAGTCGAGGCTTGTCACGGGAGACGGCACCTCGAAGCAGTCTACAAGGCTGCGTGAGAAGAGGTCTCAATGAATAAACAAAAACACCTTTGCTTCATATCAACATGGCTGCCACATTTTAGGTGTGCCGTTTACTCCTGTTGTCTCACAACAGAAGCACCAATGAGTTCCTTAGAAAGGCTCTAAAAAGATGTATAAAGCAAGCTTAGAGCAATAAATTATTCTTTGAATATTCCTGAAAGTAAAACAAGAATGACTGTTCACGACCCATTCGATCAAAAGTTATGGTACGTTGAACTTTTAAGTGAGTTGATGTCAAGATGGGATTAGGACATACCCGACCACCATACCATTACTTTTGTTTATATGGGCCTAGAATATTCATCTGTTTCACTGCACACAGCTCTCCTTCCAGATTACCATGACTGGCTAAACGCCATAAAAGAACTGGAGCAAGTGAACAGAGAAAAATCTCAATACAGTTGTGTGTGTCGCATAATCTGCCTTTGTCCTGTTTTAAAAGCAAATTACTCGGAATGGGCGAATAGTAACATTTAGGTCGAAGTAAATTCAAGATGATTAGTGATTTGTTGGAATGGTTTAATATAGAACAGTTTCAATAGTATATATCAAATATTATAAAGAATTTATGAGCATATCTGTCCTGACCAAACTGTCCTGCACAATATTTTTGTAACTGAAGCAGGGCGGGTAAATATATCATTCTATTTGGTTCGAAGTGAAGTGGAAGTGGCAGAATTCGAACTTGAGAAGGGTGCAAGTGATAATTGACAAAACACATCAGATTAGTTCACTATACTTGGAGCATACAAGCTCTTAAACTTTAATTAAAAAATGATTAATAACTGAGGTGGCAATATACTCACTTAATGATGTAATGGAACTTCAATGGCAGCGCCAATTTTTCTGGGATAAGAGTTTTCGTGGCATTTTATTTCTAAGCTGCAGTGAAAACACCTTCACAGAGAGAGAGTCAAATGCAGTTCTGTGTATGCCTATTCGTTTATTTCGAGCACTGAGAAGATTTAGGTAACTTAAAGTGGTGTTGAAGCGAATTTGAATACTGTAATGTTCGTTTAAACATTCGATGCGCTCGAATATTAGCACATGCCTACAAATGGTGGTAAGAGACGCCCACGATCCCCATGTGCCCACCACTACAGCTTCTTCCACAGGTAAACAACTAAACTAAACAGCCTGCTTTCTTCATCTACAATATGTAACAGCAAAAATGACAGAAATTAGCAAAAAGGTGTGCATAATATTAATCAAGCTTTGACATAACAAAGTTTGTCAACTGATCAATTTACAAGCTTCAATAAATTGATGTCTTGGATAAACACACTTCATCACATCGAAGTCAAAAATGCATGAAGCACTGTATATATCAAGTTAAAAAAAAAACTGGAATACTTCACTATATCGAGGATTTTCTTATACCAAGATTCAACTACCTACATATACTACAAAAGCAATCAAATCGAGGGAGCTAGCCACAGCTGTTTAAAGCACTCACCAGCCTGACGGCAAGTCCCATGTTCGAACTAGCTTGTCGGTGGACGAAGTCACCAACCAGCGGGCATCAGGACTGAAAGTCTGAAGGTGGGATAAACACAGAAAAAGGAACAATAAAAAGTAAAAGAAAGCACTGAAATAAATAATGGAAACATAGAATCTTCAATGATGTTATGAATAATGTCAGCCATGAAAAATGTTGGGTAAACATGAGTTAAGCATGACTCGCCACTGTCGAAAGAAAAAGTGGGACTAAAGTTGAGAATTGGGCTAGTCGGTATATCATTGTTAAACTGATACAGTGCAACAAAAAGGAATGATGAGATGGCCCAGCCGGCCAAAAGAAGGAATGAGGCATAATTCAACGAATGTCGATGTGCTATCACTACCGTGCAGTGATGGCAAAGGCACAGACGGCTCTAACACCGATTTGCAAAACCATGAACGCAGTATCTCATACCTAAAGGTGAAGCACATATATATGGCGAACCTGTTCACATGGAAGGAAATATATCCATCACCATCGGGCAAACATGAATTAGAAAACTGCCCATGCTTTTTTTAAATCTGAAGTGCAAAAAAAGGTAGACAGCAGAACTTGCGCATCAGCTTTAAAAATGCCAAATACCGTATTTACTCGATTCTACCGCGCCCTCGATTGTAACGCGCACCCGATTTCCACCGCGAAAAAAAAAAAAAAAACGTAAGACATCGATTGCAACGTGCACCCATTTTTCTCGCTGGCCCGCACGATCACACCACTCGAAAAAAACGACTCCTTTCGGGAGCGTCTTCCATTTAAATATGTGGTACGGGCGAAGCTTGTGCCCATCTGACGTGTAACAGAGCATTGCCGTCACTGTAGTTTTACCGTGGACCAATGTCAGCACGCGAACTTGCTTCGCCCCCTTCTCGACGGTTGTGGTGCCAGGCATGTCGAAGTAAAGAGGCGTCTGATCGGCATTCCCGATTTGCCCAAGCAGGTAGCCGTTGTTGCGCCGCATGTTTAAAACGAACCTCTGAAAACTGTGAAGCTTTTCATCGTACTCCTCCGCAAAACTTTTCGGATATGCATGTTCCCCTTCGGAGGGAAAAGCCTTTCCTTTTCATAAAGTTAGTTAGCCAGCACCTGCTCGCTTTAAACTGGCTCCACATTAGACCTTTTTCTAAGACTAATTGCATAGCCCGCACTTGGAGCAGTTCTGTCGTCACGGGCCGCTCTGCCGCTCAAGCAACAACTCGCCGAGCAGCTCTTTAATTTGCGGAAACCGACCCTGCTGTGGTCCACTGAAGCCTTTGCGTGAAGCTTTGCTGTCGACAATCTTCTGCGTTTGTTTCCGCCGATCCCGCACGCACGTTTCGGGAACTCCGAACGACCGCGATGCGGCCCGATTTCCGTCCGTTTCCGCACGCACGTTTCGGGAACTCCGAACGACCGCGATGCGGCCCGATTTCCGTCCGTTTCCGCACACGCGATGGCTTTTCTTTTAAAAGCGGCATCGTGGTGCACTAGTTTTTGGAGTCGGTCCTTCCACGCCGTCGATGCTAATGCACTACTAGATGACGAACTCCTCAGCACACGTACGAAGTGCCGCACATGGGAAACACATAGGCAGAAATGGCTGACGCGCCATGCCGACGCACGTAGGGGGCGGCCATTTTGGATTTGCCGATGGCAATAGATTGAACGTATTTTTTTTTTTTCGTACTCGATTCTAACGCGCATGCAATTTATGAACTCGCTTAACCGGAAAAAAGGTGCGCGTTAGATTCGAGTAATTACGGTAGTACCAACTAACTAGCCGGCTACCACACCTTGCCCATGCTACCTGTATATCTGCTTGGTGCAAACGCAGGGTAGCATGGTAGGCACATAGCCCCTCGAGATTGTATATTTGCTTTTTTGTCTTATAATAGTTATCTTAGTCACCGCCAACGCTGCAGTGTAATAGTCACTATAAACCTGCTCAAGAGGACTTACCATGTCGGTGATTTGGCTGTAGTAACTGGCAAATGCTCGTACCACCCGGCGCAATTCCACATCCACCACACAGACCGAGAAGTCGTCCGAGGCAACAGCCAGCATACCACTGCAAGAAAGGAACCAGGCTGCGCTCAAAGGCCATACACAACAACTAGGATGATTTAGCTATACATAATTTGCAGAAAGCTACCTCTTGGCTAGAGTCACCTGTCAGGAAAGCTTATAAGAAATATGACACAATAAATGAACTATCACAATGCCATAAAGGCATTTTGCGCATCATAGTTTAAAAATGTAGCACAAAAAAAGGGCACAGTGCACGACAAAGCAGTAAAAGATGCAAGCCTGAAGCTCGCAAGCTATCTAGCATGCCAGAATTCAAGCCAATCACACTCGTAACATGATGTACCGAGGTGAAGTTGCTCAGCATTACGAGGTACAGATTGATGCACATATTTTGAAACTTCAGGAGCATTTTCACTGCGAACGTACAGTGCTCACAGATTGAAAGAGGACAATTTAGGGCTATGTAAAGCACATACTTTCGTTTCCACCGTCTTCAGGTTGGGTGGTATCGGAGTTATATTAAAAAATTGGAATTATATCAAAAAAGCACGCTGGCCCACCACCCAAAAAGAGCAAACATAAGTCTTTTTGTCAAAAGGTAGGCATTATCAACACCTTGAGTTCACGAATCTTTCATCTCTGTTGCCTAAAGTTTGCATTCTGCAGTGATTCGAGCACAATTAAGCAAGTAGCTTTTGATATTTTCTTAACACTGACAAGTCGATACAGAACACAGCTTTCCTTGAACTTGAAAGGCCGCTTTACCTCCGACAACATCCAGGTACAGCTACATGCACAATACACCTTATTGAAGACCAGCAGATAATGATGCCAAGGAACGTATAGGAAACGGTAATTGGACTGTTTTGAAGGTATTGTACGAATTGCGATATGGAAGTGAAGGAAGTAAAAGGAATGAAAGGACAACTTGCTGCCAGCAGAGATCGAATTTGCGGCCTTTGGATTACGCGCCTCTGGTTCTTGCCAGCTGTGCTACAGCGGCGGTTGTCATCCCCGTGTCCGCTTACTTTGGTGTCTGACAGTGGCATGTTGTCTTTTCGTCTATTTTACTTTTTTCGCATATATATGACGATTATTTCAATACACTTAAAACATTCCAACAAACATCCCCTACACCTTCCTTACCTTCACTCTCTGCTGGTTTTCATTAAAGTTGCACCAAATAAACGAGCCCTAGAAAATTCTAGGCTTGTGCCAATATTCAAATGCTTCAAATATTGAAATGAATAATGCGGTATTCAAATTTGCTTTGATTAAAACTTATATTATTGAAAATATTGCAGTATTAGAAACGAACAAATACATAAATGATAGTCCACATGTAACCTTCTATAAAAGCGGTTTCACTGCAGTGGAGGGATGCTAAGCCGTGAGAACACATATCCAGGGGAGCTACCTAACCACTGCCCCGAAGCCCCACTTCACGGTCAAATAAAGATCTTACGCTCACGTAGATTCATTTTGTAGGTTTGTTATGCTGGCTTATATGCTTTATTTATTGTAAGCTTTAAGACATGAAATATTTTACAGGTTATCACTAGCATTCTACCTAAAGTGACATACTGCTACTATTTAAAGTTGTTTCCACTCCTCCAAAGCAAAAAAATGTCATTTGCACAGCCTTAGTTTCAATTAAAAGTAAATATATATTGAGTGGGTTATTAAAGTCATGGCGAATATGCCCATTTGTTTTTAAAATTTGAGAGATGCACTATTCAAATGCAATATGAAATTATTCAACCAAAATCCCAATTTGCATCGAATTTGCTTTGTGCCTAAAATTCACTATTCGCAACAACCTAGAAAAATTCCCTCGCTGTGAGGTAATAAGCAACTACCTTTCCCGATGCAGGCATATGTGGGCCACAGGTGCACTGAGGCCTACTTCTGACAGCCGCCGGCCATCTCTGAATGCCCAGAAGCGAAGGTAGCTGTCAGCTCCTGCGGTCACTACCACCTGGTTGAGCGCGTCCGACGCCACACCTCTCACAGAACCCTCGTGAGCTGCATATCATGAGGTTATGAAGGGAGGGAAAAAGTACACGTCAGTGGCGCATCTTGAAGGGGCATGGTAAGGGCAAACGCCCCCCCAAAGTCCATGTCAGCACACCACTCCTTCACTTCAGTGCTTGTATAGTACCCGCCTCCCCCTATCACCAATTAGGACAAATGAGTGAAACCACTGTAAACACACATTAACAGTATTTATGCTATGAAGGGGTTTTCTGCTAGTAAAAAAATCACAGCATATCTACGGAGTGAATGATGATGAGCGGGGCGAAGCGTCCGTCAGCCCGTCCGTGCTTCCATCTGTCTGTTTTTGCTTCTGTTCGTCCGCGCGACCATCCGTGCGTCCATCCATGCAACCGTCCGCAAGTCTGTCCATCTATCTGTCTGTCTGTCTGTTTGTGTGTCCATCCGTCTGTACGTCTGTGCCCCTATCCATCCGTCCGTTCGTCTGCTAGTCTGTCTGTCCGTCCGTCCATGCGTCCATGAACACTGCAAGTACCGCCATCTCCTTGCATCCTTTGTGGCACATACCCGCTCTGGAGCAGGTATGTACCACTGGTGGCTGCGTACTACTACATACATGCAAGGGATGAAAAGACCCACACCTTAAGAAGATTTGCCCTTAAAAGTGAAAAGTCATGACAACGACCCCCTGCCTCCCCTCTCCAGTGTTAAATCAGGGGACCGCCACACTAAAACGAGTGGCTGGATCCACGTCTGGTACACGTACACACCCATGCAAAAGGACAAACATGGAAGTCTTTTAAGGAACATGATTCCTCAGATTAATCTTGGAACATACCACAACTCGGAAGTACTGATGTCAATTACACAAATGACAAAATGGATGTGCAAAGTACTGAATTCACGACTGCCTTCAATTCTACAGGCAAGCAACAGTAAGAAATTCAACACACAGGAGGAAATCACTGCACATAAGATATCTTTGAGAAGGAAACCCGTGTGTGAGAATGAATAGGCATACAAGACAATTTCAGTTGCACAGCAAAGCGCACTACAATCGGCCATCTTTTCTTCAGTGTCACACAAACCCTGTTGTCACAGTATCGTGCAATTATGTCACACAACTTTAGCAGGGCCATTCCACAGAGAAGTGAGAGTGTACATTGGGCTGTTAGTGTGAAATAAACGTCATTAAATAGACGGTCACTATATCCACAACCCTAGCAGTGTCACGGGCTACAGGCATTCAGAATGTTACTTGCAGAGTAAGGACCACTGATAACAAGCCCACATGTCAGGTCCGTAACTAGGTGGGGGGGATGCCCTAGGTGTCCCCCTCTCCCCAAATTTCGATATAAAGGGGTGCTTTACCGAAAATAAATAAAACACATAACGAAAATGGCCGTTTCCTGGAATTGCTTCACCCTGCCCCTCCAAAAAAATATTCCTGGCTACGGGCCTGCCACAGCTAGATGGCCGAATTATAACTTAATAACACAGCAGCGTCCACACTGTAACTGATTAACTGCTTTTTTTCTGCAACTTGTATCATAAGGCCAAGCTGGCCTACATTATCAAAGCACAGAAAAAAGAGAAAAAGAAAAGAAGGAAGAGGAAAAACACAGAGGAGTTCCAGAATATACAACACATCTTGAGGTGAAAATTCTTTTTGCACTGACACTTGCAAACTTTAAGGGGGCAGACTCCTTTTATACACTTTTTCCTTATTTCTTCAGTGATCTTGATGAAACTGCACAGGCTTGTGCAGTTTTTTTCTGCTGATTTCAAATGTGCAATTACTTTTCCTGTAACTCATCTCATTCCCAAGATAATGCAAGTTCAACCCCCAGTGTTTAAGGCCTCGTTAGAAAAAAAAAGTGCCGAATTAAAAGCAACATTTAAGATACAGCAACATAGAATAATGATGGAAGATTGAAAGAAGTTTATTTTATTTGGCTTTTTTAGTTATTTTATGGCAGATTGAATATTTCACTCTGAAGAAGCAGTTTGTATGTTATTACAAATTTGATAAATAATTAATTGAAAAGGCTTGTTTTCTAAATTCCATTTCCACACTTGCATTCTACACATATACAGGTTTCTATAGCAAAAAGAATTATTGTTCTAGCTGCCATAGCTGCCGAGATACTGAGGCCTCAAGATTGAACAGTGTCATAAATTCACATTTTGAGAAAAATGGTAAAAACAGACAACACAAAAAAACAATAAGAAAATGCATATTTCACAAAGTAGATACATTATAATATCCACCAGGAACATAGTCTGACTGGTGCTTAGCACTGCGGTGGCGCTTTTTAGTGCTTGCTGGAGCTTTTCACTCGAGGCACGCTTGCGGTTTGAGTCAGTCACTCGCCACCTGTCCTTCTCGGTCATTCATCTGATGCTTGGAAGGCTGGGGTTGAGTTTTAGTTCGTCGAGGATGCCTGTTGACGTTCTCAAGTTGCTGCTGTTGAATTTCATTACTGCCTCCGCAACTGCAGCTTCAACCGCAAACAGTGAAGCATGGCACTGCTAAGGAGCCAAAGAGATCATAGAAAGAAGGCTTTCATTGCTATTCTGGGTTTTACCTCTTTGGCACGTTTCTAGAAGCCCTCTATCAGACAGGCGCTCATATAGTGGCAGAAGAGCCTTGCACACATGTTGAGGCAAATTGTAATGGTGCCTTGGAGCTGGCTCCCCTTTGGCAGCAGCTGCGTTCTGCCTGCACCAAGAGTCTGGGCCTGTGGGACACAGGCTGTGATTCGACTCATTATCATTAGAAGTGACGTGATAGTAAGTCACCATCACAGCTCTGTGCATGGCGTCAACATCTCCTTTGTGAGATTTAAGCGCCCAGCCATAATAAGAACTCAACTTTGTGATGAGGTCCCTGGTGAGCTTTCCCCTTCCTTCAAGGGTTTCACAGGCACCTCTTTTTGTCTTGCTACTAAATTGCGTAGGGCAGTGCCCATACGTTTTTGGACGTGATTGACACAGTCCTCCTTCTGTACTTTTATGAAGCCGTAGACATCCGCTTCTTGCAAAGCTAGAAAGGTGCGGCTGTCACCATCTGACAAGATTGTCATGTATTTCAGGCCATTTTTTTAGGGACCTCTCAAAGAGGAGCACTGTTGCCTGAACTTCCGTTTCGCTAGCTTCTTTTGTATTATTTTTTTGGCACATGTAGGTGTCCTGCCGAGCCTGATATACCGGTCTTCTTCCTTCGGTCCACGCTCTTACCCGGCACAGTAGTTACTCAAAACCATGTAGTCCAGCACTAGGCCAGCTAAGAGCTCGATCACTGCACCCACGCATATGTGTGACGAGTGCTCGCGCGTCATCCATGAGCCGTCGTACGAGACTGCAATACTGTCAGCATAGTCAATATGCAGCTCATTGTACAGCTCACGAACTGCACTCGCCCATCACTTTTTCGGCCACGCGATTAGCTGCAGGTGTCAATTTTTGCTTCACATATTTCTGCCAAGTTTTCTTGTGAAGTCCGCGATGAGATATATTCGTGGTCAAAAATATATCATTCATAGCTGCTTGACGGTTCCCTGTAGACGGCATGGCTTCAGCGGTGAGAATATTGACAGTGAACGAATTCACTTTTTGTGCGCCATCCACTCGTAGAGAGCTCCACGCTTGCGTGATGTCGCCACAGTTCACGCAACGCGCACACATCTTCACGGCAAGGCCGTATTGCCTCTCCTGTCTGTGAATACAGACTTCCGTGGCAAATTTTACATCTCATGGCATCGAGCAGTTGACCAATGCAGCCAAGATCGGCGATCAAGAAACTTGCCTCTTCTTCGGTTTGCTCCGGAGGAGCGGCGCCGGCCGGTGCGTCGTTCCTCAAAAACTCAAATTTTCTCTTCGACGCGGCTGTCGATGCCAGTTCCTGCAGCCTCGAATCGGCTTTTGAACGCCTTACCTGCAACTCCGATTCCGTTAGCAAGGTTGTGTCACAGCGGACTCGGCCGCTGCTTTGCGAAGCGTCGGTGGCCGGCGAACTACTAGGCCTAACTCCCCGTCGACTATCTCGAGTGCCTCGGCGATTCCTTTGGCGTCGGTGGACGCGGACGAGATGGTGGTCGTGGAGTCTCGATGTGCGCAACGTTCATCTGCACGTTCCGATGATGGATGTGCCGGCGATGCGTCAGATTTGGGAACATCGCAGGCTGACGAGGCCATCAAGCTTGCGTCGGCGGGCGACCCATCCCGTTCTTCATTGACGCTATGACGCTACTCGCCAAAAGATGTGCCGTGAAGTTGTTCGCCTGAGCCTTTCTTCTTTTTTTACCGAACTTATGGCAGGCGTGAAACTTTCGCGATGATCCCGGCATTGCAACAACTTCGATCGCGAGCACGCTGTCAAAGCACAGGCGGTATGGCGGCACAACACGTTCACGCGTTGTTGACACGCCGAGCAGACGATGCGAGCCCAATCAGCCAATGAAGTAGCCACCTCATGGTCACGTACACTTGCACTCAACAACCGATAGCGTCGCTGACAATGCTTTTTTTTCGGTTGCTTTTTTTTCGGCAGCCAATGAGCGCAGCAAGGTTGTTTGAGCGGGAATCGAAAGATGGAGAAACGCGCTTTCAAACGAGACCAAGATCGTGGCTATTTGGCCAAGATCGTGGCAAGATCGTATTTGGCCAAGATCGTAACGAGACCAAGATCGTGGCATCACGCAAAAAAAGTGATGTTTTTTCGTCAAATTCTGCGCAAATCGAGCTCGCGAGTCCTCTTTGTAATAATATAACAAGTAAATTATCGCTTTCTGGAGTCTGAAAATCGGCAGGCAGGTGTAAAAATGCTTGCAGAATTCAAAAATGCCACTGAAAAAAAAAAAAAAAACCGTTTTTTTCGCGATTTTTCGGTCCCAAAGAGCCGTCCGCCCCCTTAAGAAGAACCAGACTCTAACGGTGCAATAACTCATGTCGCAATGTGGTGCATGCTTACCAAGCTCCTTGCCATAAGTCATGCGGTGGATGCCCGACTGAATGTTGAAGCGATCCACGTGGCCGGAGCTGTAGCCAATGGTGACAAAGTTCCCACACGCACTCAGAGAGACACACTGCAAAGGGAATCGCATTTGTTAAAGGAACAGTAAAGAGAAAAAAGACCAAAAAGATTTTTCTCATGTTAGTTGGATACTCTTTCATAAATTAACGTCACTGCTCTAACCATGAGAATGGCGAGAAAACGTGCTATGAGAAAATGAGAGTGGCTACACGACCTCAATATTCCTGCACTAAACGCCCTTACATTATATTCGAACCTCGATATAACGAACATGGATGTAACGAATTATTGGTTACAACAAAGTAAGTGAAGATTAGTGTTGTCATAAATACAGTGGTACGAATACTGTATTACATTTATAACAAATTTTTGGATATAATGAAGTACTTTCATGGCAAGTGTGACTTTCTTATAAATAAGGTATGAGTGTATATCTCAATGGCATTTACTAGCTACTACGTAGCTTCTAATCAGTAAAGATGTAAAGAGTAAAGGCCCGTGTACTTAGATTTACATGCATGTTAAAGAACCCCAGGTGGTTGAAATTTCCGGAGCCTTCCACTATGGTGTTTCTCACAATCATATCGTGGTATTGGGACATAAAACCCAATTGTCATTATTATTGGGACATAATAATGACAATTTCGAGCGCGGAGCCCACAGACGAAGAAATTATTTGCCAGGTTGTGCCGCAGCCTGAGAGTGGTTTGGATGATGACGACGATCGCCCGCAGCTGTCGGCAGCGGAGATCAGAGACGCTTTTGTCGAGCATTTACGATGACGATGTCACCTTGGCTCAAATATGGCCGAACCAAATTGCTTCCAAGCATAGTCTGACGCAAGGCAGAATCATGGACTTTTTGAAGCCTGCCTGATGCAATAAAGTTCATATTTCTGACAAAAACGAATTTTTAGGACTGTTCGATTTTTCGGACAATTTTCCGGTCCCCGCCAGGTACCAAAAAATCGGTCGGCGACAGTACAGGCTTATCTTTAGCGAAGCATCAATAGATCATATGAAGAAGCCACTATAAACTGAAGACTGCAAAGAGACCTATGGTGAAAAATGCATGAAATAGGGGATGCTTGGGCCAATGGTCATATTGAAGAAATTTAATAAATCAGTGTTACACAATAAGTACCACAAAAGCTAAACCATAAAAAACAGCAATAAACACAACAACAAAAATTGTAATATACAATAATAGTGATACATGCCAATAAAAAATAATAGAAATATTAGAACAATTTATGATGACACAAAATAGTTTCTTTGAAAGTGCAACAGTTGGATGACAACTTCAGAATGTGGGTTACAGCAGAACATAAAAAAAACATAATTCACCTGTTAGTATTGGGAAATCAATGACAGTACAGTATTCAAGGAATAACTTAGCAGTCGAAGCTAATTTAATGAATTTCTTAAGCACATTTCTAGGATTTGTGAAGCGACCCGCAACAGTGGTCTAGTGGGCTATGGTACTTGTCTGCCAAACCAAAGGGCGTGGGATCATGTGCTGGCCATGGGAGCTGTATTTTCATTAAATGCTAAGCCTGTACACTTACATTTGCACATTAAATAACTTCGTAAGGATGAAATTTTCAGAGTTCTGTGCTATGGCCTCTCTGATTATTATATCACGCTTAGAAATGTAAAATCCCACAAATGATTGCCAGTAGGAAAGGTCCGCGAAGCGGCTCTTACCAAAGCAGAGACACCCCGCATGCCCTTGAAGCGGTCGTGCAGCAGCTGGTGTTTCCCCATACAGCAGCGATCGTACGACCACGTCGTGACCCTCTTGACACCTCGGTGACAGGCCGCAACACTGTCCCACTCTTTCTCTCGAGTCGTCTCTGGCCAAACAGATAACAAAGATCAGTTTCTTGTGTCCCAAATTCTACACTGACATCAACACAAATGGTTGGTTGTCAGTTACAAGAAAGTTACGATGCAAGGTAAACACATGCACAAAACAGGCACATGCACAAGAAGGGGGAAAAATAAAACCAGACCCGACAGTATGTTTCCATTTAATAAAACTGGACATGACGTTGCCTACCACACACGACAGTCACCTAACAAGGTTTACAAGTGAAGTCACGAATGTTTCCTATCATTGACCAGACGGCACAAATCACAGCGCAGTTCCTGCTGCAGTTAAAGATCTTGTGCATTTCCTTTTTTTTTTTTTTTTCACAACCTGCTTTCCCAACTTTAAAACTTGGGTCTTTCAAGACAGGCTTACCTACACACATTGACATGCATGAAAACCCTTCCTATAGTAATAGCTCTCCTTCTACCTGGCACAAACTCAAAAAATTATATAAATGTCTATTTCCTGCTTTTCCTCCTCGCACAAGTGTCTACGTAGCGGCGGACATGTGCAGAATTAGTTTGTTATGTCGCGCTTGACGCTCCTTCGGTTGGTGAGAGCCGTGACCTGGCAGGCGCGTTATCTCAACTCCAGTCGCATGACTTTCGTGCTAGCAATACGAAAAGAAATTTTGACAGCGTGCCCATGCTTTCCGCTTGGCAGCGCAGACGCGTGGAACACCATCGCGAAATTCTTTTCACAGTAGTTACATCTATCACTCGAAATGCTTGGTTTAGCTCATTCGCTGCAGCAAGCTTTCTTGAGGTCTCATTTTATGTGGGGACTGACCCACCGGTGAACCACTAGGCATATCTTGCAGGTGCGCCATGAGCCACCGGTGAGACACCAGTGAGGCATGACATCTAACACCAGAAAAAACTTCTTTTGATTATTTATAACCTCTTGCAACAACAATTTCACCTCTCCGTTCATAGTTGATGAAGTTATCGCATCAGCAAGCAGATGCTTGTCTGTAACACCGCAGCCGCATGGGAGGAGCACAGCCTGTGACCCATCGGTGACCCACACTGCAGTCAACGTGTTAAAGTGTCAAATGGGCGATTTCGTTGATAGCTGCAGTGAAACAGCACCAGCATTTCACAGCACGCAGCGCCCTGTGTACGTGTCATTTCTTCTTGCCCGGTCCACTGTTTTCGCTGGTGCTGTTGCACTGCAACCTCGGTTGTGGATCACTGACAAGTTCTATGCCTAGGGTCAATGCTCGAAAAGGAGGGGAAGCTCACCCGTGGTGAATTCGCAAATGGGCGGCATCTTTCCCGGGTCCTTGAGCACCCCGTACTTCTTGGCCTTTTTGCGGTCGTAGGACGCCTGGCCGAGGCTCTTGTTGAGGTTTTCGCCCAGGGTGGAGAAGGAACGCAGAGTGCTGTCCAGGCCTGTGATGTGTACGGCACAAATACCAGTTTTTACTGCCGAAAGATCAGCTAAAAGTTCAGTTGGTATGTTGCCCCGAGTTACATTTATGTGAACTTCTGATAATTCAAACAAAATGCTGAGGTCTGCTTGAGCATGAATTTTTAGTGTCCACTGTATAACTTTATGCAGCAAGTAAAAGTGAACAAATTGTGTGGGACTTATCAGCCCTATTATCTTTTCAGGCAGAGTCTTTTAATGAACATTAAAGAAAGAAGTTCTTGCTGTGTGCCCTCATTATGGTGTGTAAGTGAGAATAGAACACTATATAACTTTATCTCAGCAGGACGCCAAAATCGCCAAATAGGCATGCCAGAAGCACTGATGCATGGTGAAATGCTATGAGAAAGCTTTTCGATGCCACAAGAGAAGAACAGCATGCAAGAACATGGGGCAAAGATGATTTACACTGTATAATGCAACTGTAGCAGATACGGTAGTAACTAACCTGCACTTAGGATGTTGGTGCCAGCAGCGCCGTGAAATCGAATGCGACATGGGGCGCTGCTGTGTCCCTGCTGCTGCTTCAGCAGACGACTGCTGCCATCTGACTGGTCAAAGATCCACATCTGCAAAATCAGATCATCCAATGAAACGAGGCACTCAAATAATCCATCCATATCAACCTCCAGACGGCATCTCGATGGTGCAGTGGTTTCAGTTCTCAGGTGCTGAACTGGAGGACATGGCAAAGTGTTTTGCTAGGTTAATTGGTGCATGTTATAAAAAGAATAAAAGTGCCAACAATATGACTGCAAAAAGTTACACGGACAAGCACTTTCCCACAATTGACTCTGTATTGAAAGAAACACACAAAATATGTATTGGCTCCTATCTGGCACAGCTAATCAAGGACATGGGAAGACACGGGTTCGACCCCATTTGTGGCAGTTGTGTCTCTGTGGAGGCGTAATGTTAAACAATCTACACAGCAAACGCTACTGTGAACAGTCCAGCCAGATTCAATAGCTGTGTGCAGCACATTAACTCTACTAGTCGAGCACAGTCTTGCCATTTTCCAGAGTGCTCCCTTTTCGTCTTTTCTCTTTTGATCGGCTGGACGGCACCAGTTATGTGTTGTCAAACAGCACTTTGCAGCTATTGGCCAATAGCTGACACTGATCAGCAGAGGCACTTAGACAAAATCTGCTGCTAGCCATAACGTAAAAACATGTGCCAGCACCGTTGCACAGTAGCGGCACTAAAGCTTGCAGAAACCACTATAGTAGAGAACAAATGTGTTTCATCGTGCAAGCTTGAGGTCACGACGAGAACCTATGTAGCTTCTTGCACCCTTGGCATCCCTTCATTTAGCTTCAAGCATGTTTGTTGGGATGCGAGAAGAGAGAAAGTGCTCAAAGCATGCGACAAATCTCTGCAGCTCCGCCCGTTCTTGACTCATTCAAGAAAATTTTGCGGTAATCAATTTGTGAAGCCTCTAACAGTGAGGTTATTCAATGATTACCTGGAAAAGTGGTTCCGTGCTACTATATACACAATGGTCGATTCCAGTGTATGCAACACAGGAACGGCATGCTCCAGGGTGTTCCAGCTCGCTCCTTTAGCGTGCACACCAAGATCAGTAGTTCAAGATAGCCCACGCTCGAGCGTTCATCCTTAATGGTCTTGCACACTGTAGTTTTACTTTTTCACACCTGATGTTAGTATATGGAAATGACAGCTATTCAGTCTGGAGCATGCCGTTCAAGTGTTCCGTACGAGTGCGTTGAGTTCTGTATCAAGGAAAAGAGGGTGGGCTCACTCTGAGAGAGTTGTCGGGCGAAGAAGTCAGCAGCAGAGGCTCATCTGGAAGGAACCGCATTCCCGTCACCGCTGACCGGTGGGCCTCCAGGAGTTGGCTGTGCAGGGCACGCTTCTCCAGGTCCCAGACAGCCACATGGCCAACGGGACTACCGGTCGCCATGTGAGAGTGCCCATCTGCGGGAGACGGAAAGTAGACCACGAAAAGCACGTCCATTGCAAGCTTGCCAGGTGGGCTTGAGAGTAGCAGTTTTCAAGACTGAGCCAAATACAAGTTGCACAGAGCCAAAAGCGAATCAAACAAACAAGCAAAAAATCTGCCAATGTACAGTAAACCTTGTTATAACAAGGTAGCATGAAGACCATAAACTATAGTTTGTTATATCAGATATTCGTTATAGCAATACAGATGAAAATCGGCTTCACTAATCGGTAGCTTGGCTCATGCAAGAATTCTAGATATGAAACAATGCATTATTCTAGGCTTCAACACTATAAGCAAGGTAGTCCCTACCTGTCCCATAGCAACACTTCAAAATATTGTCGCTATATATTGGACAATATATAGATTGGAACATTTGAAGGGGAAATTAGAAAAAGGCAATGCTAATAAAAGCCTACAAAACGTTTCAAAAAATAATTTCGAAAGCTAAATTTCAAAAATGAAAACTAAATTACAGTATCTGGTCGTGTATTGCCGTTGAATATTTATTTTGCTTGTTATGCAACGTCATGTGTTATAAGCTGCACGCAAACCAAATACTTTTTAAAGACAGCCAATATTTTCGCAGACATGCATTTATAATTTTATTATAAAATGAATAAATGTCACTGAAATGAAGTGTGGACAATCAAAGTTCACATTCAGCTTCCATAATTGATAATTAATTATATAATGAGGTTAAACTTTACAAGCCACAAATGTACTTTCAAGTAGTGCACAGCTGTTCTTGCAATTAATACTAGGCTTGTGCAAATAGTGAATTTCAGGTTCGAAGCAGATTCAAGGCGAATATTGATTTTGGTTGAATAATTTTTGATGAAATCGGGATAGTACATATATCATATACTATAAAGAAAAATGAGCATATCTGTCATTACCAAGCTAACTGACACAAGATTAAAAAAAAAAAAAAACAAGGCCTGTGCAAATGCCATATTTGCATCAAAGAAAGCGGAAACAACTTCAAATAGTAGCAGGATTTGACTTTCGGTAGAATGCAAGTGATAGCTTGTAAAATATGTTACTTTTTAAAATGTGCTATACTTGGAGCATATAAGTCGGTATGACAAGCTTCTAAAGTTAAAAAATGAATCGATGCGAGGGTAATATCCTCATTTAACCTTCAAGAGGGGCTACGCAGCATTGCAGATTTCCCTTTAACATGTGTTTTCATGGTTTATCACTACTTGATTGCAGTGAAACAACATTTACAAGAGGGCTACACGCGAACGAATATATATTTGAATAGGTGCTTTCATGGTTTAGTACCACAGCACTGCAGTGCAACCACTTTTACAGGGTATCGCGTGTGAACTAATATGCTATTCGTTCATTCTGAATAATTCAAAATTTTCATTAATTTCAATTTGAATAGAGCATTATTAGTTCAAATATTTGGAGAACTCAAATATTCGCACAAGTCTAATAAATACAAATAAATGTTTGCAGACTGCATTACGCTGCCAGCCCTAGCGCAGTTGTGGCTGTAGTGTAACACTGCTAAGCCTGAGAATCTTTGGTTCTGGCTGAGTACGTGGACGTTGCCTCGCTAAGTAAGAGAGGTCCGACTTCCTCAGTCGATTGGTAGCAACAACCACTTTGGACCCACCTGTGCGGAAGGACACGGCCGTCACTGGACCCCAGTCCTGCTGAAAGCGCATCAGCGTTTCGTCGAACTTCAGGTTGTGCACAATGGTCTCGCCGCTAGCCACGCCGATAGCTACCACATCCAGTGCAGGAGACTGAAGAATCAGGCATATGCATATTAAAACATGTTGCCTTAAAAGAGCTAAAAGCCCAAAACTATCTGTCTTATTATAGCACAAAATGGAAACACAAGGGGCAGGAAAGGAAGAGAGGAAATTAACAAAAGCACAAGGACAATTACACAGTCTTGCATGGTAGGGCTCACCTGCATTTCTGATGAAATGATCCAACAGTAAACTACATCAGAGAAAAAGAGGGGCAGGCAAGTGAGGCAAAGAGAATCACTAGGATAACTACACGATGCTTTCCGACTCTCTCTGTGCATTGCCATCATCTTTTTGTTCGTTTCGTGGGCTGAGTTTTCTTCTATGCCGTTGACTACTTTGTAGCTTATCACTTCAAGAAGAGTGCAGGTAAGTCTCGCCATGTATGCTTAGCACAGATTGGCGCGGCAGCAGTTCACAATCAAATGCAGTTTTAACCAACTTGAGAAGTATTTAGATGCTACGAAATTTCCCCTTTTGTAACCTATAACCGTTATATAACCGGGCCCTTGGACAAAAAAAAAATTTAATCGCAGCGGTTATGTCAGAGCACCAGAATAGTGGGACAGCTAGCCTCTCCTATACACTTTCTGGCTATAAATTGTAGTAGTAACACATTTAACAGTCCTCTCATTGAGCTGATGCAAATGTACAGCGTTCCTTTCAATGGCCTAACCCTGCACTCCAATCGGGGGCATATGCAGCTAACTTTTTCAAGTTGGTCTCTTGAATGCAACTTGAAAAATTGCAGGAAAACGTGAAGGAACCTCTGCACGCCTGTGCACATGAGTATTGTTTACCCAAAATGACAAGACTAATTTTCAATGCGAAAAAGCTTTTGCTCGAGGCTGTGTCCGTCCTTCCCTCATGCGTCCGCTCCCCCACTGCGCATGCGTAATCTTCTTTCCCTCTCTGCTCACCTACGCTTTCCCCTTTTTCCCGAGTCAGCGGCGAAGCCAACGTTTCTGCGAGACAGAGCGCGTCTGTTTTGTTCGTAGCCGTTGATTGTTGGTTTTGCGGCGTCCCACATTTCTGTGAGACAAAGTGTGTCTGCTTGGCTAGCACAGGGCCACATTCAATGTCTTTGGTGAGTGCATTTAGGGACTGGCCATTCAGAAATGCTACAGTCATATTCACCAGCAGCGTTCACAACAGCGGTCACCGGCATCAAGAGATGGTCATCGCTAACATTAGTCAAGCAGGGGTTGCCGTTCACCATCTCTCCTCTGCTTCACATCCACACATGGTTCTCTTTAGCGAGAGATGGTGTAATCTTTTTCAGCAAATGTTTTAAGATGCTTGCAGCACATTCGCATACAGTCGACTATCGGTAAACGGAAATCTGATAAACGGAACTGCTGCTCATGGAATGACTGCCTTTGATATGATTGCTTTCATCCTTCATACTGCACCCCTGTTCATCTCTCAGTAAATGGATCTCCTGTTAAATAGAGCATATTTCCCGGTTTCTTAAGGTTCCATTTATTGAGAGTCTACTGTATTTCAGCAGTGACCATTTCCCCTCTGAGGTTTGTGAACGAGATGCTCGCATGAGTGCCAAAGCGTCAACTTCATTGTAGCCTCGTTGGGGACGATATTTAAAATTTCTGTACTCTGCCTTTATCTAGCCAGATAATCTTCAATAAACCTTACACAGCACCACTGGCATCTCTTGACTTAAGACCCTCTTCCATGATGTTTCTGGAGAAATGAAATTGGTTTTGAACTTCAATAGAGTTGCTAACCTGTTCAAGTGCAGTGACGGCACTCTGCCAACCAGAGAACGTGTGCACCAGTGTTCCGGTTCGTATGTTCCACAGCTGCAGAGGTCCCTGCTCACTGCCCACGAGGATCTTGTTCACGTAAGTGACCGGGTGAAGCAGTGTACTTGCTCGAAACGTGGAGGAGTCGAGTGACAGCTCAAGGTACTGCTCTGGGTACCAAAAGAGGTGGGCTTGGTCACACACGAGAGAAGTATGGTGCCAGCATAACAAAGACAAATCTGCAGCGGATACAATGAGCTCTGCAGGAACCTACACGTACAATGCAAACTATTACTGATATGAATACCACGAAGCTAGGTTGTGGCATTGACATTTGAATCGTCTGCAACAGATGGTGTTGAAAGGCGTGTACCTGCCGTTTTGATTTCCCAGACGATTACCCTGCCGGATTCGTCGACGGAAACCAGGTGATGCCCAAAGGGAAGCAGCAGCTTGACTTCATGCTCATGTCCATTGAAGGTGTTTTGCAGCTTTGAGAGAGAAAAGAAGAAAGCATAGGTCGCATTATGGAACATTATAAACTGTACACTCGTAACTCTGGTAAGGTAGAGCCTATTTCAGTGGTGCATCACCCCATACAATAACGTCCAGTAGAGTATGCTTCTAAATAGCACATTAAGCAGTATTTCAGCTATGACTGTAGCTCGGAATAGGTATGAAGACCTGAAAGATTCTTTCTAATTACTAGGTTGATATTTATATTTAACACATCATGCATCTAATGCAAATAAATTTGAAAGACTATTGAAGGTGTGTGTTGACTTGAGTACTGAGAATGGTGTTCACTTCAAAGAGAAAACTGTATTGTACTTTATCAAGCCTGAAACTCGATAAGCTAACATGATAGGATCCCAAATGTGAAATTGCAATGCATGGAAATTTGTGAGTGTGTGTGGGCAACTGAAAACAAGACGCATTTCATCACTGCTAGTTGTTACAACTAATAGATGCTTATGAAAAAAGAAAACCATCTGTACACCACGAGCGTCATTTTTCATTTCTAAAATTGCTCTTGTGTCGCATGGAAAACATGCACATTATGCAAATAATAGAACGTCCCGTAGTTGAGTCTCCGCTGACATGACAGACGAGTTAACATCAAATGACTAGCCAATAGCACCTGCACCTCCATCACATTTACAGGAAAGGTTCAAGTAATTACATCACACCACCACAGCCACACAGCCAACTCCATAGAAAATTGGAAAGTTCTTGAAACACTTACCTCGCTTCCACGTAGCCAGGAATAAATGGACTTTCCAGATGCTGTGTAGACCAGCCGGGAATCACCAGCGATGCAACTAATTTCATCGTCATGTGCCTGGCCTGAAGATGAATATGATTATGACGATGTCAGGCACGACCACGTTTTAAAAAGGAAGACGACCCTTTTGGTAACATCCCTGACTTTCGATTCGAGCACTTCACAAGGCACTACGCTAGAGTTGACAGAGGAAATTGTTGTTCTGCAGCTTGCCTTGATACGACACATACAAATGAAAACAGAAACAACTACACTGTAACTTAACTGGTAATTAATTACCAGAACCTCAAGTATGAAAGAAAGGTACTGTAAGAATTACACTAATAAAGAATTTTACAGACACACACCAACATTTTGCACTGAATCAAAAGCAGATGTTCACATCAGCACAACATATAAGCGAACTGAATCAGTACAATACTGGCGAGCCATCTTTTGAATGGCGCAAGCCGGCTGTCATTGCTGGTTGGACGAGACAAGTTATAGCTTTCACTGTGTGCAGCTCATTCCCAAGAATAGCTTCAACTCTAATTTCCATGTTTCTTTGTGTGTTCCATACTTGAGTATAATGATGACACTTGTACAAGTTTACACATGCTAGTTATGGTTAGTATAACACTAGTATAACACTGAAAAGTAAATGACAAACTTGGGCAGCATGTGTCATGACAGAAGGACTCAATCTGTTAGGACCACACCACCTGTTGAAGTACTTTGTATTGCCTGCAAGTCTCTTTCCATATTTTAAAATATTGCAGCACACTGTTATGATAGGTTAAGTTTTTAGGGGGGGGGGGTCAATCATGGTGGATAATCCCTATCAGATTAAGAGGAAATATAATTGGCAACTGCTTATCTTGACAATAGAGTGACAAAGGCAGGGCTTCTGCACATTCGTCTTGCCCCACAGCTAGTACGGAAGCTTGCGAATGATTTCACTTTTGCCTGCTCCCATCGTCAAAGCATTTAGGAGGTCATATACATGAAAAATGTGAATGCGAGAAAAATTTGGATTCTTCAGTGAAAATTGCAGTTGCATATTACGAGTGAATTTTTCTTAACGAACTAAACAGTGTGTTTGAGGCCACACACTAACCCAATACATCATGTATGCCAAGTTTACTTTGAAAAACGGACATGCTGAAAAGAGATGGTGCTGTCTAAGAAATGGAGGGAAAGGTAAAGCATTCTTGCAAACTGAACAATAACTGTATGTTACCTATGACTTCTCGCAACTCTTTGAGTTTCATAATTAACAATGCAGCATTAATTTTAGCGAGGTCAATGAGAAAATATTTAGTAAACTTAAGTACTAGTTTTTGGTGCGACAGGAGGCATGCGCTTCAATTCTGTAGCTTCTGCAGTGCTGACAAGAGAAGTTGTCACAGAATATGATTCGAAATCGACATCGGCGTGCGTGCACACACACACACACATGCATGCACACACACATACACACAAACACACAGAAAAAGAAACCTACGCTGATCATGCCACTTTGCTAAGTTTGAATTTGAAATTTCAATGGAGTGCCCTTCTAAGAGTCCTATATAAAGGGGGTCGTCAGGACTTCTCGAGGGCAGCTGCAAAGGTTATCTTACTCATGTTATGTTACTCATCCTGCCCCTTCACTCTGCTTTCCACTCTGCTTTTCTTACAGAACTGAGTATGGCAACATAACCATCAGTTAAAGCATGCACAACAGGGGTGCCTTCACAACAACGATATTATGAACTAATTTAGTGCACGAACTAGCGTGCAACGTGTCCTATTTGCCCAGTCTTTTGTTCACACAGATTGCTTGTACTCGGTGAAAAATAAGCTGCATTTATGATTGAGCAGAGATCTGCAAGGAGGCACTCACTTGCTGTCAACAGGTCGAGCTTCGTTCCCTGCAATCAGGTAACAAAGAAAAGTGCATTAATAATTAAATTATCTTATAGATTTACTTTGTGCTTCGAGAGAAAAATTGTAAACATAATGATGATGATAATGTTTGTAGTCCCCTTTGTTTCGGGTGGGCACCTTGTGGTGTCCTGACCGGAACAATAAAATAAATGAAATATCACAAAAACTGCACATCACAAGGTTATAATAGGTTCATGAACATTAGAACTGTTCACTGTCCCCCGGACCACCACAAAAAAAGCCTTGCTTTTGTTATTGATGTTGCTGCCAGGGGGTGCACATTGGTGTTTCGGCTGCCGCTTCGATCCGGTGTGTCGCAGCCATCCACGAAGCCAGGCGGCTCAGGCAGTTTGACGGCCTCTGGTTGATGAGGTGACAGATGTTTGCACTGGAGAACAATGTGTTCAATGGTTTCATCGTCCTCCCCGCATGCCCCGCACTGCACAGTACTGTCAGCCAATGACGGATCAAAGTGACATCGATACACTTTAGTTTGGAGAGCTCCAGCATGGGCCTCAAACAGCAGGGTGCTGCCGACACTGTTGTCATATAGACGCTTGGCTGAGATGTTCATTTTGTGCACTTTGTAGAAGGCCAGGCTTGGTTTTTTTCTCCATAGCCACCTGCCACATCGACGTCTCCGCTTCCTGTACATGCTGACCATTTCTTCTCACTGTCCTCCCGGATGGGGTCAATAAAAAGAGAGAACTTTCTACACAGGTTATAAAGATGCCTGCTTCATTGTGTACTAATGCCTTTTATGGTAGTATACCTAAATACACGCTGGGCCCATCGTTGATTGTTCATGAAGCTAAGACGGCCTTCGTAGACGGCCTTGCTCCTGGCCTCCCGTGCCTCATAACTTGAGCATCCGAGGTCACCCTGGACCACCTAAACAGCTATGTGTCCGTGACACGCCAGCACCAGTCATTCAACCTCACGCTGACCTCTCTCCAACCACTGGCATGTTGCGGCGGACAGGCAGATGACGGCGTTGGCGAATGTCAGCACTGGCAAATGTACTGCTTTCCACAGTTCGCACACCATAACAAACATGTTGGCAGCTCTCACAGATGCTTGACGAACATGCTCCTCCTGTTTGTCAAAAAGATCTGCGGAGGTTTACACCGAGGTAGCGGTATTCATCTAATACAGGAATGCTTCCACTGTCGGGAAGCTGCACTTTGATGATCTCTTCAACGCACGAAAACTGCAATATGTCCGATTTTTTGGCATTGAAGTGTAGGCCCAGCCGCTTCAGATGTTCGGCTGCCAGAGTCACGAGACTTTGAAGATCACGGCTGCACTCTACCAGTAGTACAAGATCATCTGCGAACACCAAGCCGGGCAACGTCCATGTCTCCGATACCCCATCAATCATGAGTCGGTACGCGAAGCCAACTCCCGATTCCACGAGTGCCTCCTCGAGACCTGCCACATACAGCACGTACAGCAACGGAGACAAAGGGCAGCCCTGGCTGAGTCCTCTTGTCACCTTCACAGGCTGCGCTCTGGTGTCCCTGAAACATGCCACCACCAAGCTATCCGCATAGAGCCACCGGAGGAACCCTGTCCAGATGCTTGGCATTTGTCGTTTTTCTAACTGGCGGAACAACTCTGCATGTGGCACACTATTGTAAGCCTTGGCTACATTCAGAAAGCATCCGAGCAGGCCTCTCGTTTCTCTCGGTGCTACCTCGGTGGTCTGGGTGAGCACGAAAAGGTTGTCCTCCAATCGCCGGTTTCGTCAGAAGCCATCCTGGAGTTCAGACATTATGCCATTTTGCTCCGCCCAGACACTCATTCAGACTTTCAAGACCTGAGCGAAGAGTCTAAAGAGGACACTCGTCACCCTGATTGGTCTATAGTCACCCAGCTGGTCTATAGTCCAGCGTCGCCTCCTCTCTTGCACACCAGGCTTACTCGGCCACATTTCCAGTCAGATGGGATTGGGCCGTCCTTCAGAATGGTAGTGAAGATTTCCGCGAGGTGTTCAAGAGCAGACTTCCCCAGGCATTTCACGAGGCCCGCCAATATACCGTCCATTCCGGTAGCAGTGCTTGCATTGATACGCAGGAGAGCACGCTCAATAACGATCCTCGTCACTTTTCAACAGTCCTGTTCACTTGGTTAACGGGGCTCGTCGTTGGGGTTGCAGCTTACAGCTGCGATCTGTTCGTCATGTGTGGGACTGAAGAGCTCTTCCATGTGGTTCGTGAGGTGTGCCGCGAGATCAATGACCTGCTAGTTTGCTAGAGTGATGTCGAATTTCAGGTGCCGAGGTACTACGATCTAATGAGGACACATATTTCCAAAATTTGTTAGCGCCATTACGCCCTGCCTCTGTAATAGCTCGCAATTGTTCACTGTTGTGCTGAGCTATTTTACTTTGTACGAGGACCCGCATATCTTTATTGAGGCGGAGGCATTCCTCCCAGGTACGCATGCACTCCTCTCCAGGGGATGTTCTAGTAGCCACTCTGTGTATACGATTCGCCGTTCGTCTTGTAGAAAGGGCCCTATGTACCTCTTCGTCCACCCAACCTTTGTGCCGCAAGCCACAACGAGAATTCACGCGAATTTTGGCCTCCTCATGATGCGTTTCAGTTCTAGCACAAACTGATCGTAGGTTGGCGATTCCATCGGTATGAGAGTTCTCTTCGAATGCCTTGACGACTGAAGTATACGCTGACTTTGGGAGGCACTTCACAGCCGGGTTGCGACGTTGCTTCTCAGTGGATCACCACGAGGATCTAGAAAAGGTAAACTTTATTTGATTGTCGTCACTTCCTAGGCTGAATTGACCATTCTCATCTCTGTTCATGTGAGTGAGACGTCGTGCTAGAACAGACGTCGCAAGCGCGTAGTCAATACTGCTGCGACTGTTCCTGGTGCACCAGGTGTGCAGGCCTTCGCACTCTGGACAAAGTTTCAGTACATCCAAGGTAAGCGAATGCGCCAGAGTCAGCAGTAGTTCCCCATTAGCATCTAGGAAACCATCCAGCTTGCATGTGGCCATTGAAATCGCCCACTATGAGGACCTCTTGCTGAGTACGTAGAGCTGAGTACAAAGGCAACCCTGTGTCAACCAAGGTCAATGCCACGTTGCTTATGTACCGAGTGTAATACATTTGAAAGGCAATTAATATACACAAGACTGTTTTTCACGAGTCGCTCCGTAACAGAAGGCTTTGAAATGAATAAATAATCAATGACACAAAAGAATAAATTAAGGTGACCTGAATATTCGCGGTACATGTGACAAATTTTTCGATGTCAAGTAACACAAAAGCATAAAACGAGACTGAATGGGTTGTGGCGTGTGAACATCACCAATCAACGCACAAATTTATATAGTGGGATCGAATCATCTCCCAGGCCGCATCTAACTGCGAAGATCTCGAAATCGTGATCTTACGTCGGCGTCGCACACACACACTTTTGATCACGATTGGGTGGGATTCCGACGAAATTTACTGATCGTTATTTCTCCCTTTACTCGAGCTAAAGCAGGAATCCAATTGAGGAGAAACTTGATCCCGATCGGGTTCAATCACGATCAGCAGTGCACCGCGTTATATGTCATAAAACGCCGATCAGTGTGCGGAACTGCAGTTCCGATCAATTTCACCATTCCGAGTTTAGTCGAAATTTGAAACAATTTTGAAATAATGACACGCTGTTTACACTTAGTATTGAAGACTGCACCGGCAAAATGCCCGACGACAGTATAAACGCCACACGCCGTCTTCAGCAATCAAGCCGTGTTACGCTACCAGTTTACGCTACAGGTTCGACCAGGTGAGTCGTTGGCACTTTTGCTATACTTCGTTAACATTGTCTACTCACGCCGTAGGTGTGAAAGCATCTGCCGATAGACGTGATGACGAGATGCTCTTTGCGCCTGTTGATGTATCGCAGAACGAAAGGCACGTGGTTGCACACGTATCCCAGGGCTCTGTATCCTTGGAATATTCGGCTCGGAACGGTGTCGGCCTTCATTGTTTTGAGAGGAGTCTGGTACGCACGCTTTTCTCGCAAACGTCACGTCCGCACATGCATGCACAGCTACCACAACACTTGATCGCTCTCCACGCAAAACACATGGCACAATGGCAACAGATTGTCTTGATTTGGATTCGTTTGTTACTTACGCTTTGCTGCATTGCTTCAACAAACAAATAAAAGTTCTAAATTAGTGATTTAAAAAAACACACATTATATTTATAAAATAAACAAATTTGTTAAAAAATTGGTATATTTTTAATTAGTGTTGACTTAAAAAAAGCATTACATTAAAAAAAACTATCATTCTAAATAACACAAAGCGTAAAACCTAAGTAAACATTTTAAAATATGCTTATTAATATGTTTCCTTAAATTTTTGTCACAAGAGTTTGATTCAAGTGATTTTGAGTTTCTACGCACTCAGCGGCGTGGCCTCAACCGTAAGGCCTACGTTTCATACGGGCATTTTGCGTGCTTGCAGTGAAGACCAACCTCGACCCGAGCCGACAAACGGGAGTGTGTGAAAAAAAAAAAGAAATAAAAAATTCGGTTCAAGTTGCCGAGAAGCAAGCGTGAGAGGAGGCCTGCTACCTAAAGGACGACAACAAAACAGCCACCAAACTCCGGATCCACCCTTCCAGAACCGGTGAGTCTCCGGCGAAACCGGTCCGGTGACTTTCGCTCGCACCCTTTCGCGCAAAGCGAAAGTTTTCGGCGGGCGCTGTCGCGACACCGACGATTGGCTGTCAGCCAACGTGTCAGCGACGGTTCTCGTCGCGACTGACCGCTCGCGACGCGTTTCTGATTCGCGCGTGTGAACCGTATAACGGGCCTGAGATGTCGCAATTGCGACCTAGGGAGCGCAGCTCCAAGTGTCGTGCGGCTGGTTACTTTTATTTATTTAATTTTGTACGACACGATGCGCCGCGATCAAGTGCGAAGCTCGTCGTTGGCGTTTCAGCGTCAATGTGGTTCAAACTGATGCCTCACTTAAAAGACGAACGTAGAAACTAAGATGAGAGAAGAAAAAAAAAACGTAGTGCACCTGTGATCGGAAGTAACGGACACCTTCGTAACGAAACGCCGTGCCTCAGCCGATTCTTTCGTGTTGTCACGCATGCTACACATCCGTCGATGCGTGCGGATGTCCCGATTGCTACCACACTCTTGAAACGGTCACGCACGCAAATTTTACGCACACCATGCGCGATCTTTGAACAGGTGAACCCTCCGAAGCGTTTTCGTTTCGGTACGCTAAGGCACGGCTGTTTTAGTCCTAAACCGCTGACACCTGTGTTCTCCGCGGCGCATATTCCGTCACTGCAAGTGGAGCTCGCATCCGCAGTTCTCGCATTATCGTTATTATAGACAACATTTTTGTGGAACGTTTTTTTTTTCTTCTTCGCGAGTCAAGCGTTAAAAAAGGTCCGTACTTTCGCTTCTGTAAGACGCGCGTATAGTGACATGTTCGTGCCGAAAAGATTGGTGGTAGCATGTCATCAATTTGCGACTGCGCGCAGATGTGTCCGAAGGACAAATCGAACGCTTCGGTGATGCGACTGTGAGCTGAATATGTACCCGCAGCTTCGTCTCGGCAGCTTCGGTGTGCACCCGCGTGGGCACCTGTGGCACCGTGGAGGAAGGGTTGATACCCTTTTCTTTTGAATTTCACCCGGTTGATTCCTCTAATATTTGGAGCACAACGTTGGTGTTGTTGTGACCGCACTTGTTGCAGACGCAGATGTTACAGGAGTCGTGATTGGAGGGACACCTCTTAGCAGTGTCCTCCCTTTTTGTCCTTTACGTATTGCGGTTTTATGTTTTTTTTTTACATGCCCGGAAACCACGCACTTGGTGGTTGATTGATAACTTGGGCGCCCAGTGTCATACGTACACGTGTTAGACGACGAGGCGTGAAGTCGCTCAACGTTAGCAGTACTTCGCGCGAAGGTGTAAGAAAACGAAATCCTAATGTGACCCTAATGCTCAGCTGTAGTACTTCGCACTATGAACTCGTCAGCCGGCGACGCGTTGCAGCTGATTTAGCAGGCATTCGACATTTAGTTGCTGCGAACAATGCGGGCATTCCTTCGCAAGCTTGCATGACGCACGCTGGGTGTACTAGACACAGATAAATGGGGCAGCCTTTTATAGCTACATCACACGGCGCTTGTGCCCCAATTTCCTTGCACACGGGTGGTGCACGCTCCATCACTTGCCTGCCATCCGTTCAGCTTGACTTGCGTTTAATCATCGGTGCCATTGTCTTGTCTATACTGTCGCGCCATTGTTATTACTCGTGAACGAAACCCCGACCAATAAAAAAATAGAGCTACTGCAGCAATTCATTTATGGCGCTTTATATGAGGAAACTTATCATTATTCTATGGTGGGATACAACCTTCAGAAACAAACAAAAAAAAACCATGTTAGCTCTGTCAGCAGTCATCGCTGTCCCTCAGCAGATGGTTTGGATAAATGCTCCATTCAACAACGCTTACTCATTGTCGTGACGTCAAGCAGTTCTCGCGGGTTTGAGATAGTTTGCTTTTCCACGCAGACACGTGTTGGTGGCGGCTGGTTTTAACTTGAACGTTCTGGTGAATTTCGTCATGAATTAATCAAACCTTAACATTAAGGTAATAACGACGAGCCCGTAATTCGGAACAGGCGTAGTATATTTACTGTTGGCGAGACAAAGTAATTAAACGGTCCAATCGGATGCCACGACTGTGTTTCGCAGGTGAAGACACGTAGGCGCGCCGTTGGTCGGTGGCGCTTAGCTTTGTTATATCGGCTGTAACCGAGTGTAAAGTTTTACCATCGAAGCAAGGCGCTTAAAAATAAGAAAAAAAAAGAAGCGGTAGGGAATGTTGTGTCAATGTTTGTTTATAAGGGCCTGGCCTTTCTTGTTGAAAGACCTTGCTATTTGGTTGCTAGCTCGAGGAGCTCCTGCGGCATTTTTTTTTCTTTAACTGGAGTTGTCAATTTATAAACAATTGTGCTATAGAAGCTGCACAGTGGAAGGGCTATGTTAAGGATGTGCTGCCCAAAAGTATATAACGTCATGCTTTGGCCGTAACTCCTGCTACTTCTGGTGCTGACGTGCGCGGCACTGTAGTGTTACTGGCCATTCCCAAGCGCAGTTACTTGTTTTCGTGGGACCACGAAGCTATAGGGGTTTAAGAGTGTTGAACGGGTTTTGATTCTATAAAAAGCATGCTGTAGACCTCCTCTGTATGCAGCGAGACATTCAGCACAAAACGTTTGACACAGCAAGTGTTTAAGATTTATTTTAATTCGCTTCCGAAGCCTGACTTCTGTCTGAATGCTCATTCTCGCGATCGAGATCCATCGCTAGCGTGACTGACGCCGACGTCACTATGTAGGAAGCGTAGGGAAAGTTTTGATGATGTCAGACCATATTAGAGTGACGTGCCACGAGCGGTGAGTATAGTTCCTTCCTCCATGCATGGGTGAGCCAAAGCTACAACAGCTCCGTCGCACCATACTCGTCTTTCCATGAACTTGTCGTCGAAGTAGCCGAAGTTGCTCGCATTTTGTAAAGAGCTCCGCATTGTCACGCGAAGCTGCCAAGGCGAGATCGGAAAAGTTTAGTTGGTTCGCACACCTCTTTGCTTTGGCACACACTGGGTTGCCGTGCCCATACACATGAGAGGCTAGGTAGGTGTGACCACCTGGTGGCGCTTAAATCAGGCAAGCATAAGAATTCCTTTCGTGGAAACCCAATGTAGTCTATACTATATAATTCGCCTTTGTATATTTTCGGGCAGCGGCCTTGTTCCGAATGCATTGTTTTTGAAACAATCATTCAGCGAAAACAAAAAAAAAATGCACCTATAATTGTCCTTTCATGAAGCACCACAAGATGTCTATACCATCGTCAAGTAAGCCGGTACTCCAGAAAATCAGGGACTGCTAGCCAGTATCGAAGGCATTAGGACGTTTTCAAGCTTCCGGCGCAATGACGTCACAGCCCCACTCGGTGCCCATGAAACGAAAGTAGCTGGCATAAATGAGGTGATATTGAATTATTTAGCGACACTAAATGAATGTTAATTGGAGCAGTGGCGGATCCAGAGGGAAGTGGGTAGTGAGGCGTTCGCCCCTCCCCCTCTAAAGCCTTCGTCAATTCCCCCAGCCCCCCCCCCCCCCCCTATTCAGTGCCTGTCGACCACCTCTATCACCTATTAAAAGAAATGAGTAGGACAAACTAACAGCATTTATGCTGTAGTGGGGTTCTTGTCACAGTAGCAACTACAAAAAAAAAGTGGTACCCCCCTTTCTCTAGTTTTACTTCAAGCGTCCGTTCCCTCTTAGAAGGAGTGGTCGGACCCGCGCCTGTTTTGGAGCGTGTATCATGCTTCCTGGAGCTATAAAAAATGCAGGTTTTTTGTTTGTTTTTGCTGTAAAGAACACGCAAGTCACAAATCTAATGGCACCACACCTTTAAATAGGCTCCTTCCAGCGAGGGTGTTATCCCACACACAAATATTAAGGAAAAAATCAACTTATTCGCGGATGACTGCGTGCTATATCGAGAAATAAACTCAACGGAGGACCATGTAGCTTTAAATAGTGCTTTACAAGATGTTTCCTGCTGGTGCCGTAAATGGCAGATGTCACTTTATGCAAACAAGTGTACAATTTTATCAGTAAGTCGAAAAAAAACTAGGTCAAATTTTCTTTACACTATCAATGACATTCCCATAACTAGAGTAAATCAGCATAAATATCTTGGAATTATTATAACTGAAGATCTAAGATGGGCGCACACATAAGTTACGTTACTTCAGCTGCACTACGCCGCTTGTTTGCACTCAGATACCGGCTTCGCCAGGCCCCGCCTTCTCTAAAACTGCTCGCATACACTTCCCTTGTGCGATCATTACTTGAATACGGTAATATTATTTGGTCACCATTCACAAAACAGCAAATTACGAAACTGGAAGGAATACAAAGGAAAGCTATGAGGTTCATTTACAACAAGTACAGACATACAGATTCTCCGACTAAACTAATTAAAAAAGCTGGATTACTTACTCTAATGAATAGAACAAGGTTAGCACGTGCAAAATTCATACATGAATTAATCCATGGTGATTTAAACATTGATGTATCCGCCTATCTTACGTTTGATCAAACTAGAACAACACGCCAAAAACACCCAATGAGACTTAACGAATACTCCTTCAACACAAACTGCTTTAAGTACTCATTCTTTCCGATAGCCACTAATGAATGGAATAAACTGGATCCGAGTATCTCCAGCACTACCGAATTAGCAAAATTTCTAACCCTTGTTGAAAATGAACTTTGTATTATGCAAACGGAATCACGTGGTTGATTTTAATATGAGTGTTCGTGTGAACATTGTACGAGCAAAGTATCATGTCATCATATTTTTTCTTTAAGCAATTTTTAGTACTGAATCCAGGTGAAGAGAAATCGCTCTATTGATTCTTGAACATGTTTCTGTTTTTCAGTGTGTATAAATTTGCCCTTCCTTGAAATACTTCGCCATATTGTAGGGTAGTTTCTTATTGCTGTAATTTCTTGTTGTGTTTCTTGATGCATATGCCAATATGTCAACCAATGTGTCAACCAAGTCGCTGCATTTATTTTCTTCTGACAACTTTTCTTTACACTAATGTTTTATGCCTTCTTTGATCTGAAATTGTTAAATGATCCGATTCTGTTAGTTTCATTCTGTACTTCATCGCGATGTATGTCTTTATTGTGTACTTATTCGAATTTTTATGTTCACGCCCTTCCTGCTAAAATCCCTGATGGGATTGGCAGTATGTCGAAATAAATAAATAAATAAAATAAACAAACAAGGTCTACATGGTAAAATCGTAGCGTGTTGTAGAGACACGCTCATGACATGGTGCCTCCTACCTTCTTCATTTTTTTAATTGTTTACCGGGGTGGGTGCCAAAAAGGGTGTAAACGGGTGTGAGTGCTTGTGCCACGAGTGCATGGTGTTCTTTAAGAGTCCTATTTGTATAGGGCTGCCGATGTCAGCACGCGGCGATTAGACAGGACTGGAAAATCACAAATGGTGCGCGTAGTTTCAAAGTATAGTTATGAATAAACCGATTCATTGCTTTTTACGCGATCGTCCACTCTAATGCAAATTAACTTACGAAGTACCTCAAAAGTTTCCAGTATAGGTTAAAGCAATTGACAAGGGTGACACTATATAATTAGCACTTCGCGCACGGCAAAACACTGGAGTGCAAGAGCAAAGGGATATTCGCCAAGAAAATTTTTGTTCCCTGAAAGTGCACGATGAGTTTGCAAAAACGAGTCTTATCGACATCACGCACAAATTACCGCAACGCATTAACGATGCATGACAACACAAGTAATAATTTGTTTAGGCTAACTCACGGAACAAAAGAGCTTTAAGTATTTATCGCAGTGGCACGATTCGCCCACTAGAGCGCGTACTTGGCAAATACCTTGCTAAAATGCATAAAGACTTTCACATGATCTTTTCATCCTCTGTTCTTTCATCACATTTACATTACAATTACTACTAATCACATCTGTACATTCCTTGGAATCATTTTCTGTCAATTCGCATTAGCAATAGTTTACAAAGTTGTCATCGGACTGCGGACGCGGCGTCAACAGTTTAGCTATAATTTTCGAACTTGCGCGAGCATCAGCGATAACGATGCAATTTACGTTGTCACGCGCGCGTCCGCGGTACCAATTCACGACGCGGCACGAACATGGCCTCCCAGATTCGCAGACGCGCTGTTAATCAAATCAGCCGATACATGTCGTGCTCGGGCTTGCTTCGCCGCATTTGCCGATGGCATTACGAAACACGCACACACACACGCGCGCGCATTTTGAGTGTTTTTTGGGGACAAAGTTGTATAATTTCATGCTGCGCGTATACGGTCCAACATCACTTGGCTCTCGTGCTTCCAGGGGCCTTGATTTGCAGATGAGCAACGATGTATGAATATATGATCAAGAACTCGTGTCCCACGGCCACTTCGAACACTTGGCCACTTGAAATTTCTTGGAACTGCCATGGCTCCACCGAACAACAGTGCTGTTCTTCCTCATGCATGACTGTTTCGCTGTTTACAAACAGAGGTGCGTTTACAAAAAGTGGTTAACTATATGGAGTACTAGCTATACTCTACTATAATGGGAGAGCATAAAGCCGTCCCGGGAAAAGGCCTACGTGTCCCGGGTCCGTAGACGATTGTATTCGCTGTTTACAAACCGAGGTGCTTCCGGTTTTGTGCACCAGCGTAGCCAAGGAGCATTGGCGGGGAACGAATGCTTTAGCGAGTAGCCCGCTCATTTGCAACACTTTTCTTCCATTTGTCTGGCCAAATGATTTAAAAACATGTTCTTCTAAGCTACGCACAAGGTTACATCAGTTAGTCGTTACCTTTAAGCGCCCCCCCCCTTTTTTTTACCAGAAAGCGGGAAAAAATTTTTTCCTTATTCTGGCACAACTAAAAACACAAGTTTTCCTTTTCAGCATTAGAGACTGATAACTGAAGTAACCGGAAGTTTCTTGGGAAGTCCATTGAGCTGCTGATGTGGCTGTGTTGACACCGATCGAAAAGGTTCTAAGTAGTATGCGTTCCATTTCTCTTTCTCTTACACACGCCTGATGGGTTGAAGCCCTTAAAACGTGTCACCTAATTATTTCACACTTCTGCACTCGTCCCCTGTGCGTCTCCATTTTCTTTCGATTGTCTGCTGTGGCGGAGGGCGTTCGGGCTCATTGTATACGTATAAGCGGCGGCTGCATCATACAAGCGTGAGTCAGTTTTTGTGACAGTGGGCATCTCGGAGGTTCATTGTGTTCGTTTCTGTCTGTTATGAAACTTCCCGATGCAGGGAAAAGTAAAAGGGTTCGACGGTGAACAAAATCGGCAGTAAATCAGCTTAGGGTTTTTAAGTATATTTCATATAATTACGGGTATTAAATGAGATATAAATAAGCGTCTTAAATGGGATGCAATAGGGCTCAGTGAAGTTAGGAGGATACGTGAGGCTTACACAGTGCTGAACAATTAACACGTCTATGCTACGGCGGATTAGTGGTCAGAAAAAAACTAGGACTGGGGTTTCTAATACACAAGAATATCGCTGGCAACATAGAATACTGTATCATTAGTCAGAGGGTGGCAAGTATCATAATTAAGCTTAACAAAAGGTACTAGATGAAGGTGGTACAGGCCTACGCGCCTACATCTAGCCATCATGATCATTTGGTTGAATGCTTCTAGGAAGAAGTAGTCATCCATTAATAAAGACACAGTATACTACTACTTTAATGCCAAGGTAGGCAACAAACAGACCGTAGACCATTCAGTGGGAAAATATGGCATCGGCTCTAGAAATGTCAGAGGGGAGTTATTAGTAGAGGTCGCAGAACGTAATAATTTACGGATCGTGAATACCTTCTTCAGAAAACGGACCAACCGTAAGTGGACGTGGTGAAGTCCTAGTTATGAAACTAAAAATGAAATACACTTCATTCTGTGTGCACACCCAGGCATTGTACAGAATATAGAAATAGTTGGCGAGATCAGATGCAGTGGCCATAAAATGGTAACAGCTCGTATTCACCTAGATTTAAAAAAAGCAAGGACAAATACTGGTACGCAAGAAGTCGATTAATGAACTGGCGGTGAGAGGGAATGTGCAGGAATTCAGAGTTTCGCTTCAAAATCGATTCGTGGCACTAAACGAGATAAGCGACGGTAGCGCTGACACAATGAACGATAATCTTACTAGTATCATCAAAGAGTGTGCAATTGAAGTCGGAGGTACAGTCAGTAGACAAGACACTAGTGAACTATCTCAGAAGACGAAAAATCTTATTAGGAGACGTCAAATCAAGAAAGTCTCAAATGCAACTGACAATATAGAGCTAGTGGAGCTTTCGAAGTTTATCAATAGGCGTAAGGTAGTCGATATGCAAAGGTGGAACATGGAGAGAATTGAGCAGGCTGTAAAAAGCGGCAGAAATTAAGCCTAAAACTTGTAAATGAAAATTTGTGCATATGCAAAAATCGGATGTATGCGTTAAGGGACAAAGAAGACAATGTCATAACCAATATAGATAGGATAGTTGAGATGGTGGAGGAGTTCTGCAGAGAGCTGTACAGAAGCCAGATCAACCTGGACGATATCGTGAGAAACAATAATTGCCCAGAGGAATTCGACATCCTACCAGTAACGACAGGGGAAGGAAAGCCCTAGAAGGAATGCAAAGAGGCGAAGCCGCTGGTGAGGATAAGTTAGCAATGGACTACTTCCTGAAACATGGTGGAGAAATTGTGTTAGAAAAACTGGCCACCTTATGTACGAAGTGTCTCTTGGCGGAAAGGGTACCAGAGCCTTGTCCTCAATGGCAGCACAGCCTTTTTAAACTTTCTGGTTCGAAGAAAAAAGAACATGGACGTCAAAGCTTCTTGCTGTCTTCTTAAATCGATAAGACAGCCAGTGCTCGTAAGGCATGACAGCATATCCCCTGGGCCCATCATCTGATTCACTGGTTAACACTTGGGGTGATTTGCACTCCTTGAGTTATCTTTTCGAAGCTTACACAAAAATGAGTGTACTCCTTTGTCACTCCAACTTGGGGATGTCTTTATGTTGTCGGATACTTTAGGGAATATTTTTCGTTCCCCCATGTATCAGTCTTCCAGGTCAGTACATGGTGTACAGAGTAAATCAGCCCTTGCATGCGCTTTCCTATCGGGTGGCCTGGCATTTTATTTTGAAAAGGTGCAGGTGGCAGCAAGCCGCGTGCTAAAATCCAATTCCACGAAAAGCATGTCCGTAATATGTTTCTTATGGCGGATTCCGCGGCTTTCTTCAAGCTTTGTGTGTTGATGGTCCCACTCTCCCGACAGAGCTAGTTGGCGCGTTCATATACATGCAGTTAGTCCCAGCACTTCCCACAAACAAAATCTATCGCGCGCATGCTGTTTGTGTCACTGTCTGGCAGGCTGACAGCAGGCCGACGCTGTGACAAAAATTAACATCTTCCCGAAGGGAACCCTGACGGGATGCGAAGCAACAGTGTTGCGCGCGGACGGGATCGGCGTTTTTGACTCGCGCCTCGTCGGTGTCGTTGGTCTTCCGCTGCCGACGCTTGCGTTCGGCTTCCCTGGCTCGCGCCTTGTCTGTGTTCTAGGCGCGACGTCGCCATTCGCGAATGTGATCGGCGTTACCTTACAACGCCGGCGACGGCAAGTTTAGGCCTAATTGCTTCGGCGCATGTTTCGGCGGGCGAAGAAGCTTCGTTTTCCGGTGTCCTCTTTATCGCAGATAAAGGAGCCGAAAGAGTGTTCACTCGAGGTGAGCTCGAACGTTGCGAGTGGAGGAGAGGGTGAAGCGACAGACGTGGCACGTGGTGAGTGTGCAGCAGGCGAGGGAGAGAGTGACGTCACCGCGCACTGCGAGGGAAGGCGTTACCTGCTTGGAACCGCCCCAACATCTGCGGCGAGGGGAGCGGGCGCTGCGGCGCTTTGGTACGGAGACACGGACGGACAGCGTTACACAGGCTAGTCAAAAGAACTGCTTCGCATCTGAAAATAAAATAAAAAATGTCGCGGTGAGCTGTGAGAAAAAAATGTCACCTACAAGATGAAAAAAATCACAGGATATTCATGGAATGAATGATGATTAGTCGGGCAAAGCGTCCGTCACTCCGTCCTTGTTTTTGTCCGCGCGTCCGTCCGTGCGTGAGTCCATCCGTACGTGCGTCCGTCTGTGCGTGCGTTCGTATGTCTGTTTGTCTGTCTGTCCGTCCATCTAGTGAACACTTCAACTAGACAGACGGACATAGAGACAGATGCACCCACGGATGCATGAACGGACGGACTGACGCTTCGCCTCACTCATCATCATTCAGTCCATGGATATGCTGAGATTAATACAAGTACCCCGATCTAGCGGACATTCCAAGAACTAAACCTACTACATACATCGATGACGCACGACCCACGGCTTAAGGAGTTTCGCCCCTAAACTCCACGGCTAAGGAGTTTCGCCCCTAGAACTAAACGAGAGGTAGCTACCTATTACATACATCGAGGACGCACGACTTAAGGAGCTTCGCCCCTAAAAGTATATCCCCTGTGACACATACCCGCTCTCTCTGGTATGTGTGCCACCAGTGGTTACAATCGATAACGGGAGACGAACGGGTGACGCCATAAGAAGCCTCGCCAAAACGTGAGGGTAACACAGAGAACGTTGACATTGCATTGGGCAACCGTTTTAATACGGTAAGGGCTAAGAGAGAGAGCGAGAGATAATTTATTGACCGAAAAGGCAGAGAGGTCGCCCGAAGCGACAGTTTGCTGTGGCCTGCTACTACTCTATTATACACTGGGGAAGGGTGATGGGGGAGCGAAAGAGTGATGAACGACAGTGGTAATGTTTAGGGAGCTGAGAATATGGGCTTGTAAATCACGCCGATACGAATGCGATGAATAATGTATGCTATTTCATTTACTACTTCACAGAGCAGTGGGCACGGAAAGAAAAAAAGAAAAAGCTCGACAGAGCTTGACTGGGCTTCCCAGCCTGTTTGAGTCACGCAGTCGCAGTACACACATTTTCCGCATTACACACAAAGGAAAAAAAAAAGAAAATGAAAAGCATTCATTAAATGAAGAGAATGATCAGCATTTGAAACGAAACAAGTACTCGGATTACTTCACTCCACATTTGGAAGTCCAGATATCGGCTTCGTGAGAAAAACGCTAGAAGCTCATAACTACGACATACATCAATGTCCACACCATTTCACGTAGAACAGAGGGTAAGGTAATTCTTAACATTTGCGCGCCGTAATTCGCGCGCGAGCAATAGACCTTGCATTTTTGCATTCGCCTCAAAAGGGTATACGCAGGAACCTATTCGGCTATTTCTGCAGTTTCGTTAATCATCTATACGTTTTGTTTTAAGTGCGAAGCATTTCTTAGCGAACTTCGGCGACCTTGAGCGTATCTATCTAGCCCCATACGACTTTTAGCTCTCCTGGCTGTTTCAATAATGGTATCGATACCAAACTTGGCATGGCATAACATGACTGTACGAAGAACATATTGGACTAGTCATAACACGAAAATCATATGTATGTCATGATTTACATTTCATGGTCCTGCAGCTCTCGCGGTGGTTTCGTTCACATAGCATGTTGGAAGACTGGTATGGTATGGCATGATTGCATGGCCAACACAAGCGACAGACCCTAACATGAAAATCATGTAACTACATGGCACGCTCATGATGTGCTCGCGGCCGTTTCGCTAGCGTCACATATACCGAATTTGGTATTACAGGAACGGATGACGAAGGTATGTGACTGGTGAGGACATGATAATCATGAGATGCGTGCCATGTAACAACATGACCGCATGCCACGTTCATGGTGCGATGGCAGCCATTTCGCTAGCTTCACTTATACCAAATTCGGTATTACGGAACAAGAATGAATGATGAAGGTGTGATACTGGTGGAAACATTATAATCATGAAATGCGTGTCATGTAACGACATCAATACAAGCTACGATGCAATCGCGGCCGTTTCGCTAGCTTCACACATACCAAACTCGGTATTACGTGACGCAAACGGACGACATAGGTAAATGACACGTCCAAACATGATAGTCACGACATGCGTGTCATGTAATATGACTACATGCCACACTGATGATGTGCTCGTGGCCATTTCGCTAGCTGTGCCAAATTTGGTATTACGTGACGCCAATGGATGACGAAGGTGTGCGACTGGCGCCAACATGATAGTCATGAGATGCGTGTCATGTGAGAACATATATACTTGCCACAGTCAAGCTGCCAATACATTTCGACGTGATGCTGAGCACGTGCTCGCCCGCGTTCATTTCGTCGCGTCACGGTGGCGTTGCCACGCCAGACGCCGGTCCTGCCATGTACTCGCAGGCACACGTCGCGCTGCGTTGCTTTGACGCGTGCGCGTTTCAGCGCGTCCGCCGTCCCTCCGTCACGAAAAAAACTCCCAAGCATTTCCCCGAGGGTGAACATGGTTAAGTGCGAATACAAGGGGTGATGCTATGAGGGGTATTTATTAATTCGCACTATTATATTTATTAATCACACTATGGTGCCTTTATGGTGTAATGGTTCCTGGGAATCGCAATTTGATCACACGCGGGAGTTTACGTTAACTCACTGGTGAATGCCAACGGATTTTAACTTTACTCCCCCTCACGATCCGCTCTCGACGGGAGACTGAGAGAGAAGGCGGGCGCGCGAGAGAGAGGAATGCGCGCGCAGCTGCAGCGAGCGAGGAGAGCGGAAGAGCGAGCGAAGGGGGAGGGGGTATAAGGCGCGTTACTGACACCGATATCAGCGTCGCGTCCGTGGCTTATTCGGTAGAGCGTCGCGCTGCGGCCCGCCAAGTCCTCTTTCTTTTAAAGATAGAGAGAAGACTGCGGACGCCGCCGACGGCGGTGGATGGTTTGGGGTCGCTTATAAAGTGTATTCACACTTAAAAGAGGGAGATGCACTGTTCTGGGTAACGCATCGGCGCGATATGCAGCATGTTGCATTTCGCGCCGGTTGTCGTCTGGCCGCGCCGACGTTCGCTGGTCGCGCCTGGCGTCAGAATATACAGTGCTCGCGTTGTACTAACGTAGCGTCGCTGTCCCCATCGTGCGTTCGCGTGAGCGCTATATTGGAGTATATTCGGCCCTTCATGATGCACTCGCGGCCGTTTTGCTAGCCCAACATATACCGAATTTGGTGTTACGTGACATCAATGGCTGAAGAAATACATGACTGGTGCAAACATGATAATCCTGACACGTATGTCATGTAAGAACATGACAGCATATCACGCACATAGCGTGCTCGCGGCCGTTTCGCTAGCTCCACATATACTGAATTTGTTATCACGTGACGCGAATATATGACGAAGATAAGCGACACACCAACATGGTAATTGTGACACGGAAGTCATGTGTGGCATCATTTACCTCAACCTCGTAACGTTGTGCTGATTTTTACGGGCTATATCAACATTTCTCATTCGTGCTTCGCATATCATCGATTCCCACTGTATACGCGGGATCTGCCAATTTTTTATTGGATATTTGTTTCGATTTAGTTTGTCAGACATACGGAACTTCACTTACGGGTCCCAATGCTGCAGTTCTCGGAGTACAGCCACGGCCGCGTCTGTGCACAGCACGTAAGCAGCCGGTTTTTCGCCCCGCCGCGCGAAACCTTGAGGCACTTTCGTGCTCTGAAGTGGTGTATCAGGAACATATGCTGCCTAGTTGTCAGGCTGACCGCGCCAGAGCCCAATACTGCCTCAAGGTTTAGTGCAGCAGAGCAAAAACCGACAGCTCGCGTGCTCTACGCAGACGTTGCCGCGGCTGCATGTACACGTTATCAAACTAACCAATTCCGTTGCTTCGCTTTAGTGTCCCTCGAAGAAATAGTCCCGTTCACGCACTCGGCAGTATTCTCCGAAGACGGAGTCACAGGTCGTGACGTCAGTCTGGTGTGCACACTCATTGGTGCAGCCACGTGTGCGTTCGCTTTGGAGAAGGAAACGCCGTGGACTTCTAAAGTTGTATCTGACTATTCAGGGCATGAAACAGTTGTCTGCCAAAACAAGCGCAAAAAAAAAAACGCCAGGTCTGCGCGGAACGCGCAGCACAGTCACAGCGAAAGCTAGAAGCGTGGCCTTTCAGAGCCTTTCCTTAGCACTCCTTGAGCAACTTCTACAAGCACACTTGCTGGGTACATACTGCCAAAATCATAGTTTTGTGTAGTAGGCTGGCATTCACTGGGCTATTCCTCATAATTTTTCGGAGAAGCGTAGTATATCCGCTAAAGACTTGTTAGGGATTTCGTGCGTTTTTTTTTTTAATGCAGTGGCTGACGATGAAGAATTATGCCTGAAGTGGGTATGCGCCACAGTTAATAAATGATCAAGAACAAGTTTTCTTATAGGTCGGAGCACTGGACGACCCACTCGTTACGCAATTAGCATTGTGTGACGCATAAGGCTGTTCCTTTGATGTTCTAAAACGCTTTGGTGCTCGCATTAACACGATTCGTTTCCCGACATCAGGTCTGCTTGACGCTGTAGTTTAGAATCGAGTTCCACTGCCGTGGCTCAGTGGTAGAATGATGGACTGGCACGCAGCGGACCCGGTTTCGAATCGCATTGTGTCACTAGTGTTTTCTGTTAACTGAGTTTTTTTTTTTCGTTCGATACTGGCTACGGACACCAATGGCGGCTGCGGCGGACATATACGACACGCACGCACATATACACAGTGCTATGCATGTGTGCTCGTTTTTTTTTTGTTTTTTTTTTTCATGTCCTCATGTTGTTGTGCTGTTCGAACATCAGGATCGGTTTTTAGGCCTGCTAACTTTCAACGTGAAAGATCTCATCACTGTGCTTCCTGGTGCATTATAATGAGGGAAAAAAACAGCGCTATTGACGAAAATGAAGTGAGACTGACGTCCTCATGGACGCATAACTCTGGACATGCTTAAAACAAAGCTTGCAAAAAAAAAAAGACGTTTCGCAGCGCATGGTGCTGTATTGCTGACCCACGCCATCCACGTGCTGACGCGCCATCGTCAATAGTTCAGCGCATTCGCACAATAACTCGACAGAAGTGGTGCCTAATTGAAGAGTGATTTATTGCTGGATAATTTTGAATTGTACAGCTAATTGCAGACAATGAGGTTAGGGTGACAGAGTGATTGGCACAAGCTATATAAGATATTATAAACGTAATTACAAGAACATTTGGTTATGGTAACAAGGAGATTCATTGGCCATAAGATCTATGATAATGTAGGTGATTACTATAGATAAAAAGGTTATGGTAACAGGGGTTTGGTTGGGCAAAAATATTTACTATAATACTGGTAACAAGAAAATGAGGTTATGGTAACAGGGGGATTAGTTGAGCGCGAGATGTATAACAATACAGCTAATTTACAGGATTTTAGGTTATGGTAACAGGGGGATCGGTTGGCAACAAGATTTGTGCCGTGCTCATATGCGGAAGGAGTGAGCCCCCCCCCCCCCCCCCCCCCCCCCCCTCTAACTTCGCACGGTTTTCTGTTTAGTGTCCTTTATCGCCGTCCGCAGAGGAAGTCATGTAGAAGCACGTCAGCCGCTGTAGCTTCGCCGCTCCTACGGCGAAGCAGGGGCACTGTAGGAGCAGGTGTCGTAGTGCTCCTCCACTTGCCAAAGTTCGGCCTCGAAAGGGCATCCGTGCTCCGAGTTGGGACAGCAGGCGATGTGCAGGCGCACCAGCTCCACGAGCAACTTCGCGGAGCGCAGGCGAGACGCTGGACGTAGTGTGTGGTGCCTGGAACACCAGACTTGAGTCTCGGATCCGTGGCCTCCGGGCGCCTTGATGAGGTGCTTATCTCTACACGACAAGCACAACATGTGGGCGCAGGGCAAAATCTTGACCCTGGGTCGCAGTGCCCCGCAGCTTACGCAGACCCGGATTCCGTGCAGCGGCTCCGCGAACCGAACGCAGAGGCCGCTCAGGGGGCTGCTGAAGCCGATGACGTAGCGAGAGGGCTCCCGGACAACTGACGATGTCCCGCTGTCTTGCTCGTAGCCGTAGTAGCAGGCGGCGGCGTTGTTCAAGCTCGCAGAGTCGATGGCCATGGTGACGCGCTGCTGCGAGACTGTCCTTGCAGCGACCGAGGCGTATAAGATGCTTCGTGAGTGGTTGCGGTCGAGTCGTGTTTTTACAGCCAGAGATGCATCTTACACGGTGACGTCACCGCGTTACACACGAGGTCGTCTATTGGCTTCGATGGTTCGAGGAGAGGAGTCAGTGGTTTCTTCGACTTTTTCTCAGCTGTAGGGTGGGAAGGGGAGCGATGAGATGAACGACTTTGTTAAGTCCTTCTCCGGACTCGGACAAAGATAGTAGACAGAGACGACCGCCGTCTATCTCATGTGTCCGTCGCGCTGTGTTTCTCCGATTATTGAAGAAATCGCCCATGTCGAGATACCGCGTGAGTCACCGTAGCATATGGGATATCGCTTTGCGTGGTTTGGAAACGAGATAAAGAAAAAGGCGTGTGCCTCTGAGATGGCAACTTGGGTAAAAGTTCTTGGGATTCGTTTTGAAGTCGCGAGGTGCTGTCTTCAATTTCGAGTATATTTTCGTAGTGCCCGTTTTTCACTGAAGAAAGACCCACCTGGACAAGAATGTCCAAAAATTACATCCCCTCCGCCCTTTTACACTTTCTCTCGCCCCCCCCCCCCCGCCCTCTCTGCTTTCCTGGATTGTTGGGTGCTAACGGGGGTGGTGACGTGGTTGGAACCAGGCTGGAAAAAAAAGTTTTTCCTTCTTTTTTTATGTTGGCCTAATGCCTTGTGTCCTACTACACCATTTTCTTAAGTCAGGAGGACATGTGATGCTTACACAGTGCTAAAGAACGGACACGTCCTATGCTACCGTGGATTAGTTACAGAAAAAAAAAAAACTAGGGGGTTTCGTATACACAAAAATATCGCTGGCAACATAGAAGAATACTATAGCATCAGTGAGAGGGTGGTCAAGTATCATAATTACGTTTAACAAAAGGTACAAATGAAGGTGGTACAGGCCTACCCGCCTACAGCGAGCCAAGATGATCATTTGGTTGAGCGCTTATATGAAGGCGTAGAGTCAGCCGTTAATAATGTAAAGACACTTATAGTCGACTCATGAGCCCGTTGACGTAAAGTCAGCGTTTCCGTTCACGGTGTAAATCCTCTTTAAACGCCAACGTATCACGAAATTGACACTCTATACAATAACCCTTTCGGTCTTTGACCTTCAAACACGGGTTTATCTGTAGTTTCAATCCAGTGAGTAGATTTTTATAATGTCACTCGACTGACACAGATATATTCTTATCAAGGATACTCAAAAGGGTTTTGCGGCAGAGGTCGTGGCACCCCTTCAGCTGACTCACGCTCTGATCAATGAATATCGAGGCGGTTGCATGAGTGTCGTATAATGAGATATGTATGAATAGACATAATCGATATAAGGATGATAGTAATGCCGGAGAGGAGCAGATATGACCGTAGTCGCGGCAACAAAAAAATGGAGTCGACTAGTGAGTGAGCTTGCCGACCCGTGAGTTGGTGCCCGTCCCAGCACGCACGTCCTGTCCACGTAAAAAGTATACCGCCTGAATATTTCAAGTGTGGAGCGTATCGCCAGCTATAGCCCCGCAGTTTGTTTTGTATACACCCAGAATCGTGTAAGGGCGGCACTTGTATTTGCACCTGATCGAAAGGTCACGTCCCTTGAGCATCTCAACTCCAACATGAGAAGCCGTTCCCGCATATAGCTAGTCAGTTTTCCTAAGAGGGCAGGGCGCCTAGTGCAATGGCCTCCCCCGTACAGCTGTGTTCATATAGAACAGAAATGGGAGTCAGCGTTCGTGATGATGTCCACGATATCTATAGACAAAACAATATTTCTGAAACGAGAAGGCTCACTCAGTATAGGCGCCTTAAATAATGAGGCGGTTAAAGGTTCCCCCCCCCCCTCCCCGTTTCTTTTTTTGTCTATCGCGGCTATAGAATACAATGTACTTCATTTTTATCGATTGGAAGCTACGTAGGGCCCCAGTAGATGCCTTCGAAATTTCTTGCGTTTTGATGCGGGAATTTCAATGTGGCGTCGCCACCCGCGCTTTCTTTTCGCGTGTGTTCTTCGCTTACCTACCGTCATGTCGCGGTAAGAGTGGGCTTTTCGGGATTGTGAAATTCTACTTTACTCACACGCGAAAAAGCGTATTGCTCTTTAGTGTCGCTTTAAACGTTGCCACACTGATCTCTCACTCTCATATGAAATGTCCTTTATTTTCTTTTTCTTACGTGATTCTTAAAGAGAAGAAGAGAAAAATGAGCCCGTTACTGCCTGCATCAGAATGCGACACCTTAACAGATTTATGTATAATTTGTTTTCTTTTTTGTATGTTTATATGTTTTCTTTTCAAGGTTCTTTTTTTAAATTTAACACCTTTTTATTATTACCTATATTACCTAATTAATCCAACCCTCTCTTTCAAGAAGTGAATTAATTTAAAAAGCAAGGCACCGTCCCATTCATGGCCTATCCCACTAGGTGGGTTGCGCCAAGGTGTTGAGGAACCAAACCCACCCAAAAAATTTTGTAGGAATGACGCAATGCTGTAAGTTTAGGGCAAATTCACCTTATAATCGGCCAATCCCCTTCTTTGGGTACGAGCCATTTGCACAGGGAGGAACAACAACAACAACAACAACAACAACACCAACAACAACAACCTCAACAGTAGCTCACGAAGCATGGGGTAAGGAGGGATAAAAGGATAGGATTAAAGGTATAGAGAAAGAGAGGGGGAACGAGAGAGAGCGTGGCACAGGGACAGCGACACCCAGAAGCAAGGAGAAGATAGGAAAGATAGACACGGTCGCAGGAGTCCGAGTACAGGGCACCACTCAGCGAGAGCTCTTGTCGGCATGACGATAGTTATAGCGCGACAACAGTACGACGACACAGAGACAAGAAGGACACGAAGGACACGTAGCGCTCGTGTCCTTCGTGTCTCTGGTGTCGTCGTACTGTTGTCGCGCTATAACTATTGTCATGTCATACCAACTAGCCCAAATTGCCACACTCTTGTCGGCGTCAGGAGATGGCGTAGGGCAGGCCAGTCGGCCAGAGCTGCGCTGTCGTCGGAGATCGTGGGGGCACAACCGGTCGGCACGAAATCCAGAGAGTGACTCCGAGATGTTCTTCGCCTTTAGTGTCCCTTTAAGGGACCCTGTGGGTTTTTATGATATGTGACACTCTTGACATCCGCCTTCCCGTCCGCTTCCCTCCTCAACCCCTTCGACGGCGTCTTTCCGGAAGGGACGTTTGATGATTCGCATCGCATTTCTGGACGTATACAACTTTTGAAGTGGCGCCACTTCCGCCTCGAGTGCTACATGCGCACAAGCACTCACGACTGACGTCGTCAACTGGACGGCGTGCGACCTTCGTATAGAACATTGTATAGTTCACGAGCGGGAATCTTTTATTTGATGTCGGAGGCGGCCTGCTGCACTTCGGTCGTTCGGGTGAGGACTCTCCGGATTGCTGCATCCGAATGTTCCGAATATACAGAAAGCCACGCACACACTAAAATGGACCGGGTTCGCTGGTCGATGCGCACTTTGAAACAATGTGCCTTTTCGGCATATTGACCGCGGCTGACCTCCAGTGGGAAGGAAGACAGAAAAAAAGAGGAACAAAAGTGCCGTTGAACTCGCAACAAAAGGATTTAACGCGAAGCGCACGCAACACACATAAATCGTGAAACTTTTTGGGACACTTGCCGTGAAGGTCGGCTGCCTAGGCATAGCTACACAATGTAAGCACCTGCCAGCACGCAGTGACAAAAAAAAAGGAAAGGCTACAATCGCAAGAAATATTTTTCGTATGGTCATGACCTATTTTTTCTTATTATTGGGACATAGAATTGCCTTTATGGCATAATAGCTTTGCGTGTATGTGTAATAAATGTGCACCGTCCCTCTTTCAATCTCCTATTTTGACAGTACACCCCTTCGTTCTTTCTTCCTTATTTCTTTCCTCCTTCATTCTTCGTTTACTTTTTCCTTCCTTTTTCTTTGCTTTCTTCCTTATTTTCTTCTTTCGTTCTTCCCTTCCTTCTTTCCTTTCTTTTTCCTTTATTTTCTTCCTTCTTTCTTATTTTTCTTTCTTACTCTTAGTTACCGACGTTTGGTCACGAAATCTGTTTACTTGTTCCGGTTGAAAGCCGCCTACCTTGATTGTTGTGTTCTGTTTCCTGCTGTATACGCTACACTTTTTTCATTTAGTGTCAATAATAGTCATATCGTTTCTAATCATATCTTACAATCATCATTATTATTGTTTTTAGCGAAAAAAAAAGGACCGTGAGATTTCCACTTCTCTTCATAATTTAGTTGCCGGAGTTTCGCTTGCCAGAACCACACTTATGAGCTGCCCATCTGTTTAGATTAATCCGCAGGAATAAATCTAATGTCGTCGGTGTTTCTTGCATTTCGCCTACGTCGAAATTTGGCCAGGGGTCGAACCTGCGCACTAGAACTTAGCGACGCGACACCATATATGTGCTATATAAGCTACTGCGGCGAGTTCTCTCATTTATTTTAAAATCGAATTTTCAGCCATCATTGACTTCCGCATCGCTTGTTATCGCGTCCGCGCGCTTTAGATGCACCGCTTCTGTTCTTGTAACGTAACCGTATCACAGGTAATATGCACATTTATTAACGCGATAGCG